>JAOXJJ010000001.1:6014502-6025902 GCA_025769935.1 Phoenix roebelenii
TATATAACATAACATATCAATGTATTATGATATAATGTAATATAATATTATATTTATAGTATAATATAATAATAAAGATATAACATATCATAATTATTATCATTATATATTAGTATTTTATTGATATAATATTTTTAGGAACTAATTTTTTGTAATTATAATATTTTTATCATGGATATTTTGGTCCAAAAAGAAAAAAAAAATTATAAATCAAAACAACTTTCCGATACATGCTAAAAATACTTTTCCGAATGAGCTCCATTTTGGAAATTCTCCCAAGAAGATGTTTTAGCTAAAACAGCTTTATGATTTTTTTATCAAACATCCCTATTCCCTCCAAAAGTACTTTTGAAGGCCAGAAAAGTGTTTTCTATCCCACCAAATGCTCTGCCAAACGAGGCCTAAATCCTCCTTGGATGCAGATCATCTGTGATTCAAACTTCAGTATTTTTTTTTGATAGATTGAACTGGTCCTTAGAAGATCTCATTGTACATATTTTTAAAAAAATAAAGAGCATTTCTAACGGAGGATGAACCTATCAACACTAAAGAAGATATGTCAATATTAGACTTGAGCACATCATTAGGCAGAGGGTTCTTTCTTATCCCTGGTGATAGGTCGGTCTTGGCCCATTGGCTAAGCTTCTCTAGGAAGAAGGGGTTTGGTCTATTGGGGAATGATCATATATATATAAGAAGGGGTTTGGTCTATAGGGGAATGATCATATATATACAAGCCAAGTCCACGTCTTAACCGACTCTTTGCACTAAACTCATGCATATTGGCCAGAAAAAAATAAACTATGGATGAGTTTCTCTCTCTATTTATCACATGCCAAGAATTGGATAAAGCTAAAAAATCTAACGAAGTCAGTTATGTGCCTTGGCTGAACCAATCTTTTAATTTAGGACTGAGGGCCACTCATGGGGTTGTAGAAGACTTGCACTCACCACCTCCACTTTATAACTAAACATATACCCTTTTTATTTAAACCCTAATGTCCTTGTTCGGCTAAAGATACAAATCTATTCAAATCTAATCACAAGTACTATTGTCGGCTCGTGGTCAGCCTCAATAAGTTCGTGCTGCAGTGTCCTCTAATCCATATGGACCATGAGCTGAGTTCGCTTTAATACTATTTGTAACAGCTCGGTATCTCCTCCCAAAAAGCTAGCAAATGATATTTTTTTTGGGTTTCTTAGTCTTATATAAGTATCCATGATCTTTCAGATGAATAACCGATATGAAACTAAACATACACTTGCGCACATATCTTCGCACCTTTAATTCACATTCATGCTTCTTTCTAAGATAAATAAAAGAATTAACCATCGAAAGGTATGGAGATATTCATTGATTCATGTAAACCAGTATAGAGTATTTGCAAGCATGTGAGAAGAAGAGTTGATGGTTGTCATCCCATTTAATTCTTTTATTCTAATAATATCATGGGTGTACTCTTGATTTTCTACATGAAACTTTTTCTCCTCCTTGGAAGTGCATAATCCAACCAAGTTGCATATACTTTCCCAAAGATATATGCGTGGAATAAGACACAGCCCCTGGATGAGAGGCTCATCTGATACCATCGAGAACGCATAGAAGACTGATTTCATGTTCATTAGGCTCTGTAATTGGATGCTTCGGAAAGCTTGTCCACAGAATAAAACTGTACATGGCTTGGATATTTTAAGGAGAAGTTGTGTGATGTAGAGAAAAAGTTTAATCAAAATTAAAAAAATTAGATTCATTCAAAGTCATACAACTTAAATCACCTCTCAAAAGAATGGAATATCATGGTTTTTTCAGGATTGCATTATTTGAAGGACTTCCCATCATCCCATGTCATCCAAATTCTTCTCCGCTAATCATTGTTACTCTTATCACCTCTCACTCTATACATATCTATCCCGACTATAACTTAAGCAGGCTTCCAACAGGCCCTTAATTACGTACGCTGTATACAATCTCACCTTTGGTTGCTGTTTCCTCGTGAAAAGAATAAGAATTGGTTCACCAAGGGTGTACTCTCTTAAGAAAAAATTGTGGAAGGAGAAGAGATGTAGAGCCCTTCACTTACAAAAGGAGCTAGATTGTTTATATCAAAATAATCTGCAATGTTAACGTCCTTTAGGGGTACAAGTAAAATTGGTTGTTTAAATAATATCTACAAGACATCAAGTGTTCTCGGCAAGTCCATCGTATGCTTTCGCGTCAGGTGCAACACATGGGCGATGCTGGTGTGATTAAAGACGTATCATATTATATACATACGTACGTACATACATACATATATATACACATATATATATACACACACATATGTGTGTATTAATTATAAAGAGGTTCATAAAAAATTAAAAAAATTATCAAAAATTCTAAAAAAATATACATAAAACAGTATCATGCTTTTACTACCATGCAAAAATAGCTCTCCCCTTGATAACTCTAAAGAACTCTCTCTAAATAGCATATATTATAGAGAGGTCGATAGAAAAATAGAAAACCCACCAAAAATCCTTAAAAATTAGAATTGGAACTATACCGAGATTACTCTCTCTCCACACACACACACACATATATATATATATATATAATATGTGGGTGTATTAATTATAAAGAGGTTCATAGAAAATTAAAAAATATCAAAAATTCTAAAAAATATACATAAAATAGTATCATGCTTTTACTACCATGCAAAAATACCTCTCCCCTTGATAACTCTAGAGAACTCTCTTTGAATAGCATATATTATAAAGAGGTCGATAGAAAAATAGAAAACTCACCGAAAATTCTTAAAAATTAGAATTGGAACTATACCGAGATTACTCTCTCCATATATATATATATATATATATATAATATGTGGGTGTATTAATTATAAAGAGGTTCATAAAAAATTAAAAAAATATCAAAAATTTTTAAAAAATATACATAAAACAGTATCATGCTTTTACTACCATGCAGACATAGCTCTTTCCATGGTAACTCTAGAGAACTCTCCCTGAATAGCATATATTATAGAAAACTTATCGAAAATTCTTAAAAATCAGAATTGGAGCTATGCCGAGATTACTTTCTCCACATGCCTCTCCTAATCACGCAGGTTACTAGAAAATATAGTAAGTTTTGAAACAACCCAAAAAGAAAAATCACTTCATTCAATGCTGAACTCTAATCACATGCATGATGGAGAAAACTTTCCATGCATTTAAAAACCCAAATCAATAAATAAGGATCTCCCTTCTCTACCACCATTTTCTTATCTAGACCTCATTGTTGAAATATATAAATTTTATAAATTTATTTGGCTAAATCATGTGATAAAAATTAGAATGATGTTTTATAATTTAAAGGCTCATTAATATAACACAACTTTTTAATTAATACCAAATTCATAAATTTAAAGGCTCATTATTTTTTTCTTATTATACATTGATTATATATATATATTTTTTTCAGTTATATTATTATTTTATTCTAATTACAATTATACTGTGCGTTGCACATCTTGCACGGACTTTTGGTTGGTTTGAACGAGAAGCTGAGAGACAAGCGCAAGGTTGTCATATACGTGTGAAGTGAAGGTGCCTCGTTCGCTTCGCTCCGGTTTCGCGTGCGTTCTTCGTCCTCGAAGCCGAAAGAAACCCTGCACCGGAGGACGAGAAGATGGCGAGAGCGAATCAGAGACGAGAAGAAGCGGACGAACCTGCTCCCTTTCTCCTCCGAATCGCGATCGTGTGAAAACCCTAAATCTGATCTTGTCTTGCCCTCCGATCCATGCTCGATCTTCCCCGGCGAAGAGGAACAAGAAGAAGAAAGCCGCGCGGAGTAGGAGGAGAGACAGGAGATGGGGAACAAGATCGCACGAACGACCCAGGTGTCGGCATCGGAGTACTACCTCCACGACCTGCCCTCCTCCTACAACCTGGTTCTCATCGAGGTACTCGGCCGCGGCCGCTTCTTTAAATCCATCCTCTGCAAGCACGACGAGGGCCTCGTCCTCGTCAAGGTCTACTTCAAGCGTGGCGACCCTTTCGACCTCAAGGTATAGATTTCTTTTTCTCAATTCTCTCCATCAAGAACCCCAATCTTTACCCTTTCCCATCTTTTTGATCCTAAATTCTATCTCGTCTTCTTGATGCCACCTTGATAGGACTATGAGAAGAGGATGGCGCAGATCAGGGATATCTTTCAAACCGTTCAAAACCCCCATGTCTGGCCCTTCCAGGTGACTTCCTGTTGCCCTCTTTCCTGTTCCATGTTATTAGGTCCTTAAAGCTCTGTTCTTGATATTTTTCTTCAGGAATGTGAGTATTAGATTTTGTAATCATATGTTTAAATTCTTAAAGATTCGAGCGGTGATATTTTCTTGGTTGGTATGCATATAATGGATTATAATTTATCGAGAAGAACAGTGCGCTGTAATCAGAGTGAATGCGGTGGAATGGAGTTATAGACTTTCCTTTTGTCCTTTTTCTGCAATTTTATTCTAAAATACTTTGGGCCGATATTTAGTTTTGGCTAGAGACGGATAAGGCGGCGTACCTCTTGAGGCAGTATTTCTTCAGCAATCTTCATGACCGGCTGAGCACAAGGCCCTTCCTCAGTCTCATCGAGAAGAAATGGCTTGCTTTTCAGGTACTAATTCCTGCACTGTTGCAGAAAAGGAAAAAACGTTTAGAATTTACTGATTGATGGAATTCTTTGATTTAATTAAAAACAAACCTGGTGGTTACTGTCAACTGGAAATCAAACCATATGTTTTGATCTGGGTTTTGAAATACAACTTACCTCGGGCGTCCCTACCAATCTATCTACCATTTCTTTCTGTTCATTGTTCATGTGAATTCTTTTCTTTATGTTGACTAGATATGGTTGTGGACTTAGCTCATTTGGATGTGCAGTTACTCTGTGCGGTGGAGCAGAGCCACAGTAAGGGTGTTTGCCATGGTGAGAGGGCATCATTTGGAGACAAATAAATGGCAAACTTTCTAGTTTAGAGGTGTTTATTAAAACAATGTGGGTTTTTTTCCTTTAATTGTAGGTGATATCAAGTGTGAGAATGTTCTCGTCACCTCTTGGAATTGGCTGTACCTTGCGGACTTTGCATCTTTCAAGCCAACTTACATACCGGATGATGATCCTTCAGATTTCTCATTTTTCTTTGATACCGGAGGGAGGAGGCGTTGTTATCTTGCACCCGAAGTTGGTTCTTTTCTTCTAGCCAATCTAAATGCCTTTGTTTATCTTGTTTCAAGCTGCTAAAATTTATGATTTTCAAATTGCTAGCACATTATTGATGTCATAGATTAATCACTTTAATTGGTTTATGCAGCAATCCTTGTTTCTCTCTCACCTTAGCTAATTTCTTTGCGAAGATATCTGAAATGGCAGTTGCTTCTTTTAGTCAGTGATTGTTATTGGCAACTCGATTGACATATATGACATCTTTAGACTTCTAGAAGTTAGTAAGCAGGAGAAATGCTTGCAAGATAAAAGGCACCTATGACCTGGCCATGCTAGGAACCATTGCCAAAGTAGGACCTAGAAAAAGGCCCCAAATAGATAGGTTAATGCCTGTATTTACAACCATAGAGGACAATAAACATCCTAGCAACCATCCTAGCAACACATTAGATGTAATTTGGTCCTATAGTTCCAAGTTGAGCTCATATTCTAGCCGACTTCTATATAATTCAAACAAGACAACCTTGATTTTCTCATATAAATGTTGGTGATATCCAACAAATTGATCCCTGGAAGGATGAATTATTGTCGTGACTGTCCATGCTTGCTCTTTCTTTACCCTTCTTTTCCGTTTAACTGCAAGCTTCTTAGTTCTTGGTTCTCTTAACAAAATTGGAATCTTTTGCTGTAGAATTACAGTTTTGTAAGAATTTTGCTCCCAAATGAAAAGACAGTAAACCTAAGCAATTTTCCGCCGAAGCACCAAGTTCTTATTTGTCAAATTTAAGATGATCATTTTTGTTTCTGAATCAAAATGGACTTGTGCTGGTTGAGAAAATGGATAACTTATACTTGTTTGAAAAATATAATCATTTTGAGACTTGTGTTAAGCCCAAATATTTGCTCTTGTTGTTTCATGCTTTAGTTGTACACGACAAAGATGGAAGTTCCATATGGTTTCTTCTTTTCTGTTGGTTCCTTGACTGGTATGTCTCTATCAGAAAATATCTTCTTATCCTTCTTGCTATCAAATATTCCTTATTCGTAACTTTTCAACCTTTATTTCAGATCCTTGTCCTTATGAAGGTCTATTTGGTCTAAATTGTGCATATATACACCATTTCATATGGGTTGATTTTCAAGTCCAGATCATTCGGTATGAAAAATGATTAGTTTAGATGAATTATGTCAAGATTGGATTACATACAAATACGTCAATATCCTTGAAAATCAAACCTAGCGAAGTATATTATGGATAACAAATATTCATAATGTGTCAATACAATATCTAGTTCTAGCATGTAGGTATCGAGTGCCAAGCAAGAGCACACCAGGACTGTAGAAGTATTTGTAGTAATATCTGGACTATATGGTCTTTAAGTGTCTCAGAAATTATAAATGTTTATTTTGCAGTGCAGTAGAAGAAGATGATTTGTTGGCTGTGTTACTTATTTTCTTAAGGTGCTGTATATTCTCCTTCTATTGTCCATTGACTGGGATTGCAGGTTCAAATAGCAGCCCTTCAATAAAACCTGAGTTTTGCTTTAAAAATGGCTGCTGGTACTGAAAATGAAGTTGCACCACAAGCATTTGAGAGATAAGCTGATACTATATAGAGTGGGACAATGGGTAGACTGTTGATGTTGCATAAATTTGAATGTTATGCAGAATAAAAGTTTGAGCAATAATATGGAAGTTAAGCAAAACGAAAGTTACAGTAGACAAAACTAGCTCAGGCATCTGAACTTACACAACAGTCGGTACATTCTTAGAGAATCGTCTAGGTTGGATTGGTTATATGAAGGCCAAAGATGGCCATAAAGGCAGATGATGAAAGAAATTCCTTGATCAAAGTTTTGAGGAAGGATTTGCAGAGGCTTAACTTGGGAAATGTACAGTCTTTGATGTACCCGCATGTAAAAAAAAAAAATCGTAAAGCTGACTCTCAGTAAGTGGGGAAGAAATTTTATGATGTGAAGTGAATGAATTGGTTTTATATCTCAAACACAATTTGCCATCTTTAACTTTGATTGAGCGTACATTTGCATCAGAATGCTTCATTTTTTTTTTCTTCTCTCTAATACTTGAGCTTGATTTATCCTATGTGAATAGGTATGACTTTGCCAATTAATGCAATTTTTGAAACTCACAGCCTGATATATTGCTAAACCCATTTCCTCTACTAAGCTTATTTGGTGAAGCTACTCTCTCTACTCTTGCAATTGACATGGTTTATAATCTTGAATAATTTTTTTTTGATTATCCATTTTATATTTTTCTTTTCATCTTCTGCTAAGGTCTGTTTAAAGAAATAAATCAAATTAAATTTTCTTTTTTAAATATCTTCCAGAGGTTTTATGAGCATGGAGGTGAGGCACAAGTTACACCAGATGCACCTTTAAAGCCATCAATGGATATCTTCTCTCTGGGGTATGCATTATCTCTTTATTAGAAGCCTTCCTTTGGATGTTGACTGAGTGTGTAATAATCTGGCAGTATTTATGCTATGGTGTCCTTTTTGTAGTCTGGGTGCTCGTGACCCAAAAATGTCTTATTTAATATACTTTATGCCATTTTAAGTTGATAAAATAATAAAACAACTTTTTAGTAAATTTTGAGGCAGCACTTAGTTCAGAAATAAAGCAGCCCAAGCCCTATTCCTGCCTAAGATCCTTTAGAAAACAGGCATAATGAGTTATTCTAATCAAACTTGCTCATGTTAGGCACAACTTTCCAAGGGAAAGCTTTCATAAGCTATTCCTATCATAAAGTGCTTATTTGTGCTTGCCTCCTTTGTTTTTTCATTGGAGAAAGCGCCATCAGCCTAGAGTTTTTCTCCAACTTGTATCAAATAAAAACAGGAATAACTTGTGGTTAACTACTCTAATAGGCATACCTATTCCCTAATCTGCTGTTTCCTATTCCTGAACCGAATATTGCTGAAGTTGGTCCTACTTGGTTACTTACAGTCTGATCCACTTCTGAGTATGCCATGATGTAAAAACTAATGAGGCCATTCCGTTTGGATGATGATGATTCTCCTAAAATGTAATAGCAGAGTAAGAATTGCTACTAAACCTTTTTTTTTTTTCAAGTTTTACACTACATAAGCATGTAATATCGGCTAGATTTAATCATCATATCTTAGCATTGTACATCAGTTTCTAAGCCAGTTGTATTATTGTATCTAGTATCTGCATGCTTACACATGAATAGAGAAAAATGCGTTTGAAGGATAATGTTATCTGGTTGGTTCCTTCAGCTTTTGCTGGAATTTGCATGGGGAAAGTATGCATTGCTATGGGACTATTAGTTGTGGTTTTTGTGGCAATACAGTAATGAGTATATATATATCTAATAGCATGGTGATGCTAGTCAACAAGCGGGAGCAGCATTAACCTTGTCTTTTGTGTGTTGGAAGTTGGGCCATAGGGGGACCAACTGATACACTATATCTTCATTACCCGGATAGTATCAAGTCAGGGAGTTCATCTCACTAAGATCTTCTTGCATTAATGATGCAACAACTGCTGTTATAGCAAATATATCAGATTACCCAGATAGAATCAAGTCAAGGAGTTCATCTCATTAAGATCTTCTTGCATTAATGATGCAACAAGTCCTGTTATATCAAATTATACAGGATAAGGTTCTGGTTTTGAGAGTAAAAATTAAGCAGGTTTTTAGGCTTTAGAAATATGGAAGGAAACAAGGGAGAAACTAAATAGAAAGAAGGGAAATGAGAAAAATAAGAAACTGGGATGGTAAACAACGCTTGAATCACACCTTGGGCTTGACCTAGTAAAGAAGTAATCACTCCTTCAAATATAGGACTAGAAACTTTATTCTAGAACACAACACAACATGCCTTTACAAAAGACATCTAACCTCCTTTTGTAGAGGAGGTTTGCAATTAACACATTACAAAAACATCTAAGTAATGGTTGTCCATATTGTTGGCATTGAGTTGTCACACAAAGGTGCTATTTAGCACTTAGTTGGTTATTAGCTAAGTAATGGTTGTCAATGGGTTGGCATTGAGTTGTCAAGTAGTTGGTAGAATCTTCTAAGTAATGTGATTGGGCCTTGTCCAGGCCCAAGGGACTTGGGCTTTGTCCAGGCCCAAGGGACTTGGGCTAGTACCGATGTACTACGGTCTCAAAGTCTTGGGCTAATAAAGCTCCCAAATCGGGGCTGCTTCAATTTTGTGCCATTTAAGTGCAGATTTTTCTCCTTTAATATGCCATGAAGCATCTCTTTTAATTAGTGTTTAAATACCCAGAAGACAATAAGGCTGTTAATTTTTTTTTGGAAAGCTTTAAAATTACATATGAATACTTAGTGCCGGCTCAATTCAATGCATGGATACTTTGATGTATAATAAAATTAGAAAAATAGATGTACATAGAAAAGTTATTATTAAATGCACATCTAGGTAATGATTGTGAAAATGTCTATTGTGAATAGGTCTGAGTGAAAAATATTTAATATTCTAGAAAATTTTATCTTGAACCATTCTAAATTTTGTTGAAGACAGAGCTTGGCAAAAAATATAACTTTAAGCACAAAGAGGAAAAAATGATGAAATATAATTGCTGCTTTCTAGAGGACTCCAAGCATAACATGTACAATGTGATCTATTTTTCTGACGCGATGCTAAGACAGAAAGAATTGGTTTCTGAAAAAGGACATTTGCAGTCCATTGGTTTAAAGACATATGTCATGAAGTAACTGAATTTTTCAAAAGACAAGCATTGAGATTAGATCTTGTACTTAATATTATGTGTTATCCTAATGGATCGGATGTAAATTTCTTTTAAAGTTGGTTGGCATAAGATCAAGGTGGTGCTGAACCTACACGAGCGTGCAGGTAAACACTGCCTACATGCAATGCAAAGCACTGAAGCCACCCCTGTCCCTTTGAATCACACAGACCTCATGTAAATCGGGTGTGGCCAACATCAGGATCCAGCCTTTTGTATTTCATGCTAAGTGTAGGCGGCTTTTGCTTACACACGCATTTCCATCTAGAGAAGAAGCATCTTTTTCCTCTTAGGTATTTATGCATATATTTGTAGGACTTACTTTCTTTATGATTAGTTGGGTTGACGTGTCCAAATTTGAAATTGTTATTGATGGTGCATTTTGATTTTTTAAATGTATTATTTCTGGCAACTTGTATAAATAAGTATACTCTGACGTTTATATTTTTTTTTGCTGTCCTTTAAATGATTTATAGAATGTCTCATCATCATTTTCCTTTCAGTTGTGTTATTGCTGAGCTCTTTCTCGAGGGCCAACCACTGTTTGAGTTATCCCAGCTGCTTTCTTATCGCCGGGGGCAGTATGATCCTGGCCAAAACCTTGAAAAGGTGGTTCCTAATTGTTTGGATACTCCTGCTTAACATATCTTCTGGTAGTGTTTGCTTTCTGTCTTTTTAGCTTGAATAAGATTCTCTTGCTTAATAATTAATGGAGGTTCAATTTGAAAGTCGGACATCCATATTATTGGGATATGAAATATTAAAATTTTAGAGATGAAAATTTCTACACCCCCCAAAGAAAAAGGAAATTGCAGCAGTTTATTTTGTAGATCAAATTCTTTACCCAGATGGTGGTTCCTTAATCAGAATAATGAAACCATAAATAAGAAGGAACTAAAAACTATATTTGCATTTAGCCCCTCTTATTATGGAGAGCCACTGAGTTTATATCTTCTTTCCTAGTAGGTATAAGATTCTAAAAGTTGACAAAGAAAAGGGTAAGAAAATAACATTTAGATATACCTCATAGTAAAAGAGAAAAAAAAGTTGCGCATGGGAGATAATTAATTTAGTTAGCTTAGTGATTCCCACATGGCCATGCCCTAACAGTCCTAATCAAGGTTCGTTGTTTCGGTATCGGATTCTGTACTAGTACCATCCTACTATAGTGTCGGTACACGGTACGGTATGAGACTGCGAGGTGTACTGAGTGTCGATACGATGCCACCGAGCGGTATGATACAGTACGTCTGATACGGTATTGTACCAATCAGTATGGCAAACCTTGGTCCTAATATCTTTGTCGTCCTATTATTTTATACTTAGGTATTCTTCTGAAACTTAAAGAGGTATGTCCTCAACGGCCAGCCACTTTGAGGCATATTTTACATGGGTGACCCTATTAACATCACAAATAGTGTTTATGGTTTCTAGACCAATTAAACG
>JAOXJJ010000001.1:6026002-6041930 GCA_025769935.1 Phoenix roebelenii
CACTCTCGGATATCTAAAATCGGGACGAGTACCGATGGCTCTCGTAGATATCTGGATCATAAGTATAGTCAGGAGGAGGCAGATCAACCCAATTAAAAGGAACACGCGCTAGGTTATAAGAATTGTTGGATCTCTTGCTCATGCTCTAGCTTTGAGAGATGTCCTCTGATTGTGTAGGGGCCCATCCGAGTATGGGCGAAGCAAAATCCGATGCACCATATCCATATTCGTCAGGCTGAGGCTGTGGATAATGAAATCCGTATCCGTATGCGAGCTCATCTGCAGCTATATCCTGTCTTCCTAAATGACCTCGAGAAGTCCGTTTTCTATATCCAATGATATCCTCACGGAATCTATCAGGTGATCGACCATGGTCCGTATCCTGTGTAGCATCCGTAAATTGGGACTCACCGGTGAAATATAGACCACCCTCCGGTTGTGTCTCGTAAGTATCATACTGTCCTCCGCTCCCTCCATGGCTAGAAGATCCATCACCACCAGAACCTTCATCGCTGCTGGTCCAAGTCTCCTCTTTGACACTTCATTAGGACCCTTTATTTTTCCTTCCTGGCCCTCTGTTTGGCTGTCGTCCTTCTCTGCTGAGCATCTCTCAGAGGGTGTCTCGTACCAATTATGTGGTGATTGGCTCCTCTGTGCCTGCGACTGATTAGCTCTGGGAGTGCGTGAAATATTGCACTTAGCCCATTGCTCTGGATCGACCCTAGCCTCGGTGGCTATGAAGCTAGTTGGTCGTGGAGGCAGTCCTGGCTCGTCAAGCTCGGTCTCCTGCTGCTGGCATACAAGCCAGCCGAGTAGTAGATCATCGTCATCATCGGTGAAGGTCCCATAAATCGAATCTGCATACTTGAGCTCTGCTTCCTCCTGAATGCACTTTAGCCTCAACCGCAGATTGTAGTGCACATAAACAAGGTCGTTGAGGCGCTTTTGTGTCAAACAATTCCTTTGTTTGTTGTGGATGAGGGTGAAGGTGAACCAATTGCGCTCACAGCTACTAGAAGAGACTGTTTGGGAGAGGATCCGGATAGCTATCCGCTTTAGATTTCTCGCGGATTCGCCAAAATGCACCCACCATTCAGCTGCAAAAATATTTATAAAAATTACATAGATGATAGTTCTATATTAGTAACCAAGTAACACCAGGTGAATGTTTTCCTGATGTGTGACGTACCTGGATTCATATTGTGTTTGCTGACGAAAACCACTCGTTGGCCAAAACTGTAGATGCCCTTTCTAAATAATTTGCTCTGTGAAAAAGAAGCATGTTCTACCATGTTAATAATTGAAGATGTCGGTACTTACATATGCTGGTAATTACTAAATCATAGTTACATCTTCAAGACATAGGGCCGCTTTTTCTGGATCATGCTCCATCTTGTAAATCACATTACGCAAAGCATCCATAAGTGTTTCATCCATACCAATTCCATCTATGCTGTACTGAAACCGGGGGTTTAGGTAGTATGCTGCACATATACGAGACTATCTTAGCATAATTATATAAGTACATCCATTATTATAATTGTCAATATTCTTGCTTACCTGCTAGATGCAATTCTCTACCCATTTGCGCTCCCCACCGTCGCTCAATGATGTTGATGTATGACTCGTCATGCGCTGGATCTGCCTCCATAATCTGATCCTTTGCCTTGACCATCATGTGATACAAAAATCCCATCTGGTGATAAATCTCGCTATCTACGGCCGCAACACTTCATATAATAGTTTAATAGCCTTGACTATTGTAGTAGCCCGCTGCCAGAATGACTATCTCGTCACCAAGTTTTCTATCTTGCTCCCTTCAGTGTCGGCATAAGAATATCTACTATCATGCCACTCGGAACTGACAAACATCTGACGTAGGGCTTCTCTTTTCTCGAAAATGCTATCAAGTGTAATGAAGTTGGTAGCAAACCATGACTTCTAGTCTCAGAATCTCTCCTCCTGCATACTTTCTCATTAGTGAAAGGACCCAGTTATGGTTATAAATATACCTGGTGATGCGTTGGGCTGTCTCCACTGTTTGCAGCACCTTACGGATCTTTCCAGTGTCCATCAGCATGAGATCGATACAATGTGCTCTCAGCCATGTCTATCACTATCATGGGCTTTGATAGACTCAAGGAAGACTATGCATCTTGTCCCGATTTTGGTAAAATTTATGCTGCCCTCGCCAAAGGACAAGGACTCGTAATAGATGATTTTTATTTACAGGACGGGTACCTGTTTAAAGCCTCTAAGCTCTGTATCCCGCGCATGTCGGCAAGGGACTTTTTAGTTTGAGAAGTCCATGCTGGGGGTCTCTCGGGGCATTTTGGGCGCAATAAGTATATTGCTAAAGTCGAACATCAATTCTTTTGGCCAAGTCTGAAACATGACGTTGCTAAAATTGTTGGTCGGTGTCAAACTTGTCAACTAGCTAAACATAGAAAACAAAATACTGGCCTGTATACCCCGTTGCCTGCTCTCGATCGTCCTTGGCTTGACCTCAGCTTGGACTTCGTACTAGGTCTTCCTTGCACTTTTCGGAAACATAATTCAATTTTGGTGGTTGTTGATCGTTTTTCCAAAATGGCCCACTTCCTCCCCGGTTCCAAATCGTCCGATGCTTCTAGGGTGGCCAAAATTTTCTTCGACGAAATTGTTAAGTTATATGGATTACCGAAAACGATCATGTCCAATAGGGATGTTCGCTTCATGAGTTGCTTTTGGAAAATTGTGGCACATGGTTGGTACCAAGCTGAAATTTTCCACTGCTTACCACCCCCAAACATATGGCCAAGCAGAAGTGGTCATCCTCTCTTTTCAGCATTGTCCTGCATCACCATGTTTGTAAAATCATGTAGTTTGTTGAATAACATATGATTTTCGAGAATATGAAGTTTATTTTGTATTTTTAGGAATATAAATTTATGATATTATATCAGTTATGTGTTTGAGGATAAGCTTTGGTGCAACAGTAAGGTTGCTCCATTATAACCTGGAGGTCATGGATTTGAAACATAGAAACATATCTTTGCATGGAGGGGTAAGGCTGTGTAAATCTAATCCTTCCCTAATGTCACAATGTCGGAAGTCTTGTGCATTGGGCCACCTTTATATGAAGTATGCATTAGTTTTTCAATCTATTCGTCTTTTTTTATCATTCATCTTGTTATCAAATTGTCAAAACTTTTTCAAGTTCTACGTTTAATAATCTGTGTTGCCTACTTTCTTTCAAAATTAGTTATCATAAAGTTGGATGATTATGTATTGTAATTGCAGATACAAGATGCTGGGATCCGGAAGATGATACTTCACATGATTCAGTTAGACCCAGAATCAAGGCTGTCATGTGAAAGCTATTTGCAAAGTTATGCATCTGCTATATTCCCAAGTTATTTCTCACCGTTCCTGCATGGATTCTTTTCCTGGTTGATTCCTCTTGATTCAGATTCAAGGGTGAGAGACTTTTGCAGATGTAATATGTCAATTGGATAATAGGTAGAACCACATACTCATATTAAGACTTGATCATTTCCACTGTAGGTTGCAGTGACGCAGAATGCTTTCCACAAGATACTTGAGTACATGACAAGCAGTAGATCAACTGAGGAAATTGTTTCCGAGTCGTCCACAGGTCCCAAACTAATGAATAATGAACCTTTTCAGCAGATGGAAGGTGGGAGAAGAAGCATGAGTTCAACAAGGGGCTCTGTTAAGAATAAAGCAGAGTTAGAAAAAGGCCTAGCTTGCGACCAGCTTGTTGGAGATATCACTTCTCTTCTCAGGGGAGTAGAACAAGGATACCATCATTCACATACAAAGGCTACAGAGGAAGGTGTACCATGTGCTGTTGCAAACTGCTCCGATACAGTCTCTGCTTTGTCTTCACAACAATTAAAGCACTCAAGGCAGCAAAATTTAAGTGATTCGAAGGGGTACAGGGAGCGAGAAACACCGCTTTTGAGAAAAATTCTGAAAAGCGACTTGAATTCTTTAATGGCTGGATATGATAGTCAGTCGGATACATATGGAATGCCCTTTTTTCCAAGAACAGAATGTCAAATGAGATGTGAAGGTATGGTCCTAATTGCGTCCTTACTTTGCTCGTGCATACGAAGTGTCAAGCAGCCACAGCTGAGAAGAGGGGGTATACTTCTGCTAAAGGCATCTTCCCTATACATTGATGATGAAGATCGCTTGCAACATATACTTCCCTATGTTATTGCAATGCTTTCTGATCCTGCAGCAATTGTGCGTAGTGCTGCTCTGGAAACATTATGTGATATTTTGCCTCTTGTCCGAGATTTCCCTCCTAGTGATGCAATGATATTTCCTGAGTATATCCTTCCAATGCTATCAATGCTTCCTGATGATCCAGAGGAAAGTGTTAGGATTTGTTATGCTAGCAACATATTTAAAATTGCTCTAACTGCTTACAGATTCTTAATTCAATCTTGGAGTTTAGCTGATGTAGGATCTGTTGATAAATCCAGTCTAACTCATAAGCCACAATCTCTTGCTACAGAATCACCAAGAAAAAAGCATAGTGACAAAAATGACACTCAACTTTCACAGTTGAGGAAATCTGTAGCTGAAATTGTGCAAGAACTAGTGATGGGACCAAAACAAACTCCAAATATACGTCGAGCTCTCCTGCAGGATATTGGTCATTTATGTTACTTCTTCGGTCATAGGCAAAGTAATGACTTCTTGCTGCCCATTCTCCCAGCATTTCTTAATGATCGAGATGAGCAGTTGCGGGCAGTTTTTTATGGGCAGATAATTTTTGTCTGCTATTTTGTCGGTCAGAGAAGTGTGGAGGAATATCTTTTGCCTTATATTGAGCAGGCACTTAGTGACGATATGGAGGCTGTCATTGTTAATGCATTGGAATGCTTGTCCTTGCTGTGCAAAAGTGGTTTCCTAAGAAAGAGGATACTTCTGGCCATGTTTGAGAAAGCGTTTCCCTTGCTTTGTTATCCAATCCAGTGGGTAAGAAGGTCAGTTGTTGCTTTTATTGCAGCGAGTTGTGAAAACTTAGGACCTGTAGATTCTTATGTGTACCTTTCTCCAGTTTTACGCCCTTTCTTTCACAGAGAGCCAGCTTCTTTATCTTCTGAGGCATCTCTCCTGTCATGTCTTAAGCCTCCAGTCTCGAAAGTGGTTTTCTATCAAGTTCTGGAGAATGCGAGGAGTTCTGATATGTTGGAAAGACAGAGAAAGATATGGTATAACTCATCCACCTATTCAAATCAGTGGGAAACTATTGAACACACTAGGAGGGTAACAGGAGATCGGAACTCCAGGAAGAGTTCTGGTACTAAAGAATTCAGTGCTCAAGGTGGCAGATATGCCAGTGGTGTGACACAGAATGCATCTCTACCTGTTGGTGAAGATGTTGCCAAATTGAGAACAGGAAATTCTTTCCAGAATGCCTCTGGCACACTGGATATTAGAGATTCTTTTTCTTCTGATAAGTTGCAATTTTCTGGCTTCATTTCTCCACATGTCACTTCTGGAAATAGTTCCCTTTGCGATGGACCATCTGAAGGCATACCATTGTATTCTGTTTGCATGGATAAGCGTGCAGTGGGAGCATCATCTGTAGGTTCTGAGTCTTCATTGCAATTGAATTCTAAAGGAGTAGCTGCATCATGCATGCCTTGGTTGGAGCCTGTTAACAAGCCATTTGGGTTGTCTAATTCAGTTCCACCTAAGCTTGTTTCAGGCTCTTTCTTCAACATCAGTAAGAACTCTATGCAGGTCCCAAAACCAGTGCAAGATTTAGAGGGTAAGGACAGCGATCAATCTGCTTATGTCACCAGCAGGTTCCAGGATGTCACAATTGGTGATACCTTGAAGGGCAGCTCATCTATGACTGGAGATGATACCTCACTGTCAGATGTAACTGGGCTGCCTTCCTTTGCTAGAACATCATCTGTTCCAGACACAGGATGGAAACCTCGTGGAGTCTTAGTGGCACATCTCCAGGAGCACCGCTCTGCTGTGAATGACATAGCCATATCAAATGACCACACCTTTTTTGTAAGTGCCTCAGATGACTCCACTGTGAAAATATGGGATACTAGAAAGTTGGAAAAGGACATCTCCTTCCGATCTAGGTTAACCTATCCACTGGATGGCAGTCGGGCTTTATGTACAACGATGCTTCGTGGTACTGCACAAGTAGTAGTTGGAGCAAGTGATGGAACGATACACTTGTTCTCTGTTGATTACATATCAAGAGGGTTGGGCAGTGTAATTGAAAGGTACTCTGGCATTGCTGATATTAAGAAGAAAGAGATTGGAGAAGGTGCAATTCTTAGCCTCTTAAACTGCTCTACTATTGATAGTTTTATCAGTCAGACTGTTCTATTCAGTACCCAACAGTGTGGAATTCATCTCTGGGATACTCGGACGAATTTAGAAGCATGGAAATTTAAAGCTGTACCTGAGGAGGGATACATCTCTTCTCTTGTGATGAGTCAATGTGGGAATTGGTTTGTATCAGGCTCGTCAAGGGGTGTGCTTACTTTGTGGGATTTGAGGTTCCTTTTGCCTGTTAACTCATGGCACTATTCTTTGGCATGCCCTGTGGAGAAAATGTGTTTGCTAGTCCCACCATCAAACTCCATGTCTGCTATGGAAAGACCATTAGTTTACATTGCTGCTGGCTGCAATGAAGTTTCCCTCTGGAACGCAGAGAATGGGACCTGCCACCAGGTATATGAAAGGCTGTTTGCATGTACTTAATGAGCTATGCAAGGGAAATTTTCATCATAAATGCTGGATGTAATATAATAGTTAAGATACTATTATTAATAATAATTGTGGATTATTTGGAATGCTCATCATAGACCTGGGCATAATGTAATTAATTCTAAACAAATGATACAATATAATAATTAACAAATGGTACAGTATAGTAATTATAAAGGACAACTAGACAAATAGGGCTATACACATTTCTATAAAGAATTATGACTTTTTTATTATCATTTGCCAGAATCATACTTGTTTAAAGTTGCTGGTATATCATAATATATTAATAATTCAAATTCTTGACGTCTGAATTTTCTCATTTTCTAGCTACTAGTTTCTTGTGCAGTATCTTAAAAAACTTGCTTGATAAGTGCTTGTTAAATCCCTGTTATATAAAAAGGGTCGAGAAGGTTATGGTTTAAACCTGGATTTTTAGCATTGAGAAAGCTATGCAAATCATGTTCACCAGTGAATAAGGTAGCACACTCAGCTAAAGGGAGTTAAGAGGAGGATTGGCTGATGAAGTTGGCAATACTTTAATTTTCTCAAATGATGAGTAAAGGAAAAGTTTATACTTATGCATACATTTACAAATATTTTATCAGAAATCTATTCATGAACTTTTGATTTTGTTTGCAGGTATTCAGAACAAGTGGTGAGAGTGAAGCTGAAATGTCCAATGTGCCTCAGGCACTTGCAAGGCCTCCTTACAAGCCTACTTGTAAACAAGATGTCAAACGAAATGACAACTCCAAATATAGAATTGATGAGTTGAACGAACCTGCCCCTCGTCTTCCTGGTATCCACTCATTGCTTCCTTTGCCTGGGGGAGATCTGTTGACCGGAGGAACAGACTTGAAGATTCGCTATTGGGACCATACCAGGTTTGATTCAGATCTTACACATAATTTCACTTGGTGGAAATACATGTTTTTTATTCTTTACATGTCCACGAATTTGCAGCCCTGATCGAAGTTACTGCATCTGTGGTCCATCAACAAAGGGCATCGGGAATGATGAGCACTACGATATAAGATCTAGTTTCGGGGTTCAAGTTGTGCAGGTACATTTCATGATAAGTATGTTAATTATTTTTATTGTAACCTATGTTACCTAGATTATATCTACATGATCACGTACTGAATAACTGTGTACACTCATAGCAGCATTGGTAAGTCTAGGATTCTTCCAGATTAGGAACTTCAGTTTTACATGAAGAAACCTAAAAATCAAATAGGCGAAACCTTGAGGAGTTTGATGCAGTTTTTCTTTCAATTGCTCGCTAGAATATTTGTTAGAAAGGCAAAAATTACTGAGGAAAATCAAGGGGTGCAGCTAGCAGGTACATTTATCATCGACTTGGGTTTTGTGTGGGTGATACTGCTTGATGGAAAATTGCTTGGGTTTTATAATTAGGTGTTTCGCCTAGCTCAAAGAAAAATGTTTTGGCTGGTTGAATGACCTTGTATCTAAAATTTAACATTTATGACAAATAAAAATGGAAAGAATAAAATAAATATAATTGAAAAATACTAATCACATAATACAAATTAGATAATACTTTATAACGGTGTCTTAGTAACAAAATTGTATGAAAATGCAAAAATAACATGCACCAAGAATACCAAGTTTTTAAAAACTAGCATTGGAGGATATACTGAATTGGTATTGTACCGAGTACCGACACATGGTGTGAGTACGCGATGCACTGTATGCTAATGCTGGTTTTTTGCTGCAATAGGACAATACTGCCCATTTTGATGATGCTTATCATTTGTATAAGCTTTTGATATCAAAAACTTTAAAGTTTTGATATTACTTCATTGAATGTGGAGTTGAGTAAAGGAGCTTTAGAAATAATAGTTATAAATCACAATAAAACTTTCCACATAATTGGTGTTAAGGATAGAGTTCGTAAAATTTCTAAATTTCCTATTGAAAAAGAGCTTCCAATTCTTCACGCTACGCTTGTCAAAGAATCAGGGGTCCTGACCCAACCCGACCTGGGAATCCGACTCAACTTGAGGACCTGAGATGACATCTAAACACTGTGGGTCAACGTGGAGAGAGAGAAAGAGAGACTTTGTGGCATCTCGTCTCCCTCTATCTGATGTTGGGCGACTTGCTCGGCCATACCGTAAGATCGGCTTGCTCATTGTCATCCTCAGGCCCTCTAGGAGCTCCTCGCCATCCTCAATCTCTCTGGCTCTAGCAAGACCACCCTCTTCTCCACCCTCACCACCAACCTCCCCTTCTGTCGGCTTGGCTGCTGCCACTCTGACTCCATCTCCTACAGCAGCCACTGAGCTCGACCTTATTCCTTGACGTAGCTGTTGGCGCAGCCTCTATTAGGTGGTAGGTGAGCATTGGGGTGGATCTAGCAGTCAGGCCTACTCTACTGCCACTCAATGATCCCGCATCGGGCCTAAACTCCACATCGATAGTGAGGGTGGCAGAGGCGCTCGAGACTATGGCGCGTGGTGGCGATGGTGAAGAGGAGGGAGGACGGACAGGTGCATGAGGAGAGGGGAGAGGAGAGGGGAGATGAGAGGTTCTCTCTGATGCCCTATAAATCTCCATGATATTAGTAAAAAATCGAGTCGAATTCCGGTGATCAGATTACGGTCAGGTCAGATTAGATTACGGGCTAGGTCAGACTCGAGCAATTGGCAAGTCTACTTGGCACAACTTAAAGATCCAGACATTTCCATCGTGTCGATACTTTGGCACTTTTCTGTCTAAAATACTATACAACTTCTAATTATTAAAACACTATACAACTTCTAATTATTAGTTGGGTCCCTGGTCCAAACCTAACGTGATCTAATGGTGGATTACACTTCTTTGACTTGAAACTATTGGTATTTCAGTTAGACCACTCTAGAGATGTGGCAAGATAGGCAGCTATGGACAGTGGCGAGGTAATGAGCCATAGTTGGCATGGTGACATGCATCAAGTAGGGGGGGCACTGTGGGGGCCTTGGGAATCGGACCAATATATGGAAATTAATCAAAGAGAGTGGAAGGAGAGAAAAAGGAGTTGGAAGGGGAGGGGCGAGGAGGAGAGGAAAGAGGAGGAAGAGAGAGAGGAGAAAATGGGAGCGACATGCAACATAGCTGGCAAATGGTGATGGAGCAAGGATCAATGGATGGGATGGCATCATGGAGGTTAGAGGGTGGGGTTGGTGGGTAGAGATGAGTTGGGGAGGAAGTTGAGGAGAAAAGGGGAAGGAGAGAGGAAGATGGAGGAGAAGGGCTAGTGAAGCATAGAGGGGAAGAGGACGGAGGAGTGGTGGAGAAAAGGACCAAGGTAGAAGGGGAGATGGGACAACTCTGTCTAGACCTGAGCATTTGTCCAGCCAATTCGAGGTCTGGTATTAAGGGAAATAACTCAGGCCCGGCATGGCTTATTGAGCTGAAAACCTCTGTCTGAGCCTGAGAAAAATCAGCCCAGCCAGGTCAGGCCGAGTTTGCACAGGTCGGTTTCTGTGTGTGTAGCAGGTTCTTCTCTAACCCAAAGTTGCCTTTGCTAGAAAATTGGCACCAGTTTGAGAGTTGATGCTAGGTTGATAGCTAACCATAAAACATTCTAGATTTAAATGAATCCCTTATAAGAAAGGTTTGTTAGTTGATATCAGGGTTGAAGTAAACATCAGGTGCCATGTCACGTTAATGTTTGTGCAATGTATTATATACCAAAGTGTGGAAAATGCAGATTATCAATTTTACATCAAATGGAACATGTATGAGAGAGAGAGAGAGAGAGAGAGAGAGAGAGAGAGAGAGACAGCACTTCCTAGATCATGTGCATATGCATGCCTTATGCTACCTCTTGTTGATGGTTGTCTTGAGGACAGAGTTGGCTAGAACCGTGCCCATGCATTGTAAATTGTATGAAGAATTGGGGCAAATTGTTAACTTGATCCAATGATGAATTGTATGCAATCAGCGATAATCGTGATTTCCTGTGATCCCCATCTAAATTTAAGATGGATTGCTCGTATTAGGTTGAGTGTGGACTCCTTTTGACTTCTGTTTTGAAGAAAAGATCTACTTTTCGCTTCTGCTTTGAAAGAAAGTCTAGGATGAGTTTGTGACCAGAATTACTGGATTTTCCTCGTAGCTTTGTTGCCTGGGCATTGACAATTTTATTTACATGGGCATCTGGTTCCACAGAGGGTAAAAATCATCACATCATGTCAGTACTGTATCTTATACCTGCAAAGAAGTGAATGCATAAACTACACCATGCTGACTTGTCTATAGCGGTTTGGTTTAACTGACTGGAAACTAACTGTTAGCGGACCATTTTTAATAGACAAAAGCTGACTTTATTTTCTGAGTTTTTGTTTTGTTGGGTGCTGATCATTCTTGTACTGCTGAATAGGAGTCGCATAAACGTCCTGGGGCACCTAAATTGACTCAGAAGGCTCTCCTTGCTGCGGCTGCCACTGACTCTGCTGGCTGTCACCGTGACTCTGTGCTCTCATTGGCCTCTGTCAAGTTAAACCAAAGGCTGTTGATATCCAGTAGCAGAGATGGTGCTATTAAGGTTTGGAAATAGAGAAAATACCCAAGCTTGCAAAGCTTGATTTGTACATATGTAGTTGAATCAAATGAAAATATGGAATCTTCCAATGTAAAATTGCATAAGTAATTTATGGTATAGTTTTTCTTTCACAGTTTTTAGTCGTTCTTTATTTTCCTTCATATACAAGACAACAATTATTTTATCAGCTTAATGTTTGAAATAGATAAAGTGGATGAGAGACTGGATTCGTTTTGTTTCTTCCATAGTCGATCAAAAGACATGCTTAGTCTAACTAGTCATGGACTGCACCGCGCCCCCCACCGCGTTTTTTTTAATTAATGTAATTCTACTTGATGCAATCAATCCTTTGATTCCCAGGGTGGCAAAGACCTTGTTTCGCATGTTTTAGAGGGGGCATCTTAATTTGCTTTTGTGACAGTCAGTTGAGGAGACAGAAACAAACGGCAGGAGCAACCCCACAGTTTTTTTTCCTTTTTTTTTTAAATAACAAAAGGGAGGGGGTTGTGTCCATCCCGCCATTAGTTGTAGAGAGTGTATCCAAGTCATTTAGTATCACAGTCCAATGATTTTAGATTTTAGTACGTAGATTGATGGCAACCACGCAGGTTAGTTTTGGTTATTGAAGCCTTTGCCTGTTGTCAGAATACCAGCCAACTCGAGGATTTAATTGGGAGATTTCATTTGACTACCATATTTCAATTGGGGAAGTTCATTTTATGAGTATTTGCATTGAGATGGAGAAGTGGTCTTTTTCTTTTTCCCTTTTTTTTGTTGGTAGAGCGATGTTATATGTCCAATTCGTGTTGCTCTATGCTTATTACCTTCTTTAATGGAAATATATTTTAATTTATAATATATATATATATATATATTTGAGGTTTATATTTATTATATAGGTATCTAATAGTTTGTAAATCTATACTTATACTCTTTTTAATTATGAAACCGTTTACCTCGCACGAAAAATCGAAATTCCTCATAGATAGAGAAAATGATACATATATTTTTTTATTTTTTTAGATAGTTTTTATGTTACTTGAGATTATTTTGATTATTTTTAGAAAATTTTTTAATACGATATTTGAGTTCTATTTAAGATTAATGATTTGACTAACGTAGTGATAAATTATAGATTAAAGTATCGGATAAAAAGAGACATCAAAAAATAAATGTAGATTTTTCAAATTATTAAACATAATTATAATTTATCTTTAATTTTTTTTTAAAAAAATTGTAATTTATTTTTTAATTTATTATTATTGTCATCCTGAGAGATAAATTCCAAACTTGTCTAATTCGCGGTTTTTTTCTAAACCACATGCTTGCTGTTTGAGGAGGAGACCGTTGGATAAATTTAGCAGCGTCCTCCCGTTCACATCTGATGAGTCCTGAATATATTTTAAAAATTATATAAAAAAATGGTTTCTCAACTAATGAACTAGCGTCTCGTTTCCTCCGTTTCTGTCGTGACGGAATCTCAAAAACCCCGTTAGTTCTTCCGTAAACATTTAGAACGTGGACGACTTGCCGTCTCTCCGAGCAGATAGAGTGGGGCAGGAGTACTTCGTTGATGATACGCGCATGGGCGGTCGGGATACACGCTCCCACGCCTTCCCCTCTTCTCTTCCTCGCCTCCTCCTATTCTTCTATCGCTTCCTCGAAGGCCAACCGCTTTGCCATGTCGCGCTCCGTCAGGATCGCAGTCGTCGGAGACGTGGTGAGTTCGGTGTGAATCCCGCATTTTTTCTTTATTACCTCAATCGATTTATTTGGAAATCCTTCCTTGGGGGCGGCGATACTTGATGATCATTGCTTGTGAATCTGTAGTTTTTGAAGTAAGGGGCTTGATTCGTTCTGAGTTTTGACCTCTAATTTGGATCAACGTGTTCGTTTCTATTTCTAGGTGTTTTAAATTTTATTCTTTTATTGATTCTTTATTAGAAAATCTTGTTATCTCTGACTTCTATTAGCCCTATGTTTGAGTTGGAGTTACAATATACAGTAGGTTGTTGCATTTTACGAAAAAAAAGGAGGGGTTGTTTGGTTTATTGGGATAAACGTGCATTCCACTATTACTGTGCTTTGTTATTTGAGAGATAAGGCAGATTAGATTAATGAGAGCTATGAGTTTAATTTTATTAAGAAAGAATAACTTTTTTTCCTGAAGAAAAAACTTTTATTTTCTGTCAAAATTCATTATGAAATTTCTCATATTTGTTTGTTGGAAATGCTGTAATTTTTGTCGTTGCTGTGGATTATTGATGTGACAATACAGCTTTCCTAATTCGAGGCATTATCCAAAGGTGATGAAGTTTATTTATGTCATGAGAGGAAACCTTGTAATCTGTTTTGTCATCAACTGGTCTGCAAGAGAGAGCCATCAAGAGTGGATCCAATGAGTCAGTGAAAGATACTTTTTAAGATCATATGTTTATTACTTATAAAGTCATATGTTTGTCAAAAGGTTAGTTCAGGTTTAATTCAAGAATCATGAATTTCTTTTGTAGTCTTCAAAATATACCTGGTGTAACTCATGGCAGAATAGAAGAAAAAAGTCGTGAAGGTGTATTAGACTAAAACCTTTCATATTAAATTAGTTAGTGGTAAGGGAACATGTTATGTAGTCATAGATATTTCAGGAGCTTGTATTGGAAACTTTTATAAATAAAACAACATGAACTCTGGGGTATTCCTCAAGTCAAGGCTTATCAGATTGTTTTATGCAAGAGCCCCCTTTATCATGGCCTAGTTTCTCTGGACTGATGTACTTAATTCTGATCTCTTTATGATGGTAATTGCTGATGTTATGGGCTGTAAATACACTAGAAAGAAATGACTGGGTTCACCCACTCTTTTCCAATGAAAGAAAAAAATGTTTGTTTGTGGACAGATGAATGATGTGTGATGCAGACACTAACCTTATGGGCTTTTCTTTTCTTTCCTGCACTTTTTCTTGATTAATGTGGACGGTTATCTTACATATAACAATTTGAACCCTATTGTTACTGCTTAAATCATCAATTCATTGTATCACCATACTGAACTGTCTAGCTAGCTAGGACACTGCATCTAGCATCTAATTCTTATTACCCAAGGATAAACGTGCATGTGCTGAAGCTATGTAATATACACCAATTCTCATCATTATGCTTAGGACCTCTTGCATGTTTACTTGTGGCAAAAATATATGATAAATACAGCTTTTAACTGCCGGTATGATATTGTCTTGTAAGACTATCTAATGGATTATTTCATCTTCATAGGCAAAAATAATGGATGCCCTTGCAACTCACACAATGAATGCCTGCTTTTGAGGCGTGCTATTATGTATAACTCCCATATTCTGTCAACTATGATATCTGATAGGTTATCATACAGTTTCTTTATTTGTTTGTTTACAAAGATGGTTAAATTGATGTATAGGATTACTGTCTATGCTAGAACTTTGGTTCTTTCCGTAATATTTATACTTTTGTATTGAAGCACGATGATTGGGACCTGGAAGAAGATTCTAAAGCCCTTCAGTTGCTGCAGGTACTCTCTAATTTCAAATTTTTCTAGCTTATGGCATTTACAATGATGTGCCATATATGGTTCAAAATGAATAATATGTTTTATATCTTTTGTGTTTAAACAACTTACAGTACTGCTTTTATCACAAGAGAATGCATTGTTGTTATTAGACTCTGTTGGTCATGAAATAACTTAGAGCATATACTCATAATCATTATTATATATCCTTTTTCCAATTATTTGGAGTCAGTCTTATGGATCCTCATTTGCCAAGTATTTCTATCTAGGGTCGCCTCTTATGTTATTTTAAGTTTCTCCATATCCTTCTTGACAACCTCCATCCGTGTTAATTTAGGTCTTCCTTTTTTTTTCTTACAACCTTCAATACAAACTAAAGTACCTATCTTTGAACTTAGAGCATATCAAAAAGAGGAAATTACCAAAAGAGTCTCTCAACTTAAGGCGAGTTTCACTTACCCTCTCTTGTTTAAAAATTTTTATTTAGCTCCCTTAAGTTCATTACATGATGCAATGTGGTCTTGAGCCCTACCTAACACTCAACACCACTAAAACGCTATCTAAAATGACACAATTACCCTCATCGTTATTAAAAGTTTGCAATCAGTAAGATTTCTAACAAATTTTGACTAGTCGAGGTCAACTCCAAGCCTTGGAACACGTCTCAGAGGATTAGGGTTCTTGGAAGAAGCTCAAAAAAATTCTTGTTTTAGGGTCTCAACAGGAAATGGGGGAGGACAAGAGGTCAAAGTGGATGTCGTGCAACTATTGCAGCAAAGCAGCAGCCATAGATGAAGAAGGGAAAAAACAGTTGAAGGCAGATCAATCTCATTTTCTCATCCTCTATCCTCATCATCCCTTTTTCCTTAAAAAAGGAGAATAGAATTCCGAAGAACCAATCTTTCCTCTCTTCTTCTCTTGTGAACCTCTCGGAAGAAAGAAAGAAGCTCATTCCTTCCTTCCATCTCAAAGAATTAAAGCAAAGATGTCTTCTCCAAGCAAGTGCCGCGAGATGGACTTGATGAAACTATAAACCTCTGGAACCCCACTAATCCTCCGATGGATGGATTTATCCCCCCC
>JAOXJJ010000001.1:6042030-6066388 GCA_025769935.1 Phoenix roebelenii
GAGATGGACTTGAAGAAACTATAAACCCCTGGAACCCCACTAATCCCCCGATGGATGGATTTATCCCCCCCCCCCCCCCTTTTCTTCTGATTTTTTGGATTTTTTGGTGCCATTTCTCTATTTTTATTTATTTCTTTTTTGTAAATTATGTCAAAACTAAGAATTCCACATAATACCAATGAGTCCGAAGGCTTTAAGCAAATGGATTGAAATCTCACTTGCTCTACTATGTTATCGGTGGGACGGGGCATTTTGGCTCTAGAAGAGCTTGGCCAATGTGGCAGTATGGAGAGCACTAATATAAACACGAGAATGAATTTCTAGATTCTTATACAGGAGAAACTAGAGCATTGCTCTTCTTGCATGCACTAATGTAAATAACCGGTGTTCTCAATGCCCTAGCCGAGTTGTCTACAAACCATTCAAGGTGGGAATAAGCAGAAGATATGGGGTCAAGAATTGGTAGCCTAGATATTCATCAATATCACATGTACTACCTACTGACATAATTAGTCATGTTTTACTCAATGCCAGAAGTCCTCTAGGAGGCAAACCTTTCATTCCAATTGTAAATATCATCATTTGATAAAGATTCGCCATACTGGTTCGTACAATACCGTATCGGACGTACGTACCGTATCGGTATCGAACCGGTACATCTCGCCATCTCATACCATACCGTGTATTGGTAATGTACCAGTACGAACTTCGGTATTGAAATGGCAAACTTTGCTTTTGATCCTCCAGAATCTGCAAGATAATCAGCTGGAGTGCTTAGAACATAACTAAAGTCTCACTAGCCATGGTTTTCTATGCAATTAGAAAAATTTGGTTTATGGTGCTAAGTGGTTGACATGATGTCAGTTGATTAGGAGTTGCTAAGACGCATGTGATTTCTGCTTAATGATCATTGTTCACTCCCTTAGTTTAATAGGTTCCCATGACCATGTTTACCTTCTCCAGGTTTTTCTGAGTTGGAACTTCATGGGCAGCAACCCTGGTTTGGCCTATCATGGTTGATGGTGTTGGTGGCTAAGACAGGAGTTACTAAAGATTTATAATCGTGATTGATGGTGATGTGGTATGACCTTCAGATCTTCCAAGAATAGGTTTTTTAAGAAATTTCCTATCTGATGTTTTGCTCGGAGGCTTTTGAGAAGTCTAACCTGGTGGAAGGGATGAGGCAAAAGTCATGTTTATGGCTGTGGATTCCTACAGTGCTCCTGAGTTGAACTTCATTGAGTGCTATGTTACTGACCTAGGACAGGGCATTTTGTGCTCTACTTCCACATGGACTCTTGCTCCTTTGACTATAGAAGAGCACCACCACAATTCAAAAGAATCAGCTTCAAGGATCAATGTAGTTTCACTTCATAAATTTGATTATGGGCTGATGGCAAAAGCATTTGAAACTGAATATGATTAGTTGTAATTTAGCACTACCTCCATTGCTTAGCTTCACAAGCTAAATCCATTAAGGCAATGCTTGATGAGCTTCTAGTTTAGGAGACAATTCTTGAACTCCTTTGCAACAAGCTTGGCTAGTTCAATCTCATAGTTCTCCTTGCATAGTGGGCAAAGGATTTTCTTTAGAGAAGCATTGGCACTTTCAAGTGGCATCTTAGAGGTATAGCTGTAGTGCCCATTGCCATGATACCTTTCATTAGGGCTAAAGTCTCGACTGAACAGCTAAGGATTCCATTGTCCTCAAGCTTGCAATTTGCATTAACCATTGTTCAGGTTCATGATCGCAATTTACATCCAGATCTCGACAGCAGACTTTGCCGAGCGGCTCTGACGCCATCAACGCCTGCTGTAGTGGGACCAACTTCTTGTTAGAGAAGAGCTCTTTAGCGGGGAGCATTGCGGCGGGATCTAAAAGGAGCTAATTGAGATTAGGTAATTTTAGTCCTAAAGTTATCCAGGGCATTTTAGTTTTAAAATTGTTACATGACCATAATATGATGTGATCTAGTGACAATGGGTAAACAAAGAGGGACAACAGCATCACACTGCATTACTTAATGAACTTGAGCAAGGTCAGCTATGTCGTCCCGAACCGCTTGATTTGAGGCGTACTAACTCAAGTCGGTAAGTTATCAGGACAAGACAAAGTTTCAGGTCGGTATAGGCCTTGAATCGAGCTGAATTGGCTCAATCTCATCGATTCCACTTAGTTCGAGGCGATCAGGCTTTTATATATCCCTCTCAACCATCCTCTTCTCCTGACCCTCCTTTTCTTGCTCACACTAGGGTTAGAGTTTCATTGTTGTTTCCACCAACGACAATGATGATAATGCCCACGGACCACCGGTATGCATCCCTCCCTCCACATCTCTCTCCCTCTCTTCGTTTGGGAAAACCCTTAGCCATGGAAACCCTTGACCTCCCCACCATCTCTTCCCTTGAAGCCCCGCCAGTGCGACCTAGGCTTCAGCCAAGATCTCCAACACCTCAACTTCTTTCCTCCCCCTCTCTCCCCTTCTCCCTCTCCTTCTCCCTCCCTCCCCCTGGTTCTGGTACACCTCAGGTCTATAGTAAGTACCGATACTATATCGAATTGGTAACCGGCTGGTATAACCCCCAATACAGGTTCGATGAATGTCGAACTTAAATGAGCTAATTGAAAAGATTTAAATAGGCAGGAGATAAGTGAAACTCACCTTAAGTTTAGGGAGGTCTTTTGGTATTTTTTTCCTATCAAAAAAAATCTAGAGCATGATATATATAGCACATTTTTAAATAGAGCATTTACTTGCGTTCTCATTTCCTGATCCACCACACTACTCTGTCACTTCAGGATGAGAGAACTTAGCAATAGAAACCCATCTAAGTCTTTGGGTTGGGTAGAGTCTTAGGTGTGCTTCCATGTTTATCAAAACTACAGCAGATTCGGGTGAAAATTTTCCTTTTGTTGATAAGATATCTAATGTGTCTCTACGGTTTGTAGTACTCTATTCTAGATATTTCGATTTAGTTGAGGTAAATAAAATATTCTTTGTCAATCTCCTTTCTTCTTGTTTAATCTCTATCCTAGTCTAGTGGAGCCTCGGATGGTTGCTGCATTATGCAATAAGTTGAAAATGTGATACCTTTATATCTATACTAAAGGGTTTTTGCATGTTAGCTAGCCTTCTTGGATTCGTGGCAGACCTTTTTCTTGCCTAGAGTTGCCTTGACTGGAAACTCAGCATTACTTCAGAGCTGTTTTTAAAACACTCTGGAACTTGGATGGGATCATAACTTAACCCCTAAACAAAAAACTACGTACATAGGATGGCTCGTTGTTTATGGCTACGGAAAGGTGAAAGCAGCCTTTTGCTTGTTGATCGTGATACTATATTGAAGAGGTCAGCGTTTTGATTCTAAGTTACCATAATGGGATGAAGAAGAAAATAGTCTTGGGCATCCAACATCTTGTTCCCTTTAGGTATCTAGGATTTGTCATCTTAACGATATTCATCAGTATAGTCATTATCATATTTTCCCTTAATATTCAGCTAGAAAAAGAACTATTGATGAAATATTTTAATGAACCTTAGATCTGGAAAGCAGCATTTTGATAATGGCTTAACAATGGAGTTTTGCTTCAGATGGCTTCATCTTTACTGTCATTGCTTCCTAAATTCTATCTTTATTTCTGTTATCATCTGAGGGTGTCTATCTTTTGCACAATTTGTGTGTTTGGATGTGTGACATGCAAATGCAGTTGTTTTCAGCAGGGCCTGTTCAGAGATTGTGTTCTGTTGTACTTACAAATATTTTTCTTATGGAAATAGGGTTTGTATTTTGATGTTTCTCACATTAGTCCACAGGAAACTGACAATTTTTTAATGTGACATGCAGCCTGATTTGGTACTGTTTACAGGCATGTCCTTTCCTCTTTCCATGGTGTTCCTTCACATGGTGTAACTCTCAGGGCTTTGCTGATTAGTTATGTGAGTTAAGATTTTCAAGCTCTTCAATTAAGTTGAATATTGCAGGTGATTTTGGTAATGAAAATGTTGAACTTGTTAGAAGCATTTCAAATCTTAATTTCGCAAAAGCAGCAATTTTGGGGAACCATGATTGTTGGAATACTCCACAGTTCTCAGAGAAGTAAGCTTTACGGTTGTAATCATGGTTAATCTAGTATTATTCTAACTGCAAGAGAATTCATAATTCCGAAATCCAAATATTTGATCTAATCGTATCTTAGCATGGTCTTCAGGAAGGCAGATCGTGTCCAGCTTCAGCTGGAATGGTAAGTTATTTAGCCTCTAGCATCTGAATACTTCCAAAAGCATCATTCTCTAGCATTTTTTTTTCTCTAGGTTATTCATACCTTCCCATAGTATTCATACTTTTATTTCCCATCTCACTAAACAATGATTTTGATTTTTCTATATGATTCCACTTCTTATTGGCAAAATCATGTCCATTTATTCAGAATTGGGTTATCTTTGTAGTTAGTGCTTCTGAAGATTTTGAGATGTAACGGCATGGATAACAATTGTTAACAATGTGTGGTTGCTTTGTGAACACATCTATATCAAATTTTATGAAACAAAAATGTGCTGTTCTTGTGATTTAAAATGTCAATGCATGTGCACATTAACATACAAAACAAATATGGATTTGATTTACTGTTTCAACAATATAACAGTGTTGATGTATAACCTATTAAACATCAGAAGTTGAAAAAAAGTTAACTTTGCTCCAGATCTGTGTAGCTTGTGCTGATCTGTTGTAGAATTTACAAGCATCGAGTTTGCTTGTGCTAAAGTTGTCTAGTTCAGGTCACGGGGAATGGAAGAATATGCTCTAACATTCTTTTCTTTTTTTTATATGTTTAATCAATTTTCTCTGTCACTGCCAGTCTTGGGGAACAACATGTTGGCTATCAACGTTTGGATTTCCCAAAGTTAAGACTCTCTATTGTTGGTGGTCGACCCTTTTCTTGTGGGGGTGACAGAATATTTCGGCGAAGGCTTCTTTCTTCCAGGTTGGTCATATATATCACTTAAATATGGGATGCTATCCGAAGTGAAAGTGTCAAACCACTTTCTGTCCACTATCTTTTTTCCACCTGTTGCATTCTATACTTTGGCTGGTCATTCATTTTTGTAATTCTCATATTTCTTAGTTTATTTTGAGGATTCATTATAGAAATAAATGCATTGGAAGCAGTCACAACATATTATATAGCTGGGAGTTTTGTTTTACTTTATAGTTGGTTTTCCTGTAAGGCATGGGAACCAGTTATATATAGAAAATTTAGCACTGACTGTAACTGTATGGATGAGGTATAAGATGAGAAAATAAGAAAGTTTATGTTAGGATTCAGGATACTCGGAGGCTATTTTTGTTATCACTGTTGATCATCTTTTACTATATATTTACTGTCTCGTTAAACCATTTATCATATTTTAGTTTGTATATGTCTTAGTGGCCATGCTTGTTGTAAACTCAGATAACAGAATATTTAATGTTAGTTTATTTGTTTTTCTCAGCAAGCCTTGTGATGAGTTTTGGATTTATTTTATGTCATAATAATAGTGTATTCGTCGTATAAACATACATAATTAATGGCATGTTTACAAAAATTGGCAACTTATGTGGCTCATTACACAATATCTTCTTATTGGATTTGATTGCTAATCTCAAGTTTCCCTTGATGTTATTGATCTCAGTTTATTTGTTCGGGCAGTTGCTTTCATCTGCATCTTCTAGTAATTATGGTTAATTGCTTCTTCTCAGGATGACCAACCTCCTAGAAAATGTGTAGTGGTTTTTAATGATAGTGGTAAACAGGAAAAAACATCCTGCAACCATTTCATCACATAGCCCAGCATATTGTTATTTGAAAAATTATTTGTGGTAATGGACCTTGCTTATCCATACTCATACAACGATAGTGGTAAAAGCACACCTGAAACATTTCATCACATACCCTAGACAAGAAACTAAACTCGACGTTTCACTAGGCTGGCTAGAGTTATCTCTAAGCTGTTGATTATTGAATCAATATTCTTAATTGCTATTAAGCCTTTCATGATCCATGGCCCTGCATAGAATTCAACCATAGACCTCTCGTTAGCCAATCTCCATTCTCTGAAACTAATGAATTCCCATCAGCCACCAGTTCTTTCAGAGTATATTGTGCATTTGTCTACCAGATTATTATCTATTTCATTCTTTTCTAAGCTTTCTGTAGCTAATTTAAGTAATTAGTGTACCAGACTGACTGAAGGTGGTCATGATTGGGAATCCATCTCAGTAGACTTAGTCAATTAGCTAAAGTCATCGTCTTGATGAATAAACTTCATATCTGGCCTTCCACTTACTAAATCCTGACAAATGTGATAATGCTGCACGTAGTCTAATAGCAGCCTAGATTTGTTTTAATCAGCTATTTTTTGATTAGGATTGTTTGTCTTCCAGCAATGCTGCATATATTTGGTAGGATTATGTAAAGCAGCATAAAATAATAGATGCTTTTTATGTCTTTCTTGATATACTACCCATTTATCTGATGCATTTATTCTCACTTCAGGTATGGAGTCAATGATATGGAAGGAAGTGCAAAGAAAATCCATGGAGCTGCTTTAGGGACACCAGAGGGACATTCTATTATATTTCTTGCACATAATGGCCCTACAGGTTTCTAGATCTGTTAAACTTTTTGCATCCTGGTAATTGAATGACTACTCGCAACTGAAATCTTCCCCTCTGTTTTCCTACTTCAACATATGCAGGCTTAGGATCAAAGGTCAGTGACATTTGTGGAAGAGATTGGGTATTCAGAGGTGGTGACCATGGAGATCCAGGTAGATGCTTTTATGCTACACATTATTTTTTTCTATCATCATGGTTTTGACGCCAATCTCTTATGTAAAACAACTCTTACAGATCTTGCTCAAGCCATATCTGATTTGCAAAGGGACACCCAAATTCCCATTTCTATAGTAGTGTTTGGTCATATGCATAAAGAACTAGCATATGGGAATGGCCTTCGAAAGATGATGGTAGTCGGCACTGACAACACCATCTACCTGAATGGAGCTATTGTGCCGAGGGTGAAAATGGTACAAGGAGCAAGCTCTCCAGGCACCGAAGAGGACAAAAATCAACTGCAAGCTTCAGATGCGAAGGATGGTACCTTGCGTGCATTTACATTAGTCGAGATTACGGAGGGGGGGAGGGTGGAAAAGATCTCGGAGGTCTGGCTTTTGGTAGATGGCAGTAAAACTGAAGTAGAAGAGGAGAATATCCTATTTTGGAACCCATAACCAGGTTTCTTTGTAGTGGGTTTCCATTCTGAGGTTTGATGTGAAGTACAAATTTCGTTGGTAGAGCTTGTTGTATAAGGATAACGAATGTATATATATATATAAAAAGGGATACTGAATCTATGAACAAATAAAAGCAATATTAAGTTGAAATGACATGTTCTGTTGAGCTAAAAGCTCTTGTTTCAGTGTTCTTTTATCTCTTGTGCACAATGTCTACCTGATTTTACTTGCCTCCTGAATCGGAAGATCTATGACATGTAATAGTAGGAAGACTGAATCCTGCTTGCGGCACAAAAAGAGATCTTAAAAAAGTTATGGTTCTCTCTGGTTATCTCAGACCAGCTAGGGCTACAGAAGGATGTGTCTCATCCTGCTGGCTTGGATACCAACATAGGGGTGGGACCCACTCAATCATCTCAGGAATTGGGATTTAGAATTGCGACAGCATCACGGTGTCCCCATCTTTTTTTTTTCCGGGCACTAACTTCCACAAGCGTAGCAGTCCATGTTGACCCATCTCTTTTGACCAACCGTATGAGGAAGGGCAAAAGCGGTAGTATTGCTGCTTGATAGCATGGGCGTGGTCCCACGGATTCTAATAGGCAGAAAGGGAGCAAAATGACCCCAGTTTGACCATATCTTATGTCAAAGAGAAAATTAAATCTAGACGGTAGTTTGATGACTACGTAGCACAAAAAGTAAAGTAGCCATCAGGGACCATGAACATCTTTGCTGGACTTCTTCCAACCATTCCTTTCTTCCTTCAGAGGACACAAATTAAAAGTGCTCGGAGACCCGTGAGTACTTTGAGCTATGTGCAAATAGATAGATGGCAAAGAATGGAGCACTTTGAGATCTATTCAGAGAAATAAATGGCAGAGGATGGAGCGCTTTAAAATCTGTGTAGGTAGATGGATGATACGGTATGGAGTGTTTTGAGATCTGTGCGGATGGATAGATGATGACCCATGGTTGGGAGCTCATGATTGGTTCGGTCTACAACGATTTTGGATTGGTTCATAACGATCAAATTATATCTAGTCTTGTTTCCATTTTTCCGGTTATTCTAGATACGATTGTGAAATATTGGATCAGAGGATCAAGTGCTTTGAGATCTATGTAAGTGGATAATGATGAAGGATAAAATGTTTTGAGATCTATGTAGGTGGATAGATGAGAGAGGATGGAGCATTTTAGTTCTGTGCAGGTGGATGAAAGATAGATGATGAAGCGCTTTAAGATCTGTTCGGGCAGATGAATGACGAAGAATAAAGTGTTCAAGATCTGTACAAGCAGATACATAATATATGATAAAGTGCTTTGAGATCTGTGCAGGTGGATGAATGATCGGGGATGGAGTGCTTTGAGATTTATGTAGATAGATAGATGATAGAGAATGGAGTGCTTTGAGATCTGTACAGATTGATGGATGATAGTGGATGGAGTGCTTCAAGATCTGATAGATGAATGATATAGAATGAAGTACTTTAAGATTGTATGAAAGCCATGGTTTAACCTCTTTGAATTAAGAGCATTTTAGTCTTTTTTTGTTTTTTACTCCGTTGATGATGTTAGGATCCAGAAAGATGGTTGGGCCATGTTACAATGAAAATGAAGTTTTGTTTAAGTGTAACCGGCTTAAACTTAAAGTAGTGCCTCTGTAATTTTTCAAAAAAAAAATCACAATCACACAATTTAGGTGGACAAAAGCATCAATCGTGTGAATATGGTGCCCCTGTATGCTATATTCTTTTAGTTAGTTATAATAATTGTATATTTTTTATATTATTTACCATCATATGTGTCAAGATTACTGAAATAATTTTTGCCTCACACATCCAATCCTCTTTCTGACAATAAAATCAAATTGAGCTTAGTGCTCCCCTTTACTCCAAAAGGACAAAATAGATATCGTGTCGTGAGAATCCGTAATATGCAATTCCATTGTTCCTATTTCCATAGTTTGTATGTTGTTGATTGTGAGACAGCTATGAGAGACTCACTCATCGCTGGTGCAACTTTTTTGAGTGAAATTTCATCAACCTAGTAAAAGCTCTAAAAGTATCTCCAGGGAACCCATCGATTCCGCTATGAAAAAAAAAAAATCAAATTCATTTAAATTTAATCACCAGTACTACGATTGGCCCGTAATTAGCCTTAATAAGTTAGGGGCTGTAGCGTTCCTTAAGTCTACATGGATTATGGACCTGATCCGTTTTGATACTATTTGTAATAACTCAAGATCTATTTAGATTAAATCTATTTAGAAAATAACCAATTGGAGACTAAATACATATCCATATGGATCCTAAGTTTCATATATCTAGAGAAAAGTTATAGTTATCTGGATAATATTTTATATACTGAATCATATATTCTATAATTTTTTATTTCTTTTTTTTTTTAATTTTTCGGATGTATTTTTTGCTTGAATATTTTAAAATATTAGATTCAACCAAAAAAAAAAAAAAAACGGGCAGGTGTAAATGACAATGGGGTGATGGGATCACAAGTTTATCCTTAGGAGGGTTACCTTTTTTAAGTGGAGCTGTGCGTTGGAATGCATGCGGTGTCTCTCTCAAACACTTCAAAATGCTATATGGATGGTGGTAGTAGTGGCTTTTTAAAAGAGTTATGCTTTTAAGGACAATCATTCACAATCCTCGGCTACTCCGTACGTTGAGGTGCAAGTGAAGCAATCTCGCGGACTTTTACCCACCATAGCTAATAAGGAACCACTAAGCTGTGGCTAGCCTTCAAGGGACCACTAGCTAGTTATTACTTCAGTCTTTGTCATTGATTAGGAGGTCAAGTAGGAAATTAGGATCCACAGAAAGCTTAAAAAATCTACTGCTGACACTATGCAAGCTTTAGCTTGCACATTGGTGCCCATAAGTCATAGTTAGGTTGCAAACTGTATTCATACGAATTCGTCAATTAAGATACATATGTTTACTTGAGTAGCACTGTTATCATTTGCAAGAACTCATAGGTGCTGCATTCTTGGTCATGTTGAAACCTGACTCACCCCTGTCTTTCCTATTTCTCCTCGTGTTTTTGGTTGTGTTTGCTTTGTTCATGACTTGAGTCCTCTCAGAAACAAACTTGATTATAAATCTTTCAAATATGTCTTTGTTGGATATTCTACAAATCCGCTTGAACGAGATTGCCCTTAAGGGCTTTTACAAAAGTCCTGAGGCTACTGCTTGTTTTGCAGTGCGTTGCTCTCGCTGTCCTCTTCGCTTCAGTCTAACGTTATGAGCAGGGGAAAGTGGTGCGAGGAGTGACATCATATTTGGGTAGGAGGAAATCAATTTGGAGGATGGTGTAGGTAGGAACGTCAAGCATTTATTAGTGGGAGCCATATTTTTCTTTGCTCCAACATGACCCACTACCACATTGAAATTTGACATGGTTTCATCTCAGATTATCCAAACTTGAGCTACTCTAATTACACCGCGATCTTCTTCTTCAGAAATAAAAAGGAAAGCAGCCAAGAAGGACCCTGATCATTGACTACCCTGCTGCAAACTTTTACCTTTGAAGGACCCAAAATACACCATAGCATTTTGTCATGTTAGGCAGGTGTAAATTCAACTAGGCCATTCTTTAAGTTCTAACATAACAAGGCACTGAGTTATTGAAACCGAACCATTAAAGCTTATGCCTTATGATGTTCGGATCTAGTATAAGGGTAGCAATTAGGTCGGGCTGAATTAGATACGGGTTAGGTCAGACACATGAATGGGTCAAAAATTTGTAAACCCGAAACTAGCTTTTCTTTACAAAGTCAGTCAAAATTCAAATTAGAATTTGATTATTTTTTTAAATAGATAACATAGCCCTATCTGCAATGAATTGGATTAAGTTAAATGAGTTAGGCAAAAGATGTATAGAAAAGATAATATGCAGTTTTCGATTTTGAAATATAAAATTTTTGATTGATCTTTTTATTATCAGAAAAATATTAATTTTATTTCTGCAAAAATGTGTGTGGACGTGCGTTTAGTTCTATATTGATTATGTAATAGACCAATTCTCGGTATCTATGCGATATCAAAAAAAAATAAATAATATTTTTTGATTAGTATCTTTTTTCAGATGAAATTTAATTAATTGATGGCACTCATTATATATGCAGCATTTCGTACCTAACGTTTTCTTGATTAATGGGATCATGTGGTCAATAAATATGTTTTTTTTTCTTCCTATGGTTGATCAATCAAATGTCTCTCGCCCGAATCAAGACGCATACATTGGACGCGACAAGTACCGGACCCGAGTACAACAGACTGATCGATTATTAGATTCCCGGAAAAGTTTCAAACAAACCAAACTGTTAAAACTCAAAGCACGCCGTTAGGTGATGCGGCTCAAGCATTTAGACCCGGCCAGCTTACGGACCAGGCCAAGTAACGGCCGTTGCTAAAGTTATCCGAGCGATGGCGATTCTGGTAATATTATAAAAATATAAGGGCATTTTGTGTAGGGACAGTCCAAAAAGACCAAAAGGGCTCGTCCGTGGCAGATGAGATGACGACCAGCCGACGAGCAAAGCTTCACCCCTTGGAGAATGTCTGACTAAAACTCCCCCCCTAACTGGCAGATTGAACCCAGCCTTTGACCGAATCTCCGCCGTTGATTCCCCCTCGCCCGAGATCCGATCCCCTTCCTATTCTTTTCCTTATTCTAATTAATCTCCACGCCAATCCTCCGTTACCATTTGTGGTCCGTTACGGTACTACGCGGAGGAGCTTAATCTCCATCACCTTGTCTTATAACCATGTAAAGATAGTGTTACATTTTGCAAACTAATAGATCTCGGTTTACAACTGTGAGGAAGAGTGTCCACTAACTACCTTATGCAGTTTATAGGTATATAAATTTTTAATGGAGATATAAAAGAATTTAGAGAAATTATGGATTCAGAACTTACAAAGGTAGTATTTACAAATTGAAAGAGTAAAACTAATTAAATCACGTAATTGAGTTTCATGCAACTAACCAAATTAACTTAGACATCTTTTAATTTATTTATAACAAATAATCATCCTGTTAGTCACTCACAATACATTCCAATAAATTTGAATATTACCAAAATAATGAATTCTTTGTGAACATAATATTCAATCAAAGACGTTCTTTGCAGTACAATTACCCATTCAATGAGAGATGATAGCGGTAAGTTCACAAAGAGGGAAGGATTCCATAAAGTGATTAGTTTAACCCTTACTATCATAAATTTACTAGGCCAACAAAGTAATTAAAGTACAATATTAAAAGTGGGGAAAAAAAAGGAAAGAAAAAAAGAGAGGGAGCCCGCTGGGTTTTGGTTTTTGGTTGGTCCACCTCATCCCTAATCCCACTCCCCTTCCCTTCCGATCGGATCTGTTTTTTCCTTTTCTAGGATAACTCTCATTCCACCCCCGACCCAACCCTCCGTTTTAATAATGGCAAGATTTAATGAACCCGCTCCTCCGCCACCTGGTCTCTGTTTCCTCACCTCCCACGCCTCCCTCCCTTCCCTTCCACCAGCATCGCTCCCACCTCTCCCGTAAAAATAAACACCGCCCGGAGGCCAAAACAACGGCAAGAAAAGTAGAAGCAGGAACGAATGGAATCCAGGAAGGCCAGAACGCAGAGAAATATTAGATATGGAGAGAGAGAAGAAAGGCGACGCCTTTGGAGATAGATAGATCCTGGTGTCGGAATTCGGTCATCGAATACTTGAACGCGGTTTTAAGGATTACAAGCGTAGAGGAGTGGAGAGGAAAGGAGGAAGGGGGGAAGGGAGAAGGGAAAGGGAAGAGGAGGTGGAGGAGGGAATGGGGAACGTGACGTCGTCGGTGGCAGCGAAATTCGCGTTCTTTCCGCCGGAGCCGGCGACATACGAGGTGGTGAGGGAGGGGGGAGGGGGAGGGAGGCTGTTCATGACGGGGGTGTCGCCGGACAAAAACGTGGAGGTGCACCTACTGGAGACCAAGGCCGGGAACCGGATCGCTGCCGCCTTCTGGCGACACCCCCTCGCTCGCTTCACCGTCCTCTACTCCCACGGCAACGCCGCCGACCTCGGCCAGATGGTCGACCTCTTCCTCGAGCTCCGCGCCCACCTCCGTGTCAACATCATGAGGTCTCTATTATTCTCTCTGTTTTGATCTTTTTGTTTTCGATGCCCTTTTGGTTAATTTTGCGTGCTTGGATTTTTTTTTTTCCTTTTTCTCTTTGATAGATAGATTTTGGTGGATGTTATGCACATACGTTTTTGGTTTCCTTTTTTTTTAAGGATAAAAGAAAGAATATAAAAAGGGGACGTTTTTAGGACTTTTGCGTTGATTTCAATTTTATGTTATTTTTTTGGATCCATAGTTCGTGGAAAGATTGGATTTTTAAGATGAATTAAAATTCAGATTGTTTTCTTATGTGTAGTTAAAACGTGGTGCTCAATGCATTTGTTTATAAAGTTTTGGTTATAGGTCTTTCTTTATTCTATATATATATATATATATATTTGGTTGGAAATGAAAAGTTAAAAAAATGGGGGTCTTTTGGAAAAATGCTATGCGAAAAATTGGAGTCTTAACTAACTATTGTTCAATTTATTATCTTTTTTTCTCAAATCCTTTTCAGGGGTGATCACAATATTAATAGCTTGGTTGCTCGTATGCCTCATTTATGAGATTAATTCGCTACTACAATATAGGCTCCTTTCTCTGTTCTCCTCGTTTTTCTCCATTTTGGATGGAGATTCATGTAGAATTCTTTTGCATGCGGTGTTGCAGGGATTTCATTATCCTTTTAGATTTTAGACAGTGAGAAATTAAGAATCTGAGACTTTGCTGTTATATTCTGTGCGAGTTGACGGATGTTTTTGTTATTTTTTGCAGTTATGATTACTCTGGTTATGGGGCTTCCACTGGGAAGGTGAGCATAATATGAATAGATGCATGAGTGGGATTTGTTTTTTCTTGTATGTAGGCTTTGAAAATGAGCATCTTAGTGGTTTTGCAATTTTTTTGAGGAAAATATCTGATAGTCGTACTACTGTCATCTATAATTCGTTGAGTTAGATCATACCTCCCTTGCGATGGCCTTTGGATTTGTCAAGATAGGAGGGGCCAAACTGGAAGCTAGCAGGATGTCCTGTATCAGGGAACTGTTTCTTTCTGTGAATACTTCACCTGTCATGGACAGATCAGGGGGTGTGGGGGATGAACTGCTTGGATCAAGTGAACAAAATCTTCTCCTTTGAAAGATGCTCGACATCATCCATTCACATGATACCACTTGTCCTTGTCACTGATTAATATGAGCAGCAGCATCAAAACAGAAATAGCAACACATGCGTGTCTTTATTCTGATTTTTCTAATAAAAATTACTAGTCTCTCCAAATGTTATAAATTCAGGCCACTTCTTAACTTGGACATACCTGAAATATCACAACATCAGAGGTCCTAGTTGTTACAGTCTCCTAACTACAGATTCAATAGGTTTTTGGCTTAATGCTGCCAAAAAAAATACTATTGACCGCCCACATGTAGGTCAATGATTGTACACTAGCAACTCCTTGTTATTGAGATAAATCTCATATAGCCAATGTAAGAGGTGATCTGTTGATAGGATCTTCAGCACATAACCCTGTTATGTGCTTCTTCTTGAAAGTGCATAGTGGAAATCTTGACAAAACTTGACACAACTTTTATGGTCATAATAGGAAATAAATTCTAGACAAGTTTTAATTGTAAATACTCTCTGTTCTTAATGCCATTTCTGATGTTATTCTGTTTCTCTTGTAATTGGCCATCCATCTCAAAAGCCATCGGAGTTCAATACGTACTATGACATAGAGGCTGTTTATGATTGTTTGAAGAAAGAGTATGGGATAAGACAGGAGGATCTGATTTTGTATGGCCAGTCCGTTGGTAGTGGACCTACATTGCATTTGGCTGCACGCTTGCAGAAACTGAGAGGTGTTGTCCTTCATAGTGCAATCCTATCAGGCATACGTGTCTTGTACCCTGTGAAGGTGACATTCTGGTTCGATATTTTCAAAGTAAGTTACGATGCATTTAGTCATGATTTTCTTGCATAGTTAGATTTTCGGTTGCGTACTGAGCAAATCTCGCTGGTCATTTGCAGAACATTGACAAGATACGACAGGTCAGCTGTCCTGTCCTTGTAATACATGTAAGTCCTTATCCATTGGACATGTAAGTTATATACATTTCCTATTTCATGTTTGCCCCAAGCAATGTAATTTCTTTTGTTGTCACATGAGCTCCTTTGTGCATAACCATACTGCAGTAAAGAATTCGTAGGCTGATGCATCGAAAGCACTAACAGTATGCACAAGCTTAAAAATCATTTTAAGTTATTTGTTTGTCTCTTTCACAAGTACGTTTAATTTTAGAGATGGGGACCAGTTTCTGGGTATATACAGCCTCTAATTATAACTTGACCAGCAATTGGTATAATCACAAGAAGCTTTTGTTTGTGTGGAATTATTCAACCTCGAGGCCTAAAGCTAACACCATGTTTTGCATAGCTGTTGAATTACATATTTGATAGTTTATTTTTTATATGTCATTAAATGGAAAAGTCAGATAGAGTTTGTTTTTTCACGTCTCTTGAATTGAAAAGTCAATGCTGTGTTTAAGTTGTATTCTTCTTATGGACAGAGAGGAAAATTGAGAGGCCGGTTTAGCTCTTTTAAGGTTTTTCAAAAGAGTGGGCTGCATGTATTGGGTGCCATAGCCTAGTGAGATCAACAGAGGAAGAGGAAGCATACTTTACTTGATGAAGAAACATGCTGGGACAGATTGTCCCCTTCATTTTTTGTGGTTGTGAAATTAACCCTTCAGAAACTATTTTTCTCACATGTGCTACACTTTGTTAGGTGTCTTACATATCTATCTTCAGCATCCGTTTGTGGCTAGGCTACGTAATCATATCTTAGATGTCTGGCATATGCTGGAGTGTGTTAAAATGACAATCTGCCCAAAGTAATTATCTACGTATGTTGAGCCCTGCTGTCCCAGAGGTATCTACCTAACTGTGTAGCACATAATTCTCGCTTGTTTGGGCGCAAACATTATCTGCATAGGGCAGAAAAATTTCCTGACGAGTTCACAATGTTTATAAAGCGTTTGTATGCACAAGCGGCATAACAAACATGTCACATGTAAGTAAAGTACTCCCACCTGTGCTTCGGTGTATGTATGTATTAAGTTCCTATGCTTTTCTTATATTTTCATAGTGATCTTTCCAATTGATTTTGCGAGGATCTATGTAGGCATGTGTTTAGTCTCACATTGATTGTTTGCTAAGGAGGTTTTGAATATTTATACAGGGCCAGGGATTCTATATAATATTTTCTTGGCTAGCCTTTTTGGGTGAGGTTCATGTCCAGTGCGGATTAGAGGGCACTATACCACGAGCTCTTTTAAGACTAACCATGGGCCGATCGTGGTATGCTTAGATGTGTATTTGAGTGGGTTGAGACCCTTAATGTGATGAGAATGCTAGAGCTTAAACGGGAAGAGTATGTGAGGAACGTGCAAGCATGTCTTTAGTCCTAGATTGTTTGTGCATTATGGAGGTCTCGGGTACTCATACAAGGACAAGATATCAAAATGATACCTTATTGGCTAGCCTTTTTGGGTGAGGTCTTGGGTCGCTGAAAATGGTAACAATCATGGTTGATTTTGGTGTGGTGTTTATGATTGAATTATATTTGAATTTGATTGTATTTCATCCCCTAGTTTGGCGGGGGGTGCTGGGGCATAAATGGGGTAAGGAACCGTGCAGCCGTGTGTTTAGTCTGATATTGCTTGTGTATTGAGAAGGTCTTTGGTACTTATATAGGGCAAGGAACCCAAATAAGATCTTCTAAGCTAGCCTTTTTGGGTAAGGTATTGGGTTGTTACAGATTTTTATTCTAGTTTTGGTATATTTGGTTAAGCAGTTCTACTTTGGCTGAAATATTTCACACTTCAATCAAAAGGTATTCTGAAACTATAAATTTGAAACTTCATTAAGGAAAAGCAAATGAATGAGTAGAAAGCCTATTAATGAATGTAAGAGTGTCCATGCTAGTTAGCAGAGATTGGCAGGTACTGTACCAGTGCATTACTGGAACTCAGTACTGCAGCATGGCAAGCACTGGTTCTTTAGTTAATCCTATTGTATTTGATTTAAACAGAAATGGCTTTCTTATAGAATAGGGCCAGAAAAAGGGGGCAGCTTTCAACATCTAACCATTTTTGTAAAAGAGTCATATATAGATTGGACGTGCTTTCAAATATTCTTGTATCTTTTTAATTGTAAGTCCATTTAACATGTTTTTGTTGGGTAGACTAGTAAGTTCTGTTGTGGAGAGCAGTACTTGACAGAGATTTTAGGCTTCTTTTTTCTTTCCCTTTTCTAGAGTAAGTTGTTAAGCATTGATTTGCTCAAGAAAAAAGGTGTTATGCATTGATTCCTTTGCAAATAATGCAGGAGGAAGCAACATAGTTTATGTTGCGTAATTGACCGATAATGTTCTGATGACCTTTAATCAATTGGAGTAGTTAGGCTTGGAATCTTGATGGGTTCATGCAGAAGAAAGCAGAAGATCTATGTAGTTAAATTTCATGCTGGAGGCTGGTCGTATTTTAGTGAAACTTTGATTAATTCAATTCTGGATTTGGATGCAAATTGGGTGCTTGAGGAAGCAAGAAGCATTATGCAGTTTACTCCTGTCTTGAGAGGATGCTGAAGCTTACTTGGAAGTCAAGCCTATAGTTCTTACCAATTAAATTTATGACCAAAGGAGTGGAATGCATTGCACAGAATGTGCTAAAGATTTATTTTAGTGCAAAAGAATGTTGAAACACAGATCTCAATGTATCCATCGCCTTAGAGGAAGCTGATTCTCATTTATGCCATAACTAAGTCCGTAACTATTCATGTTATCCCATGCATGTTTCATCTCATCGTTTTTCATCTAATACTATATTATTATGCGTTAGATTTGTTGTGTTTTCCTTTTTGTCTAGATCTTTTCCTATTGTCATGCACCTTGCCATGGTTGGTTTGATAGTTTTTCGTCGTCGTTCTTGTTTTCTTCTTCATCATCATTTTTAAACTTCTTAAAACTTTCCCAGTTTTAAATGCTTTTCCCCTTTGATGTTTCAAAAAGTGTCACCTAATTTCATTTTAAAGTGTCAAGGGTTCTCTGTATAATGCTTTTTTTTAAAAATTTCAAGTTTTGACTGCTAACACCTTTGCCATTTGCTTGACTGTTCTCATTGACTTGCGAAAGGATTTCTTCCCATTCAAATTTTTGGATTCTTAAAAATGGCATGAAAATTTTGCTTCTAATCTCTAGTATTATAGCAGAGCATGGGATCAATGGCATGAATTTCTCATGGAAGAAAAGTACCTCAAGCAGCTTTATAGAAATTTGTGTTTACTCGACAAATCTAAAATTTTTATATGCTTATTAATAAATTCATAAAAGTTTTTCTTTGACCTGCAAGAAGTAATTTGTAGACCCATCTGAAGACATATTTTTAGGTAAGTCTGAAGAATCCATGTTTACTGGAAAAGATGGCTCCCGTATCCGATGAGGCACAGGTTAACATGTGGAAAATTCGGACTTGGAATCCTGTTTCTCTTTATTTTTTATTCTCTTTTCTGGACTTATCTATTTGAGATCTAATGATTCAAAGCTGATTTTTTTTTGTTGACTTACCTATTTGTTTTTTTGTTTTGTGCTCAATGTTTTTTTTTTTTTTTTTTTGAGGCTAAGAGGACATGACTGATGGAGAAAGTAGGTGAAATCATTGACTTTAAAAATTATGCTCAATGTTGTTCACTTGATAAAAGTGATAATAGTGGTTGAACTTCATATCAGATATCTCAAGTTAAATCTCCAAGCTTATACATTTCAATCTCTTTAGTTTTTTTTTTTAATCTTAAATGTTTACAGAGTTACCATTGTTGTCTTTGTAAATGCTGATCATTGTAAACGCTAATTGATCAATTCGTTAATGCTAATCGATCAATCAATCATTTGCAGGGAACAGCTGATGATATTGTTGATTGGTCCCATGGAAAGCGCTTGTGGGAGCTATCCAAAGAAAAGTATGATCCACTATGGGTCAAGGGTGGTGGTCATTGCAATCTAGAAACTTATCCTGAGTACATCAGGCACCTGCGAAAATTTATCAGTGCAATGGAGAAGCACTCTCTCTCAAAGCAGCAGAAACAAAGCAATGCACCTGCATCGACTATCGCCGAAGTCAAACACAACAAGTGTTTGAGATTCGGCCTAAAATGACATCCTCTGACGGGATTCAGAAGCAGTTCACTCTTTTAGGAGCTGGTTACCTGTTCATGGATGCCTGCTGGTTTCCTAGATGTAAAAAAAAAAAAGGAAAAAAGGCTTATACAGGCATCTCATCTGGAGTATGATCTCAGTGACAAACATGAATCAGCTTTAGATGTTCTGTCCAGAAAGTTGATACACCTTTTGAAAGCTGGGCAGAGAACACAATTCCTGAGAAGATCTTAATCGACAAACTATTGTTTCTGGGGTCAATTTGCTCTTGAGAATTGAATTATTTGTATGACTTTGCGAGATCCCGGGTTTCTGTAAACACTTTCGGATCTGAAAGCAAATATATGTTTCGTTCTCTCTTATTTATTTTCAAACTAGTTCTTCCTTGTGAAGCCGAGGCTATTCTTGCTGCAGAATTTTTTAACTAAGCATCATTTTGTCTGCTGACTTCATGATCTGACAGAAACCTGAGCTAAATGATCCAAGTCTAAAATGCGAAATCCTGCCTATTAATTTAGAAACATTTCGCGGATCTTCTGGTCCATTGGGCCTGATGGTCAAGATTAGGCCCAGGAAAGTGGTGAATACTAGCCCAGGGCCTAGTCCAAGAGGGCCTGGTCCAGCCCATAGATGACTTCACGAAAAGGTCCAAAAGGTGCAATCATGTATGCCCAACTCATCCCCACCGCCTTGAACAAATGATCAAATAGTTGACGAGTAGGCCTCCGAAAGACTTAGGCCAGATCTAATTCTTAAATGGAACTCAACATGCAAGCTTATATTTCACAAACTAATTATAATTTCACCAAGTTCATAGTTGGAATTATTTGATCATCAAATATAGATATGCAATGTAATGATAATGAGATCACTTCCCAACTTTTTTTCTACTGCAATAGCCATACAAGAGCATATTGTTTATTTCATTTGTTTCCTTGAGTTGGGTCCATACTGTTTGGAGAAAGAGGGCAATAATCATACTAAAAACATGAACATATTTTATACACACACACACACACTACGTATGTATGTATATATGTATGTACTAATGCATGTATGCATGCATGTACGTGTATACGTGTGTATGCATCAAAGTCCAACATGTGTACCGCACTCAACCCAATTATAGAAGCTCCTCTCCATTTGCTGGTTGAACCTAACGCAATGCGCACATGAATGCCAAACTTGGTCAGATACTGCTTTAAAGCACGTCCACACAAATGTCATGCAATGCCAAACACACGTCCAAAAAAAAACAAACGAGAGAAATTATTGGGTCATCCTGTCCATCATGAGCTTCAAATGATATGAACAAACATAGCCTCATAAGCACCGCAGCCAGCATCCTTTTTCCTAGGTATGGACCACTTGGATAAATTCAGCATGGCTGCTAAAAAGAAGACCACCCATTCACAACACAAAACCCATGACACCTTTTAGAAAAGCTTATGCACACCATAATGGCATGGAAGAAAGATCATGAGGAAGAGAGAGAATGGATTGTCCCAACGCTAGGATCCTTTGGGACCGTAAGAACAACATCGCAAAACAAACCGTTACGAGGTATTGTCCGCTCTGGGGGAGGGCTGCGTAGGTACTTCACCCCCGCATGGTTTTGTCCATTCGGTGCGACTTTCGCTGCTACCAAAAGGGCCCTCGCAAAGGAAAGAGAATGAAACCCTTATAAGCACGAGCTTTTTCCGCTACTCAAGCAGTATGCGACTCAAATGGTCCCTGCCCCATCTGCCCCCCAACGAGAAGGGTCGTACGGGGAAGTTTCAGCGGGGCTCTCAACAAAAATACCAATTGTTAGAGCACGGAAATGGACGGCCCTCATTACGAGGTATTGTCCGCTCTAGGGGAGAGCCACGTAGGTACTTCACCCGGTACGGTTTTGTCCCTTCGGTACGACTTTCGCCGCTACCAAAAGAGCTCTTGCAAAAGAAAGGAAATGAGACCCTTATAACCACGACCTTTTTCTGCTACTCAAGTAGTATGGGACTAAAGTGGTCCTTGCCCCATCCGCCTCCCAACACTAGCTTCGCACATCATAGCACTCCTCACATCCCCCGGGCTCATGAATCCCTACTAATCAAGGATGCTTTTAGTCAAGGTGCGCAGCTATGTCTGCACCTTCCATGCACAGCCACAATTGAAGCACATACTCCATTTTGGCAGCCACTAATAAAGTTTTCTCATTCTATTTGTAGCTTTGCCTAACCATCTATACTTTCTTCATGGGAAAAACTTGTACCTATAAATCATCCTTGTACCTTGTACACTGTAATGCTAATGCCGTGTCCATAAGTTAGGCGAGGGACCGCATTGACTTGAACTATATCAAGCTGGTGACCTCTCAAGGTGCCGACTTGCTAATTTCAAACCCTAGAGTTTAAAGTAATGCAACCTAATGTGTCAACTACGTCAATCGGTAATAGTTCAGATAAAATTAAATCGGTATGACCTAATACGTATAGACCTAATCATATTCGGATGAACCTAAAATAACCACATTTCATTGAGTAATTGGATTAGGTCTTTTTATTCTTTCTTTCTTTTTTTTTTCCCTCGAGAGAGAGCATGACCTTCTATAATGTCTTTAGAGAGATATTTAACCCATCTTTTAGGTTCCACTTAGTTTTCATGATCCTCATTGGTACCTAACATTAGAGTTTGACTCTTGAGAGCTTGAAATTGTTCAACGAGGCTTCACGTCTCCTTCATCCAACTTTCGAGTATATTTACTTTCGATTCATTCTCCAACAATGGACAAAGCCATCGGACATCAGCAATACATCAGAAAGCACAAGGCCAAGCCAGTCCAACAATGGAAACATTCATGCACTGTCCTTTCTACTAGCCACCTCGCTTTCACACGCCTTTAGCTTAAACAAATTAAAGAACATATAACAGGTGGCTGTAACATCAAGTCACAAAGAACTCTTCGGATCTCTTCCCAGATTCGTTAGTGATAGACTCTGACGAATGGAACAAATGTCCTTGTTGCTTTGCAGGCCTCACCCTTGTAAACATGCCACAAGAGGCATACTAATCAAGACAATTAGGTATATACCAGTCACATATGGACCTAAGGGTGGCAATCAGGTCAGATTAGATAGGAATTGGATTGAATATAGGTTGGATCAAAAATTCAGATCAGAACCAACCTACATATTAAACATGCAATCCGATCCTTCCCATATAATCTGTTTATTAAACAGATCAAGTCAGGTTTAATAGATTAAGTAAGTTTTTAACGGGTTAAATAGGTTAAGCGGATTAGTTCAAACAAGATAAAAATAGGTTGAGCAGGTTTTAAATAAGTTAAACATGTTATTTGACTTAACCTGACCTAAATATTAAACGGGTCAAATGGGTCAAATATTTAAAACCCAAACCCGACTCGAACATTAAATAAGTTAAATAAGATGACCTATTTATAACTCGATCTTCTTTAACCCAAACCTAAATTTGCTTATGGCGGGTTGAACTTAGGTCTAATTGATGGATTGGGTCACATTTTGCCAACCTTACATATGATCCAAACCATACCGAAACACTCTTAAACTAAGTTAAGAGTGCTAATTAATCTTGGATCTCATGAATCACGAGTGAATCAGATCGGACTGCTGCCTTTGATCGTACCTTGGATTGCACAAACCTGGGTTTGCCTGTATTGGTCTGCTCCCATCGGCACATGCATGGTAATCAATGAGCTACACAAGCAAAAGGACGCTGAATTATAGGCACCCTATATAGTGTTTCTGGCATATATTATCTTCAATGAGGACTAGCTGGGCATAGGGATGAGACTTTTTGCTGAACTTAGGGTGGATCAAGGTTGGGCACCCATTCGTTTCAGCCTTTTTTAAATCAAAATATACAGCTCAGGATGATTATTTCTGTCCAAAAGTATTGTTGAATGAGTTAAATTCAACACAATTTGGATGTTAGCTAATGCGAACTCATTTGCTAGAGAGGTAAAGTTAGCAAACGTGGATACATAGAAACCATTTGAGTTGGACCTAACCCACTTTCACATGTGCTTCACGTTACGTCCTCCATGCGACCTTCCATGCGCTTGTATCACGACGAAGCATCTGATAGTCACCACAAGCTATTTCAAAGAAGTATTATCTTGTAATGAACATATCTTTGGACGTGTGATGTTAATCCGCGTACAGACCAATTCATTCTCTTCATCTCATATAATCCAGAGTGTAAGCAAGCGTGCTTGAAGGAACTAGGGAGCGTGCGTCAGTTGAAACCAAACCATGATTATTTTATAAAGAAGACGTGTCTTAAAGCTAACCAGAAACAATTAATAAAAGTATGGGAATGCTAGCTTATTAGACTCCAAAGTAACATGACCATGGTATCTCTCTCTCTCTCTCTCTCTCTCTCTCTCTCTCTCTCTCTCTCTCTCTCTCCGTGTGTGTGTGTGTGTGTGTGTGTGTGTGTGTGTTATATAAAGAAGACATGTCTTAGAGCTAATTAGAAACAATTAATAAAAGTAAGGGAATGCTAGCTTATTGGACTCCAAAGTAACATGACCGTGGTATATCCTCACTCTCTCTCTTATATAAAGAAGACATGTCTTAGAGCTAATTAGAAACAAATAATAAAAGTATGGGAATGATAGTTTATCGGACTCCAAAGTAACATGACCGTGGTTTATCCTCTCTCTCTCTCTCTCTCTCTCTCTCTCTCTCTCTCATATAAACAAGACGTGTGTTAACTAATTAGAAACAAATAATAAAAGTA
>JAOXJJ010000001.1:6068857-6100016 GCA_025769935.1 Phoenix roebelenii
TCTGTACATCTATATAGATATATATATATATGTACATCTGTATAGATATATATCTATATAAACATATTGATATATAAATATATATATATATACATTTCTATATATTCAGACACATATATATATATAAATATTATTACTATTATTAGTATTATTACTATTATTATTACTATTATTATATTATTACTATTTTTAATACTATTACTATTTTTAGTACTATTACTATTTTTAGTACTATTACTATTTTAGTGTGATTATTATTATTAGTATTGATGGGAGGCAAAATGGATCGTCCTGCTCACAACAATAGGACCACCCAATTTCAGCCAAATAGACCCCAACGCTGATTGAGCCGAACCTTAGTCCCACTAAGAGCTAGTCCGACCTCGAACTCTGCCGAAGGCTCAGCCGACCTCAGCCGGATCTCTCCGCTGCCACGACCTGTAGCAACCTCCTCTGATGTTTATAATGACGACCCGAGCCCAAGCTCGAAATGCTCTGTTGTGTCAGTTGCGAGCCAAACAACTTCGACCACCAGACATCCCCCGATCGAGCTCAAGGCGCCCTCTATATTCGCGGCTCGGGACGTCCTCTATATTCGTCGACGCGCCCCAACCGAGCTCAGGACGCCCTTAATATTCGCCGACGCGCTCCGACCGAGTTCAGGGCGCCCCATCTAACAGCGTGCCCTGACCCTTGAGCTCAGAGCACCCTGCCGAGCAAATCTCGGAATCGAGGAAGCTAGGCTGGTCTCAACACCCGCCAAGACGACCTCGCCGAATACACGATGTGACCCCTCATTGAACTCGGCTTCGCCCACAAACGCATCCACGTGCGTGCCCACGTCTGCCTACGTGGTCGTACACTACAACGTCACCACACCATGCTTTGCTTGCTGGCCAACGACAGTCAAGGATAATGCCATGCTGCTCTAGCTATACCCCGTCACACCTATCGACGCCTTACCATTTACAGGAACGGCTTACGCCGTGCGCCTCAAGCAAGCTCTAGCTGCGCTCTATCTATCTGAAACCTATCTTCTCCCATGAGGACGGGCCATACCTCCACCACCTAGACACCTTTCCGAGGACTATATATAGCCTCATTAGGTAGCACTACAGAAACTTTTTTGGACTAAGATCCATCCTAACTTGAGCGTCGGAGGGCCCTCACCGAAACCACCGATGAGACTTTGTGCAGGTACACCATCGCGCGGGAGGTGGCTCTCCTTCCGCTCCAGCCAGCAGCTCCCTCGACTCCTTCGACGTGGTCACCCTCGGGCCAAATTTGAACCACAACAAGTATTATTACTATTATTAGTATTATTAATCTTATTACTACTATTAGTGTTATTTGTATTATTACTATTGTTAATATTATTAGTATTATTACTTTTATAGTATCATTACTATTATTAGTCCCATTACTACTTTAGTAGTATTACTATTATTAGTAAATTACTATTATTAGTATTATTGCTATTATTAGTATCATTGCTATGTTTAATATTGTTAATATGTTTAATATTGTTGCCATGTTTAGTATTGTTGCTATCATTAGTATTGTTATTATCATTAGTATTGTTGCTATCAATAATATTATTGCTATCTTTAGTATTGTTGCTATCTTTAATTTTGTTGCTATCTTTAGTACTGTTGCTATTTTTAGTACTGTTACTATTATTAGTAACAGTACTAAAAATAGCTATCAATAGTATTATTGCTATTTTTAGTACTGTTACTATTATTAGTACTGTTACTATTTTTAGTACTGTTACTATTATTAGTACTATTACTATTAATAGTATTATTACTATTTTTAGTACTATTACTATTTTAGAATTATTACTATTATTACTATTATTAGTAGTATTAATAGTATTACTATGATTAGTATTATTACTATTATTAGTATTGTTACCATTTTCAATATTCTTATCATTATTAGTATTATTACTTTTATTAGTATTATTATTTTTATTAGTACTATTACTGTTATTAGTACTATTACTATTATTAGTATTGTTACTATTAGTATTATTATTATTAGTACAATATTACTACAATATAATATAAAATTGTTATAATTATAATATAATATAATATATAATATAATATAATAATATTGTAATATGATACAGCAAAATAATATAATATAACGAATTAGAATCTAATCTAATGACATATTATAATAAAATATAATATAATATATTATAGTATAATAATATTCTATTATTACTACATATTATTATATTAAATTATATTATTGTAATATAATATTATATGTTTGTATTATAATAATATAATATTATAATAATGTAATCATATAATAGAAGATTAAATAATATAATATAATCTAATATATTATCTTGTTACATTATTAATAGCACATTATATAATAATAATAATATATTATATTATCATAATATAAATACTATTATTATAATAATATGATTGGAAGAATATGTTATATTATTCTTATAATATAATAATATATTATGATATGATATAATATAAGATGTAATCATGAGATTTGTTGGTGGATATTTTGGTCATCAAAAAAAAGTTATTAAAATAAAAATAACTTTCCAATATTAGTGAGAAAGTACTTTTAGGGAGAAGCTCCAACATAGAGCTCTTTCTAAATAGACGTTTTCAGCTTTGTGGCCAAACTAAAACAACTTACTAATTTTTTGCATTCCAAAAATACTTTTGGTGAGCTAGAAAATACTTTCTAACCTACTAAAAGCTTTGTTAAATGGAGCCTTTAATCCTCAGGATATCCATGAGTTAGTCAAATGGGCATGGTTAGCTTAGAGGTTGCCTTGAGCTCAACCCCAAGACTCAGCTTGATGAGTTAGATTAGTACTAGTCATTTAATCTATAAAAACACAAGCATCTAAAGATACAAATACGGACCTCCATATAAACCTATAGATAGGTACATACATATATTCATACACATGTATGTCAATACGTCCCTATGCATGGATAGATGAATTGATTATACCTAAATAGGCTACTAATGATAGTTGAAAAAAAAGTAGATAAAAGGTTTGTTGTACAATTGGTTCCTTGTGGAGGAACTATATTTTATGCAACCTACAGTTGAACTGTATGCCACCATATATATATTAACATAGATATATTAAGTAACAACTTAGATGTATGCTAATTTTTTAAACTTCTATTGAGGCCATTCTATGCGTTGAAAATCTTTTATTATAAAATTAGAATTGCCCTTAAAATATCTTTACAGTTTCACAGAAATTAAATTGTCAATATTGGCATCCCTGCTATCCATATTAGAGAGACCTTAGGTTCAAATCTAGGTGGTGGCTTTTCCAGGGTTCTCAACGAAAAACATCCTTTATTTCACACACTAACACTCATCATGCAATATTGTTGTGTGGAATTTATGCTAGAGATTTATTTAGATTTTTTGTTTTCCATCATCACATATTTTGTGTAGATAAATTATAAACTCTATGACTTCAATGCAGAATGATACATTTTGAAGCATCAGGCTTCACAAATATCTTGAAAGCCAATTGAGGCTCTTTGAGAAAATTAGAGGTTTCCCTATAGAATCTATGAAACGCTCAATATTTGTAATATGAAGGTGCTGACTTGATAAGTTTACAAAATCTATGGTAGTTGTATTAAAGGATCCAGATTCAAATCCCTATTTTTCACCATGATATATGGGTGGGTAGGGATATTTGAGATTAGTTCTCTATTTTTTTTTTCCAGAGAGAAATAAAAACTACTCTCATGTTTAAAGTTAGCATCACCAGATCATTTCCTTCTGTTGGGGTAATATAGATCACCCCAAAAGCATGTGAGCATATCGCAGAACATGTGATCAGGGGCATCCGAACTTTTGACCTCGGATGCGCCCGACCTCGGATACATCCGATCTCCGAGCTCCCGACCCGGCGTCCGACCAGGTGCCCGACCTCGGAGCTCTTGACCTCGGAGCTCGCCACCTCGGAAGCCCGACCTCGCCGTTCACCTACCGCAGTCACATCCTTCCGTAGCCCTATCAGAGATCATACCCTGCCACAGCCCCCAGCATTTAATGCGCGTGGCCTCTGCAGATCTCCGGCTTACTCCACAATTAATGCTCGACTCCGGCTTACTCAACCATCATCACGCATGGCTCCTGCAGATTTCTGACTTACTCAACAATTAATGCGCATGTCTATGGATCTGCAGTCCTCCACGGCAAGTCAGCTCGGTTGCATCCAGTCGGTCGTGATAACTCCCTGATTCCGACCTCGTCTCCTACAGCAAAACATTAATTCACCTGATCGTGCACCAATTCATGCGATGTACCCAGTTGTACGGCAACCTTGCCCTATCACATCATAGGTAATCCAGCACCTCTCTATAAAAGGAGAACTCCTCCATTTTAGAGGGGGCTGGAAGGCAGAAAACTCTATATGCACATTGTCTCTCCTCATATACACTTGCCCCCCTCTGACTTAGGCATCAGAGGGCCAGCACCGGAAAACCCGACCACCGGTTTTGTTGCAGGTCCGCCGACGGATCGCCGCCCACCAGCGTTCGCCGGAGCTCCTCCTTCTCGGTCGACCGGTCGCCCCCGGGTCCAGTTTCCAGCAACAGTTGGCGCTAGAGGAAGGGCCCGAGTCGCGGCCATGAAGTTGAGAAGCAAGGAAGCCTCTAACGCCTCACGGCGTCTCCCACCAAGTCTGGGACATTCCGTCCAGAATTCGCCACCTTCGGCTGGTTTAGCCCTGCAATTTCAGCCGGAATGGTTCGATATCCTGGTGCAGCAGGTCCAAGCCTTGGCCGTGGCCGTCCAAGGTTTGCAACGTGAGGGAGCCCCACCGGCGCCGCTCCAGCACGCCCAGGTCCTGCCAGTGCCTCCTCCGAATGGACCGGCACCCCAGGGCCAAAACCTCCACGGCTCCTTACAGGCCAACAACGAGGAGCGATGTTGCGGCCAGGGTTCAGCCCAAAGGGAACTCTTATCGAGGGGTCTGGGCAACGGCCCACAGCCATCGGAAGCCGAGTCGGTTCCGGGACAACTCGTGCCAGAGCAAACCACTGTGGCGGATCTCCGAAGCGGAGAGCTCGGCAAGAAGGTCGAGAAACTTGAGCGCCAGATTGAGGCGCTCCACAGCAGAAAGGCGAGACGCGAAGGGGATTTCGAGTTCACGACTAAGTCCCCCTTCTCCCGCCAGATCGAGGATGAGCCGGTCCCACTGAGGTTTAAAATGCCCCAGGTGGAGCCTTACAATGGCACGACCGACCCCCTCGACCATCTGGAGAGTTACCAAGCCCTCATGGCGTTGCAATGGTCTTCGGAGGCTATGCTCTGCAAGGCCTTCCCAGCGACGCTTCGGGGAGCAGCTCGACTCTGGTTCTTCGAGCTAAAGTCCAGTACAGTGTCTTCCTTCGAGCAGCTCGGCAGGCAGTTCACCACCAACTTTGCTGCCAGCCGACGTCAGCGACGGACCTCAAACTTCCTCCTTGACATCAAACAAAGGGAGGGAGAGTCCCTCAAGGACTATCTTGACTGCTTCACCGCCGCAACCTGGGAGGTTCGCGAGCTCGACCAGTTGATAGCTATGTCGGTACTAAAGACTGGGGCTCGGTCCTATATATTTCTCTTCTCCATCGAGAAGAGCTTCCCCGACGACTTCACAGAGATGCTCGTCCGGGCTCGAAAGTATGCGAAGGCCGAGGAGGCCATTGCTTCCAAGCGAAGCGCAACCGAGCCGACATCCAAGAAGCAAAAGAGACGCCGCGAGGAACGCGGTCGTCCCAAAAGTCAATCTCCTCGTCGGAACAGGAACCTTCCTCGGCTGAGGAGTCCACCTCGGCCCTGGGGGCAGCCTCGACCGAGGTCCCCACCAAGATCGAGATCTCCGGTGCGACTGCGAGTACTCTCGGGGAGGTATGAGAACTACACTCCCCTTAATGCTCCCCGGACGGAGATCCTGATGGAAATTCAGGGCTGGGATTACTTTCTTCCCCCACCCCCGATGCGGGACCTCGGAGCCTGACGCAATCCCAGGAAGCATTGTCGCTTCCACCGAGACCATGACCATGATACAGAGGATTGCTTTCAGCTCCGAGACAAGATTGAGGCACTCATCCGCCGTGGAGTACTCAACCGGTTTGTGCAGAACCGGCGCAAGGAAAGGAGGCCGGCAGAGAGCGCCTCACAGCCCGAAGATCCAAATGCCAACAGACCCATTGCTGGCACCATCAACACAATTGGAGGTGGAACCTCAGCCGGAGGACCTGCCGAGGAAAGGGTAACCCCAAAGCGCCTGCGCACCTCCGAAACCATCTCGTTATCGGATGAGGACTTGGAAGGAGTTGAGACTCCTCATGATGACACTGTGGTCATCTCCATGATTGTAAATAAATTTGTTGTAAAGCGTGTTTTGGTGGATAATGGAAGCTCGGCGAATGTTTTGTATTATGACGCCTACCAAAAAATGGGGATAACAGAAGTTCAACTCCGGAGGATGAATGCTCCCCTGGTTGGATTTACTGGGGACTCAGTCCTGATCGAGGGCGAGATCGATCTCTTAGTCACGGTCGGCCTCACCCCTCGAGAAAGCACCATAAGGATGGACTTCCTCGTGGTTCGTCTGCCCTCGGCGTACAATGCCATCCTTGGGCGACCAGGGCTCAACGCCCTCCGAGCCGTAGTCTCGACTCGCCACTTGCTCACGCGATTCCCCATCAACCAAGGAGTGGGCGAAGTTCGTGGGGACCAGATGGTAGCGAAGCGATGCTACATGGCGACCCACAAAGCGAGGCGACCAGCCGAGGCATCAATTCCGACAACAGACCAGGCGCTCTCCGTCGAAACTCTGGAGGCATGGGATGGCCCACGAAAGGAGCGGGTAGAGCCTGAGGATGCTTGATCGAGTTCCTGCGAGTCAATATGGACGTCTTCGCCTGGTTGCCCGCCGACATGCCGGGGATAGATCCGGAGGTCGTGGTTCACCGACTCCAGGTGAAACCAACCTGCAAGCTCGTGCGACAGAAGAAGCGAGGCTCTGCCCCAGAGCGACAGCGAGCAGCGGCCGAGGAAGTAGACAAGCTTCTCAAGGCTAGCTTCATCCAGGAGATATCCTACCCTGACTGGCTCGCCAATATAGTCCTCGTCAAGAAAGCCAACGAAAAATAGCGTATGTGCGTTGACTACACCGACCTGAACAAAGCCTGCCCAAAGGACAGCTTTCCGCTCCCCAGCATCGACCAGCTCGTAGATTCTACCTCGGGGAATCAGCTACTGACATTTATGGATGCCTTCTTCGGGTATAACCAAATTCGGATGGCACCCGAGGATGAGGAGAAGACAGCTTTCATCACCGACGGAGGTACTTATTGCTACAAAGTGATGCCTTTCGGCTTGAAAAATGCTGGGGCAACTTATCAAAGGCTGGTCCGCCAAATTTTTAAAAATCAGATAGGCCGAAATATGGAGGTCTATGTGGACGACATGCTGGTGAAGAGCCGGATGGCGGAGGACCATCTGGCTGATCTCAACGAAACATTCTCCACATTGAGGAAATATCGAATGAAGCTCAACCCTGCCAAGAGTGCGTTCGGAGTCACCTCAGGAAAATTCCTCGGCTTCATAGTCACCCAGCGCGGAATCGAAGCAAATCCTGAGAAGATCCGAGCACTACAAGAGATGGCGCCGCCAAGGACGGTCAAGGAGGTATAGCGGCTCACTGGCCGAGTTGCAGCCCTGGAAAGATTTGTTTCCAGGTTCACTGATGTAGAGCTACTCCCGGAAGTGGTGACGGTCACACTGTTACTTCAATGTCGACTGCTGTAATGGTATAAGGTGAAACAGAGGAAGGGGGAAAGAGTAGGAAGAGAAGAAGGGAGAGCAAATGGCAGGGAGGAGAGAGAGAAGTGGAGAGGAAGAATAAACCAGAAGGAAGAAGAGAGAAGAGGGAAACGTGGAAAAGAAAATTTTCTTAATTCTGCATTAAAAACCCTAATCATGAAAATAGTCCCCTATATAAGGGCCAAATAAACACAATTAACATAAAACCCCCTTACACAAAAATAACTCCTAATAAGCCCACAAATAACACAAATAAGCCCTAAAATGCAAATAAGCCCAAACATAAAATAATAAAATAAACATGCAAATAAAATGGTGGCCGCCTAGCTGATGTCCCCATCAACTCCTTCCGGATGGAAAAAACTCGATCCCGTCGAGTGCAGATCTGGTCGGCTGTCGTACTGCTCCAGAAGATTAGGGTCAAGGCGCTGCAACTCGGCTCGCGAAATTCACGTCACATCTGATTCGGGTCGACCTTTCCACCGAATAAGGTAATGTTGGTAGCTTCCTCTCCTGGCTCAGGTGTCTCCGCCCATCAGAGGCGGACTATGCTATGCGAGAGGTCCACGAAGAAATCTGTGGAAACCATTTGGAAGGCTGAGCACTAGCCCACAAGATCCTTCGCCAGGGATACTACTGGCCCACACTCTAGAAGGACGCAACAGACTTCGTCCGGATATGCGACCGGTGTCAGCGGGACGCCAACATCCAGCGCCGACCTTCAGCCCCGCTGACTTCCATTAGCGCCTCCTGGCCGTTTGCCCAATGGGGAATTAATATTCTGGGGCCGTTCCTCCTTGCAACCGGGCAAAAAAAGTTCCTGGTTGTCTCCATCGATTATTTCATCAAGTGGGTCGAGGCCGAGCTAGTGGCCCGTATTACCGAGCAAAAGATGCGGAATTTTGTCTGAAAGTCAATAATCTGTAGATTCAGGCTTTCCCGCATCCTCATATCCGACAACGGCTGCCAGTTCGATAATTTTTGATTTAGAGAATTCTGCTCCGAGCTCGGCATCGACCACTGCTTCACCTCGGTCGCTTATCCACAGACAAATGGAGAAACCGAGGTAACAAATCGTACTATTTTGCAGGAGCTCGAAGCCAGGCTCGATCGGTCCAAGGGACAGTGGGTTGAGGACTTATACAACATCCTTTGGGCTTACCAGACCATATTTCGGCTACCCACAGGCGAGACCCCCTTCAACCTGACCTACGGGACGGAGGCGGTCATCCCGCAGAAAATCGGACTCCCCTCCCCGCGGGTGGAGCACTACAACGCCGACTCCAACTCTTCCCAGCTCAGGAACAACTTGGACCTTATCGAAGAAGCAAGAAAAGTAGCCCGAGTTCGTATGGCGAGATACCAACAAAAGATTGCTCGGTACTACAACTCCAAAGTCAAGGCTAAGCTCTTCAAAGTAGGAGATTTCGTCCTTAGAAGAACTGAAGCTTCTCAGCCAACTGAGCAGGGAAAGCTAGCCCCAAATTGGGAAGGACCTTACTGGATTGCGCGAGTCCAGCGACCCGGAGCATACAAGTTGGAATCCCTCGAAGGGACTCTTATTTCACGAAGCTGGAATTTTGAAAATCTTCGGATGTACTATCAGTGAAGCCCTAAGGGGTCCTTGGTGATCGGGAACACGAGTTCCGTCTTCCCCTTACGATAATTCATCTATAGTTTTCTCTTAATGATGTTATGATTCTTCTAATATTAGAATATTTATGATCTTCAGATTTTCCGACCAAGCTCGGATGCCCCCGCCACGATGACATCGAGTTCAGTCTCAATCTCCTTCAAAGACCCCCAACAAAGTTCGGGATGCCCCGAGTGTCGATAGTGCGTGCCCAAATCCCTCGACCTCGAAAAGCGTCGCAGGTCGACAGTGCGTGCCCAGACCCCTCGACCTTGCGCACGATCCCTCGACTAAGATCAAGATGCCCCGATAAGTCGACAGTGAGCCCAAGCTCCCTCGACCTCAGAAAGATGGGGTAGTACCTTCGCGGCCCTCCGTGGCGCTCGACATCGACAACAGGGTAGTACCTTCGCAGCCCCCCGTAGCACCTCCCCGATTAAGGTCGGGATGCCCCGAGTGTCGATAGTGCGTGCCTAGACCTCTCGACCTCGGGAAGCGTCGCAGGTCGACAGTGCATGCCCAGACCCCTCGACCTTGCGCACGATCCCTTGACTAAGGTCGAGATGCCCCGATAAGTCGACAGTGAGCCCAAGCTCCCTCAACCTCGAAAAGACGGGATAGTACCTTCGCGACCCTCCGTGGCACTCGACATCGACAACGGGGTAGTACCTTCGTGGCCCACCGTAGCGCCTCCTCGGCTAAGGTCGAGATGCCCCGATAAGTCGACAGTGAGCCTAAACTTCCTCGACCTCAAGAAGACGGAGTAGTACCTTCGTGGCCCCCCGAAACGTTCGAGAACGACAACAGAGCGACGCCTACACAGATCTCCAATGGCGGCTACATCTTCCAACATGCCGGCGTCCCTAAAGCGGATCCTAGGCAAAAGAGCGCCCTCAAAAGCTAGCCAAAGAGCAAAGCTGCCTACCTCAGCATGGGGCGCCTAACTCTGACAGTGCGGAAGGTACATTTTACCCGGCATTTGCTCTATTATATTTATTTACTCATATCGCCAGCAATTCTCTGATTGAACTCGGAACTTTTCCCAACCAAGGTCGGGATGTTTCTCCGAATCTACTATGAGCCAGGGTCTTCCCTGCCCCAGGCACGCCTCTTCCATTGCAAGTCGACAGCAACTACCTCGACCCCCGATACCTTGGTCGAGCTCGAAAGTGCCGAGACACTTACCATGAAATCCCGACTCTACTTGTTGGCACCTCGGCCAAGCCTGAGACTAACTACCGTAAAGGTCTTGGCGGCAACGCGACTTCGGTCCATGATCTCCCCAGAGACCGACTCCAAAATCTTTTGCGAGCTAACATCTAGAAAGCTAAATTCGAAAACTTGGCTAAAATTGTCTAAAAGACAAATCTAAAGGCCCGACGAAACCTCTTCAGGATTCGAGGTCCGGGCTCAATGCATAAGCCGAGCCCGAGGACTTGGCAAGACTCAGATCCAAGCTCGAAAACTCAGAGGACTTCTCTAAAGTCAGAGCTTGGAGCTTCGCTTAGCGAACGCGATTTAAACCTAGGCCTATGGAACCAAAGTCTACACACTTAGCCGAGTCCGAAGACTTAGAGAAATTCGCCGACGGAAATTTGGCCTGGCAAGCATGGTTGAAACTTAAGTCCACGGAACTTAAGTCTACAAATTCGGCCGAGCTCAATGACTTAGTAAATTTTCCTACAGTTTGAGCCCGGCGCCTAAAATGTTGTCCTAATTAGAGCTGAGCTTGACACCATAGCGAATGTGCTCCGCACCTAAGTCTAAGTCTAAGAACTTAGCCGAGCTCGAGCACTTAGAAAGATTCGCCAAGAAGAATCCAACTTGAAAGATTAAAGTGAAGGTTTATTTATTGCGCAAAAGAAGAAAAGAAGGGCAAGTACAAATTTGCAAAGGAGCTATTTTATTAATGAAAGTCCGAAGGCCAAAATACAAAATTGAGGCCGGCCATACAACAAGTTTAAGGATCGACCTCACTTACAATAAAAGAGATAAAAAAGAAAAACAACTCTTAGGGGGCTCCGACCTCGTCAGCGCCAGGATCATCCACTATGATCACCTGGGGGACCTCGGCGGGGATAGGTTCGGGACCTTCCTTGGCAGAAGCGGGCACGGCTCCATCAGCGACTTCAGAGGTCCCCTCAGCAGGGGTTGCCCGGACAACTTGCTCGGCCTCGGTGGCTTCTCCCCCAGCCTCCGCCTCGGCGGCCCGACCTCCGCCTCGGCGGCCCCGACCTCCGCCTCGGCGGCCTCGGCTTCAGCCTCCTCACCCCCCCTCAAGTGGCGAGGGCACGTCGGGCTCGCCATCATCGCCGAGCCCCGATCTCGGCCGGATCCCCGAAAGATCGAGGCTGGGGGCAGAACCACGCCATCTACCACCTGAAATTCTCGAAGCCCCGGAGGAACCCGTCGACAGTCTCCTCCTCGAGCATGTCACGGAACTCTTCCGACTCCTTAAAGAGCTCCATGACATTCTGGGCTTGCTCGAGCGCCTTCTTTTCTCGGGCCTCGAGCTGCTCGATCTTCAGGCGGAGGACTCCGCCTTCATACTTGTGCTCCGAAGCTTCGGAGCGGGCTTCCGCGAGTCGCGCCTCGGCAGCACGTAACTCAGACCTCGTCAGGGAGTGGGCAGCTCTCTCCTCCTCGAGCTCGCTGACGATTGCAAGCCGCCCGGCCTCGGTGGCCTCCCTCCGCGCGAGAGCCTCGGCCAGCTCGGCCTCGGACTCTGTGAGCCTCTTCTCGGCCGACTCCATCTGTTTTTGGAATCGCCGAGATTCATTCTGGCATCCCGAGGCGATGAATACCAAAGTATCAATTTCGTGAAAATGCTGCAAGGAAAGGAACGACAAGTAAGGTTTAGAGAAATGTTAATGGCTGAAAGCAAAATAAAAAATAAATAACTTACCCGAATGGCATTACGGTAAGTCTGGTCGATGATCTCTTCGAGGCTGAGAGCCTTGAACTTGGCCCGGTCGACCGGGAGTATCGCGCGGCGGAAGATAGCGCGCGTGACGTCAGCATATTCGAGGGCCGAGCTGCCCTTGGGAGCTGGAGAATCCAACTCGGTAGGTCCCTTCCCGGGACGTCCTCCAGCCCCGGACGAGCTGGGACCTGCAGAGCTTGAGCCAGCAGCCCGAGGTACGCTTGGGACCCCAGGACCCCTGCTCGGCTCGGGGCCCGATCGCCGCAGACGAACGATAGTCTGGCTTGCCCGTTGAGCGATGGGAGCGGGGCAGGCTGGAGGCGCCGGCTCAGGCGCCCCTCCGGAAGCCGAGCTTGCGTGCTCGGCCGATGGAGCCTTCTCCCGGGTTGTCGACGATGTTCCGGCACGAGATCTTTCCGCTCCGCCAGGGACGGAAGTAAAAGTCGACCTCGCCCTCTTCTGGAGCTTGGGGAGAGCCCCGCCGACCTCGGCTGATCTCCTCTTCAGCCGGAAGAACAGAGATGCATTGCTGGTCGACATGTTCGGAATATCTGAAATAAAGAGAGAAGAAAAACTCTAAATAAGAGGAGAAAGAAACAAGTAAAATAGGAAACAAAACAATGTGACCACTCTTACACTCGGGGCGCGCCGAGCTCAGGCCGACATTCACCAAGGCCTCCTCGCTCAGGAGGTCGGCCAAGTTGATATCCCTCCCGAGACCCCGTAGGGAGTCAAGAACCCTCTGCTCATCCACCGTAAGCTTGGAGAGCCTGTTGAGGGCCTTCAGCCGGGGATGCCCCTACCTCGGGTCAAAGCCCCATGATACCTCGGACGCCAAAAAGAAAAAAAATGCCCCTTCCACTCATGGATAGAGGAAGGGGCACCTCAGAAGAGGGACATACCGTCTCGGAAGGCAAAGTACAACCACTCTCCGTCCGCCATGTTCGTTTTTAATAAAAAACACCGATGAAAAATGCTTACCAGAGTTGGGATCCCATGTGCTAGACAAAAAGACAAGAACCCGACTATGGTCCTCCACTAGTTTGGAGCGAGCTGTGCTGGGACGAGTTGGTACTTCATCAGTAGGTCGTTCACGAACTCGTGGAGGGGGAACCGCAGGCCAGCCCAAAGCGTCTCAACGTACACTCCGATCCGGCCTGGGGGCGGTCGCGTCATCCGGTCCTGCGGCCCCGCGGGTTCAAGATGAAATTCGGATCGGAAAAAGAATCGGGAGTGAACCAGCTCCAGTTCCTTCTCCGACAGGCTAGATCCAACCTCATTCGAACCAGAACCCATTTTCAGAAAAGAGAAGGGAAGGTGGAGAACAAAGAAAAACTAGGAAAAAGGAAGGAGGACACTCCTAACTAAGAAAGGGAGATGACCTACAGTGGGGGGATCGTCGGAAATCGCCTTGAGGCGCCACCGGAAGGCTCGGTTACGATTGAGAAAGATGAACGAGAGGCTAAAAGCGAAGCAGAGAAAGCAGCCAAGCAATACCTTTTTTAGGGCCAAGTTGAAGGGTTCATATAGACCTTCCCGACGGCCCAGATCGGCAGGGATGGATCCCGCCTCTCGTTCGGATTGCACCGCGTGTCACCCTGAAAACCAAAGTAGCATTTTATTTTAGGTTGGCGCCTCGAACACGCAATCGAGGCAGTGTCCCGTCGGATCTTGGGACCTTATTATGAGCCCGCCTTGCGAAGCGGTCTCGGAGGATGAAAAGGCGTCGCCCCATCTTCTCTCATTAAAAGTGCCCCGAAGCGCGCAGAGCGCCGGAACAACTTGAAGTCTCTCTGGCCCCCACCACAGAAATAAAGACAACTACTTCCCACGTCCGAGCTCACAAGCGGCTCGAACTCGGAAGTCGGGGGTAGTGTTGGGGTAATATAGATCACCCCAAAAGCACGTGAGCATATCGCGGAACATGTGATCAGGGGCACCCGAACTTTCGACCTCGGATGCGCCCGACCTCGGATACGTCCGATCTCCAAGCTCCCGACCCGGCGCCTGACCAGGTGCCCGACCTCGGAGCTCTTGACCTCGGAGCTCGCCACCTCGGAAGCCCGACCTCGCCGTTCACCTACCGCGATCACATCCTTCTTAAGAGAGGCTAATGAGACCGCGGATTAGGTGGCCTCGTACGTGGCTGATCACTTGAAGAAGACTGTGGGTTGGAGAAAGAGACCTGTTTAGAGCACTCCGTGATATGCTGTTTTCTGATTTTCTTAAATATATCCATGCTAGAACTGTATGGCCATCCATTGTAAGGGAAAAATAATAATAGTACGCGGCAACAGTCGTTTAATGTTTTACGTCAGGTCTAGTTTTGATGTTCACGGCAATGGCAATCACATCAAGAGGGATGAGAGGAAAATAATTGGGAAATAGTGGAGGCGGAGGCGGTGGAGGTGGGGGTGGTGGGGAAAATAAGGGTGGAGACAAGTGATTGGGTGATGGAGACAAGGGCGGTGGAGTTGGCGGTGGTGGGGATATGTGAGAAGAAGGTTAGAGAGAGGGGGGGAAGATGGAAGGGGTTAGAGGTGGGGGATCGCATAGCTGAGGAATGGTGGAAAGATGGGTTGGGAAGCACAAGGATGGGGAAAGGAAGAAGAGATAGAAGGTGAGACGATGGTCATTGAGGGAAAACACCGACTAGCTTGGAGGGATGGCGAGAATAGTGGTCATGGTGGGATCATTTGTCATGAGATGATGTTCTCATAATTTTCATGTATTCTGACTATATCGTAAATTATATGTGTTGTTCATTTATTTTTTTCTAATAACTATTATTAAAAATCTAATAAAATATTCGATTGGTGAGAAAGTAGCCATTATTTTCATTTTCAATGTGGATCACTATAATGTCTAAGGAACTTATACTAGCTTGTTTTTTTTAACCATCTTCTTAAGCAAAAATAAAAGCTAGAAAAAAAATTGTTAAGGAAATGATATGGTATATATTTGTCAATCTGCCTTTGGTATAGGCTGAAGTGCCTAACCTAGGTTTTGTATGAAATGCTTAACATTGTTGCTTACCGAAGTGACGCCCTGATCCAATCGTACAATGGAGAAGAGCCATGTGCCTACCATTTAAGTTCATTTAAAGGCAATTAATATCCATTAAGAACATAACCACAAACTCAAAAGCAACTATGACTTATTATGGTTGACCGTTCATTACAACATGATCAAAATAGTTAATTCTACCCATGTGCATGACCTAGCACCCATTATCGAGTAGCCAAGGTGTCTCACCAATCTCGATAATGGATGATGACCCCTCTCTATATAAGGGAATGAATGAGGATCCCTAGATATATTTTCTCTATACACTATCTTTAGAAACTTTGCCTCTATCTCAAATTTTTTATTGTTTTACTAAAGTCCGGATAACTTAAGCATCAAAGGGTCCCTCAACCGAAAAACTCCAACAAGTGAACTTTTTTTTTCTAATTTCTGGTTGACTAGAGGTCAGCAAATGAACTTAAATCCGAGTTCAAGCAATTCATCAGCTCAACTCTATAATTGGAGCTAAACCGACCTCACCACTTTACTTTGGTAGTCTATCGACCTCAGCATTTTAGTTCAGATTTTAGTGGCAACAGGAAAAAATAGATCTTTTTAGTTTTTATTCAATGTCTCATGTTGACATGGTTTTCATAATGCAGCTGAAATGAATTTAAACTTCACTAAAAAGCCACGTACTTTCCATACATTTTTATCAAGTCTTGACTATCATAAGGGATTAAAGAATTGAGCGAGGAGTGAAATAAGAAAGGATTGTAGTATTCAAAATTTTCTATGATAGATTTTCTTTATTGTTTAAATCTTTTTGAAAAATATTCTCTCAATCTTTGTAATCATTGATTTATGAAAATTAAGAATCAATGATAATAATAATATATCCTTATTATTTGATTTACACTATCAACATATGATATTATTATTTCTTAAAATTACTATGTGTTTAACTCAATTCAAACCTAACTTCGAACCTAGCCGAGCATGAGTTTACACAAATGGCTTGAAATCTTAAGTTAAGATAGAAATCAATTCAAGCATCAGTCCAAAATAATGACTTGAACTAAAGCTTAGTATAATCTTGAATTAAAGATTGATTCAATTTTGGTTTAGGATTGATCTTGTCCTCTCTTTCAAAGACACGACCATCTATTCACTTATATAGAGTTGCTAAAAGCGTTCACACAATGAGATCCACGAAAGTCAATAGAATTAGAGGGAGAGGGGGAGAGGGGGAGAGGGAGAGAGAGTGAAGAATTAGGGATCTAAATTGGCAAGGTTTCATCTCGATGTTGGGAGGGGGGGCTAGAACCTCGAGAGTAAGGGGGAAGAGAGAAGAATTAGGATTAGGATTTCTAGGAGAGCTCGTAGAAGGAGAGGGAACAGTGTCGCCAGGCTAGAAGATGTGGAGGTGTCGAGTAGGTTACTTCATAGAATGGGATAGTAGAGAGCGGAAGATGGGAGTTCATGGTTCATGAGAGCATATGAGGTTACGAGAGAAGAGGTGGTGGTGGCAATATGTGAGGAGAGGTGGTGGCGGCCCTGAGTTTGGGGTGTATCTTTTGAACACAAATCCTCTATGGTGCATGGTTTGCATTGTAGAATCCAATGTAATGCTTATGGCCGCCATCAAGAGATGGATGGCCATCAAACAAGGTGCCCTCATGTGTCATACACGGCGCATCTTCCACACAAGTCTGCCATTGGATCATTCACTAGTCACTTCGAGATTAGTATAGATGGATGAATGGAGTTCAGAGTGCATCGAGATTCATTTGGTGGGTGATCCAATGGTGATTCACTTGAAGGAGGGCGAATCATTTTTTTTCACATGAAAGATTTATCCCTGACCCAACAGCAGTGTGGAGGGGAGGAGAGGTGGTGGTAGTGATCGGCGAGGAGAGGTTTATGGGATGGGTGAGGGAGGTAGTGATGGTAGAGGTCAGGATCTTATATGTTGGAGGCTTAGAGCCATAAGTCTCGATTCTCCTCAACCATTGGATCTTAGATTCTAAGGCACTAAAAACTTGTGTAAGTGGTATATATCGAACCTTAGCAAGGCGAGCTCGATCGGCCAGGCACTCTTCCGCTTGGCATGAAATTAATTTCGAGCTTAAATTACAGGTTCAAGCTTAGAAAGAACTTTTTTTTTTGTGCAACGGCTACTCATATCAATCTAGCATGAGTACAACCAGCAAAATCATGAGAAAGAAGATAAAGAAGCCGTGCAGGGATAGCTCCTTGATAAGACCAATGGACCTCTCCTGAATGTTGGGCAGCAAAGGCGGCAACCTAGTATGCCGCCTTGTTCGCCTCGCAATACACATGTACAACCTGGAAGGTACTGCAGTCCTCCACAATCTGAAATAAGTCACAAATCAGAGGATTTTCACCATCCCCTTGCCCCCCACCTTGTAACCTCTCGATCACTGAGGTTGAGTGCCCCTCAAAGATTATGCGCTCTGCCCCCAAAACTTGCCTAGTATAGGTGATGCCTTCCTAAGCTGCCCTGAGCTCCACCCCAATGGTTGTCGGTCCACCGGTGCTTCGCCCTCCAACAACAATCAACCTAATGTCATGGCTCCTGATCACAAATTCCACCTTGGCTTTACCACCAGCACCATTTGTGCTGCCGTCGAAGTTTACCTTGATATAGCCAGGGGGTGGGGGGGCCTAAGAAACAAGAATGAATCTGGGTATTGTAATAGCAGAGTGAGGGTCCTAGATATCCCCAACCATCTTAGATGAAGTCTCCAAGGAAGCCCTGGCGAACTCAGCAACCTAGATAGAGACTCTCTCTACAATACTCCTCAAGGGAACCCACTTGTCTTCAAAGATTCTGGAGTTCCTGTCCAGCTATATGTGGTACGCCATGTAGGCCCAAGTGATGCCCTACACCGCTATCCTAGGACTCCTCATGGCATCCTGAATTTGGTGCAGCAACTCCTCTGCAGAGCGGATGGACTTAGACAGGGGAAGGGAAGCCCTCTTCCAAATCTGTACTACCTGCGGGCACCCCAACAAAATATGGCTAATGGATTCCTCCACATCAGGACACCAACCACACCTCAGGGCAATCCTAACTCCTCTCCCAACTAATACACTCCTGGTTGGCAAACACCCCCAAGCCACCTTTTATATGAATAAGGCCACTCGAGGGTGAATACACATTCTCCAAATCCATCTACCATCTAGTTGTTGAGTAGTATGCCCTCCAATTGTCGCTTGTAGGTCCGCAGCCCGCACCTTGGCCCTACCTGTGGCCACCCAGGCTAGTTTATCCGACGTCCCCCAATGGTATCAAGATATTCAGGATCGTTTCTGTTAGCTGTTCCCCAAAAACCTTCCTAATCTGCATCTCATTCCACCTACTCTTCCTTAGGATGATCAAGTCACTAACTCTGCAGCTCTCCAGTTTTGCTGAATTAAACAAGGTTGGCACCCTACAAAATAGCATCTCAGACAACTAACTATCGTCCAAAACAACAATGAAATGGCCATCACCAATTGCCCATCTGATCTTCGTGAGCACCCTCGAAGCATAAGAGTAGATCTCTTTCCAAATGAAGGAGCTATGACACTCTGCTTGGAAGCCTGTTGCCCTAGAGTGAACACCATACTTGGCCCTCATAAGCAAACTCCACAGATGTCAGGCTTCAAAATGTACATGGCCGCATGCCGCGCCATCAGCACCCCCCGTCTAGATGTGAGTGAGGGGATCTTTGGACCTCCGTTTGATCGGCTGACAGACCACCTCCCAAGCCAAAAGGTGAATACCCCCTCTGCCCTCCTGTCGGCCCTAGATGAAATTCCTAAGTGTCTGCTCTAGGGGCCACAACAACATCACTAGCACTAAAGTACTGGACATCAAATAGACCGGTATCGAACTAAGAACTGATCGAACCAAGGTCACTCTACCTATCATCAATAATGTATCCACCTGCCATCCCTCAAGTTTGCATCTAATACTCAGGTCTACCTCGATGCAGTCTCAGCCGCGAAGTCGGCAGCCTATAATGGGAACTCCTAGATACCTCAAGGTGCCCTACTGCTCTCCCACCCAGAATCTCCTTGATGGTTGCCTTCACTTGCGCTGTTTAGTTTTTGGGTTGAAGCTGATGGTCGACTTGGCCAAATTAACCTGCTGGCCTGAGGTTGCACAGTATCTCTCCAAAATCCTCCGTACCTCCTAGGCTGCTCTCCTCGTAGCCCGCACTAGGAGCATGCAATCATCGGAAAATAGAAGATGCAATATCTGAATAAAAACTGGCTCCGATCTGTAGGCCTCCAAACTTTAGGTCTTCGCAGTATGCCAAAGTGCCCTAGATAGTTCATCCATCAAAGAATGAAAAGTAGAGGAGACAGTGGGCATCTGGGTTTCATCTTCGAACGTAACCTGAACCTATTCCAAGCTTAGCCCGAGCTGATATTTAGCTGCTGGGTTCGTTTGGCGCCCCAAAATGTAGGCATAGGTGGTGGGCATATAGATATTTGACCTCCCGCATATTGTTTGTCCATGATCGCATTTAAAAGATGATCATTATGCCACTCCCAGTTGTATGCAGGCTGAATCCGGATCCAACAGCCGAGAAGCAATCATCGATCGAAGTCGGGACACCTTTCGACGAGTAACAGGAAGGCTTCGGACAAGCGAATCCCGCAGGAAGCCAGCGAGGATCCCTAACTCGTCGGCGTCGTCCTCGTCAGCTGATCTCAGGCGGGCCCCACCAACGGACAGGGCCGGCCATTCGCCAGCCGAAATGCGTCCTCACGGGTGACTCCTCCTTCCGTTATTTATTCCATTAACGCATCCAGGCATCACGCAACGCGCACATGCGGAGGGCACGGCCTCGTGATCGACGTCTATTTACGGTCCCGCCGCTAGTCTCGCTACCCCTCTCCATCGTATGAGCGATGGATGATATCGTCACGACGGAGAGGAGAATAATAAATGGAAGGAGAGGCGGGGAATCGTATGCCCGGATCTTCCATTTGGATAAGAGGGGTGATGCACATAGACAAATAACTCTTGCCGTAGCGGAATTTTCCACTATGTATTTCCTATAAACATGCCGTTTGGAAATTGGAATGGCATTCAAGCTTCTAAAGTTTACTCTGGGAAATTCCATAGCGAGTAATGTAATGATTTCAACCAACTTCACTCCTTTCTTATTTGCGTGCAAGGATTACTAACCATCACCCTAGCATCACCTCCTCCCCCTCAAAAAAAAAAAAAAAAAAAAAAGGTACCATGGGTGTATACTTTCTTCTCTTTCTTTCTAAAATTACTATTTATACACATCTACTCCTTTGTTATTTTTGACCATCTACTCTTGTATGACTTTGTATTATTTCTTGCCATCTTCTTTGGAAAGTGGGTCTGGGCTCCATAGGAGAGCAAAGAAATAATAAATTAATAATTAGAAATGTTTATTCTAATTTTAGCTTATTGTAGTGGAAATGTTTGCGGTCTAATTTATTAAAAAATATCAATAGGATGGCCGCTACTTGACTTTTATACAGATGATTAGAGGAACTTTTGATTGAATAAGCTATCATTTATCAGGTAACAATCCATCTATAGTAATGTAGAGAATAAAAAATTATGTATAGCATATAAATGTAGTAAGATGCCGCTACCAAATATCATGCGATGTGTTAAGCACTTGGACAAAAATCCTACAATAAGAATAACTTCATGCTGCACCAATATTTATATATGTAAATTGATTTTTTATCTTTTCGATAACCGTGGTGTAACAGAAAGTTCTTATTTACAGGAACTACTGATTTCGGTCCAAAAATTCTGCTAAACATTAGCACGCTCTTTACTCCATCTTGCTAATGATTAAATAGTATATATAAGGATAAAAACACTATTTTATGATGCACAAGTCATTAGAAAACAAATTTAGCTGGCAAACAATTTTTAATAATATGTTTTTTAAAAAAAGTTATATAATGATGGTGATAAAAAAATAGGCCATGGCATTTAATGCTGGCTATGGCATGGCCCACGGCGCAAAAGAAGCCAAGGCAGAGCACTAGTAGCTAGGACGATATGAACCTACTTCAACGAGGACAGTGGGCAGGGCTCATGAAGCCTCCACTGGCGCACAAACTGACAAAAGGATTAGGACGCCCAGAAAGGCCTCATTAAGGCAAGTGGCGAGTCCAACTCATGGATTTAATTCCAATTATTCTAATATAAACCCCACTAAATCCCCCCGGAATCAAAAATGACAAAATCTCATCATCAATCATGAAGCACTCGATAACCTGATGCCTGCATCAAGAGATCAACAACCGCCCAATAGAGTGATCATGTCCCCTGCCATGATATCATTTAAATATTTAATTGTCTAATCAAACTATCCAGTGTTTATACAAGGTTTTGTTCCACAGAAAGACTTACACGGCACACTCTACCTTTGCATCTTAGCAATTGGAAATTTCTGTCACCATCCCACGCACTGCTGATTCCTGGCATTTGCCATAAATTACTTTCACAGAAAGGGATGTATAACAGTATAATTGCCATGTAGTGCTCATAAAAAGAGTTGTCTCTCCTTGTTAATTATAGCATCTCATTGGCATTAAAAAAATTATAAGTATGGCCCATGGGGCATGATGCATTGATAACATAGTAAGGAAAAGCTGCCAAAAAAGAAATAAAGCCATCCTCCTTTAATTTTGGCTCATTAGCTCCCTTAGATCCCAGGATTTCTATTTGTTCAGGAAATTATTGCTTGGGTGCTCATTGATTGCAGGGGAAAAAAATCAAGAAGTTCAAACTACAAAAAGGAGAGAGAGAGAGAGGTTTTCCATTGAGGTCCCTCCATCTCTACCAAGCTCTGTTGTTGCTTTCCCTATTTGACTCTCTTCCAATTCCCATAAAACATTCCTTTCCATCAACACTTTCTATCTCTGTTCTCTGCCAACCCTTCTCTCGCTTGATTCCTTTCAAAGCCTCCATCCGTCCTTCTCTTCGCTGTGTTTCTTGGTCTGGTATTGAGAAGGGACTCGGGATCTCGACTGTCTCTGTCTACTCTTCTCTCTTCTCCCCCTTGATTGTTTTCGCACTTCCATGGAGTTCTCTTTAGAGCTCTTTCTAGGTTCCAAAAAGGAGTTTAGAAGGTCAAGTGAAGAGTTGCTTGGGGTGCTTTGAGAGTTGAAGCAGCTCCGAGCTCAGTTCCCAGGTGATCTTTTTTTTGTTTTTCTCTTGTTTCCTTGCTTTTTGGGTGGAAAAATTGGAGGAGATGACAGTAGAAGAGAGAAAGTGGAGCATGGGGAGAGAAGGTGGGCCCAAAGACCAGTTTCCGGTCGGCTTGCGGGTTCTGGCCGTTGACGATGATCCAATTTGCCTCAAGTTTCTTGAGGCTCTTTTGCTTCAATGCCAGTATCAAGGTTGGATCTTTTTTACTCTTCTTTCCTCTTAATATCTCCTTTCTCTAATTTTGTCGATCTTGGTTTCGGATTTTATCATTATGGGACAAATTGGTACAGGCTATTAATTTCCCACATGAAAAGATTTGATCTTGATATATATATATATAGGAAAACACAACAACAAATTAACATAAACAAGAAATCAAATATATATATATATATATATATATATATATACGGTGGTGTCTTAATTTCATTTTTGATTTGGGTCAAGTTTGGATTTTCTTTCTTTCTTTTTTACAATTCAATTGGGATCTGTTTAAAGAGTTTATTCGATTCTTGTAGTTACGACGACTAATCAGGCTATCATGGCTCTGAAGATGCTGAGGGAGAACAAAGACAAGTTTGATCTGGTCATCAGTGATGTCCATATGCCCGACATGGATGGTTTCAAATTGTTGGAGCTTGTGGGCCTCGAAATGGACCTCCCAGTCATCAGTAAGTCTTGGATGTTGTCTCAGTTTTTCCAGTCATCCTAATAATGAGGATATTGTCGATCTTCTTTAATTCAAAGCTTATTCATCTTTAATCAGGAGTAGTGACAAGTAGGTTTATAGACAGAATACGTTTAACAGTGACGAGAAAGATTTTTGATTAAATATGGTTTTATACTCCATTTGTGCTTTTTAGCATCGCTGTAGTACCTTAATATATTTATTGAGTTTTTGTCAGTCATATCTTGAAATTTTTAGTTGTTAGTAAACGCAGTTGCTAAACAAAGCAAATCTGTAATACAGTGCTATCGGCCAATGGTGAGACCAAAGCAGTGATGAAGGGGATAGCCCATGGTGCCTGCGACTATCTTTTGAAACCTGTTCGGATTGAAGAACTCAGGAACATATGGCAGCATGTGGTTAGGAGGAGGAAATTTGATAGCAAAGATCATAATAATTATGATAACGGGGATGATTCCGATAAGGCCCAGCAGGGTCAGACTACTGGTGGATCATCTGATCATGGCGGGAAACTCAACAGAAAGAGGAAGGACCAGAATGAGGATGATGAAGATGATGGTCAGGAAAACATGCATGAGAATGAAGAACTGTCCACTCAGAAAAAGCCGAGGGTTGTGTGGTCCGTTGAGCTGCATCGAAAATTTGTAGCTGCTGTCAATCAGTTGGGAATTGACAGTAAGATCTTTCCTGCCACAACAGTTTTTTGTCACTTCCTGTTTTAGGGATGGACTGAATGTTACTGAAAAGTTTGTGCTTGATGTTTCTGTTTATCTTTCTGTTACAGAGGCTGTGCCTAAGAGAATACTTGATCTGATGAATGTTGAAAAGCTCACAAGGGAAAATGTTGCAAGCCACCTACAGGTACTCCATTTGTTTTGGTTGTCGATTTCCTTTTCCCCCTCTCTCTTTTTTTTTTGTTTTTTTTGAATTGGCATGCTATGCTGGTATTGAGGTAAACACTGCCAAAAATTCCTGTACTGTTATCCTGATAAATAGGGCCTTTTTGTACTTGATGATGTCCTGGACATTAGTAGATGTTGTTCTAACGTCCAATTAGTCAAGTCCTCTTGAATGTTTAGTGTAATGAAGGAGCAATATTTTGAAGAAAAGAGCATATTTGATAACCATAGTGCTCCAATTGGGTTATATAGCTGCCCATCTCCCATTCATATTGTATCATCTCTGAGTAGGTAACTGTGTTCCTGCTTTGAAGCTGACTGCAAATGTTCTAATTGCAGAAGTACAGGCTCTACCTCAAAAGACTCAGTGCTGTGGCAAGCCAACAAGCTAACATGGTTGCTGCTTTTGGGGGGAGAGACCCCTCCTCTTTACATATCGGTTCTTTGGACGGATATGGAAATTTTCATGCATTGGCTGCTTCTGGTCAGCTACCAGCCCTTTCATCTTTCCAAACAAATGGAGTGCTAAGTAGAACAAATCCAGCTGGATATGGACTGCGTGGTTTTTCTACCTCAGGAATAGTTCAACCTGAACATACCCATTGCAACACAAACAATCCCATCAATGATCTTAGTAAGCTTCAGCGCATTAGTCTACCAGGAAGCCAACATGGGAAGTTGCTCCAGGGGATGCCCACAACATTGGAACTAGACCAATTGCAACAACACAAGAGGATGCAGGAAGCAAGTATCCATTTACCTGGTGGTTTCTCTGGTGCTGGACTGGCTATTGGCAGCTCCAGTAACTCATTTGTCAATGTAACAAACAGCCCATTGTTATCACAAGCATATCGGCAGCATACACAGTCAAAGGGGCTGGGCAATCACTCTTCTGTAGGAATACCGTCCATGAGCTCAGACCCTTTCCACATGAGTGTTGGTGGTTCTTCCCATTTGCCTGATCTTGGTAGATGTAATGACACCTGGCAGGATGCTGTTCCATTAACCAGCTATACATCCAACACTTTGTCTATGAATGCCCCTTTTCATCATGATGACTTAGCTAATATGGGAGCCAGTGTTCCAGTAGTTTCGCACATAGACAGAAATCGTCGGAATATTTCTTCCAGCAGTGTAGTAGCGGCACCTCCGCATGATGCTGTCACTGGAAGACTTGTGCAGTGCCAAGCCAGCTCTCTTGGTGGGAACACGATGGTAATGCCTTCAGCTATAGAGGAAGACTCAAAGTTCTTGAACTTCGGAAGTGCAGGCACCACTAAACAGAAATCAAAGGAGGCAAATCAAGACCATATTCATGAACCTAATCTTATATTCAATTCTTATTCAAATTCTTCATTGTCAAGTAAGCTTATAGTTGATTCTATTGCTGAGAATCAGAGACTGAACAACGGTTATCTAAGCAAAAAGTTGGACATAAATGGGGTTGGCCAAACAAATTTTATTGCTCCAGTTCCTGAACAGAATTGCAAGATTGATAAGTCAACCATCAATATCCAGCCGACCTTTAAGGAGGATTCTACTTTGGAGACTTCTAAATCGCTGGGTGGATTCAATTCTAGTGGCTGCAACTTTTTTGATGATTTGGTCAATTCCATGATCAAACCGGTATGATCCATTTTCATTTGTTTACATGTTGCTCTAAATGTTACTTTTTTCGTCTTCTGCGGAGCATTGCTAATTATTGGTGGTGCCTGTGCCTTACTGAAATGCTTATTTGGTGGTAAGCAAAGTTCTCAATGTAAGGTTTGATTTGGAAGATAAAACATATCAGATGTGTTTTACAATAAAATATAACTATCACATCTTCAAAAACGGGGATGCTGCTCTTCAAGATAAAGGAAATGGAATTCAAGAACTCAACTCAAAAGTAGATCGCCTTTATCTTTCATCTCTTGTTATGATCCTATCACAATGCTCCACCAGCATTGTTCAGTTTTGTCACTGTAATGGACACAGCCCTCTTATAAAGAAGCGGGTTGACAAAACCAAACTACAATAAAAGCAGTAGATATGGATGCTGTTAGAACAAACTTGAACAACCAAAGGGTTGTAATTCAAACAAACAACTTTTTGAGCAACAAGTGCCAGCGTGGTCATCAGATATTGTTGAAGCTCTGTTGGTTATTATTTATGAATGTAAGACTTCATTGCATCATAGTGATTCAAAATAACAGTTTGATTGGATACTTGTATACTGAGACTCCATATTTTGTCATGTGTGATGGTCCCAGGCCAACAATTTGAGGCTATGCACTGTGCGACTTGAGGATCATTCGTTGAAGCAAATGCAAGTTTCTTGTTAGGAAATGAACCAAGAAACACTTACCACACTTTCCCTCACAAATGTTCATCACAATACGTTTACAGTGCAACTATGAATAATCTCTATGCTTTTAAGGCATGCCAACTCATAGAAAGAACGGAAGACACATCAACAGATAACAACTGAAGCTGTATATCTAATAGCATGTACACAATATAACTATTATCATCACTAACCAATACATAGGTAGGAACCATTTGACATTAGATAACGCAATTTCCTAACTGGCACATTTCCCCACTGGCTATTTTTAAATTAGGAGCTCACAAGAAATATAAGTCATTTTATATTACATTGTGTTGTAAGATCACAATAAGAATGCTTTTAAGTTGCCCTTTTGTAATTGGTAGTAATATTGGGCATAACTTTTGAAGCTGATGTTTTCCCTGGATGTATCTTAGGTAGGTAGCTTTTTCATTCTTTACCTAATGCAATTCGACAGTTGTAAAATTCATGGTAATGGGGCAGTCATAGTAGAGATGTAATGAGATCCCCTGACACAGAAAGGATAAAGTTACTCCTGAATTAGACAGAAATACAGAATCAGCTATTAAAGTTGTAAAGGAAGATTAAATATCTTCTTTCTACATTTACATGCTTTCTTGTCAACTATGTTGTTTTGATAAATAAAACAAATACATGCACACATAGACACATATATGATGTCTCAAAGCATAGACATTTTCATCAAACTTTGCTACTTACCTAGAGTCTGGAATCTTCTCACTGTTATGCAGTTCAGACATGTTTTTCTGAGTCTCTGAGTCCCATGGTGCCTTCTAATTATTCTGGTATTCCATGTGGTGGGTGTCTTATACTAGTAGATCTACATGATCTGCTTACAGATCAACAAGCATATAGAGGGTTATCATGGCCCTTTGATGAGTGCTGACTGCTGAGTGTATCATGTATACATATGGCTACTTATGGTGCATCATGACCTCTTATTTATTTCATTATGAGTCGAGCACGTGTATCATGTATTACTTCATTGTGGCCTTCTAGTACATTTTGAAGTCAATGAATTTGTATATAAATTCTCTGTGTTATTATTGACCTATATGTGCCAATGAGATTTTTTATGACTGACTACTCAGAGTGCACATTCATTTTAAAAGATGGCTAATTAAATTTTTGAACAGTAGGATGCCCAATGGTAGCATTCAGAATTTAATATCGTTATCTATGGTAATGTGGCCAAGCATAATTAACAACACGATGCAATTTTTAGCATGGCTATCATCTGCACTGATGCTTTTTGCTATTAGTAACATGAAAGAAACTACGTTCTTAATTGACATGTCTACACAACCTTAAAGTTTATTAGATCCAAGAGAAAAGGTTTTAATTTGCGCATTCATATACATTGGGTTCTCCAGATGAACACTCAAATGTTACAACCTGTATAATATGCCTACCAGTTGGAGCTTTTGGACCATTTGCCTAAATGAGCATCATAAGTACATGACTAAAAGAGGCGAAACATCTAGTCTCAAATGCCCACTTGCTTGCCTTTAGTGGCAATAGGGTAATTATGATTGCTCAAACTAGGCAAGTATCATTGATGACTTTGTTTACCTACTTCGTTCCTGGATACATTTGACTCATTTTGTAGTTTATGTAAGGTTTTATGCAGTACCTCTTCAATAGCACATTCACTTAATCACCATCTGATGGTGATTTGTAAATAACTCAACACGGTAACAGACATTTTTGGTTTTACTTTAATTATGGTGATTGGTTGCTTAACTAGTGGGTATGATATTTTCCTCCAGTACACTCTAACCAACTGACAGCTATGAGCTTGAGGCTCTTAAGCTCATTTACAACTCTGCTCTACCTTGTGGCTAGTGCTCTGGTGATTGATAGAGGACAACTAAAGAATCATAAGGAATGCATCCTATGATCCTTTTAGAGCGTTTTCTTTGCATAATGCTACTGAGGCATAAACCCCCCCCCCCCCCCCCCCATATGGCCCTCTTTTAGATTATGTTTAAAGCTGTTCTTTTAGTCACCTTCCTCTTCATAGAATTCAATGTACTGTATCTATTTTTTTCAGAGATTGTTATTATGGTGTCTTGATGTCTTTTTTCCATAAAAGTAAAATTAATGGGCTCCAGCATTCTTCTTTCACATGATCTGAGGTCTTTTTACAGAGAGTGGAGGGAGAAAAGAAATCCTCAGGGGATTAATTTTCTGGTGTTTGGGCATTATTTATATTCTTGTACAGCAAGAATATTCTTGTGAAGTCGTTATTGCCATGATAATAGGTTTCATGGTCCACCGTAGACACAACATGTGGGGCAATATAAAGCTGCAAAATATAAGGTAATTGATCAATGGAATGGTTCCAAGGTTTCTCAAAGAATGGAAAAATATGCACATTCCTTTACTGGCGTCTGCTAGCGGCCATAGCAAAATCTGCCCTTATACCAAGAAATATGCTGAGGAATCACTAAGTGACAAAAGACACATGTTGAGATTTTTGCACCTTAACATCATGGAAGGAGATGCCAAACTGTGCACCCATGTTAGTTTATGTGGAAAACCTTAAACTGGTTATAGGTCTATTTGTATTAAAAATATGTTCAGCGAAATACTGACATTGAAGCTCAACTTTTATCTCCTATATAAATGAAACAAGGAACTGCAATATTACTATAATAAGATATACACTTTACAAGAATATATTGTTTTTTTCACAATATATAGACTATGTATATAGAAGAGGTAGAGAGGGCACATCTAGATACAGCAGAAACATGCATCAAAATTGTATTGAATGAATTATAATATTTCTTAGTGGTGACGGTCAATTCCTTGTACGTATAATGATGAATTCAAGGCAATAATGGGGTACGATATGTATGACATGACATTAGATGTCTGTGGGGAAATCAGTAAATCACATGGTTTCAGGCTTGTTTTAAGGAAAACAGGACAATGGATGAACATGACTAGTGAGGTGATAGCTAATAAATAATTGGAGCTAGATCTCAGCATGTGCCTTTTACATGGTATATCAAGAAGGAGCATTTACATGGTATACTCTTTTCTAGTCATCTATTAAAGTGGTGTCTCGGGTGGGGGGAAGGTCTTTTAACTAAAAGAAGGGCATATTTTGCAATGGAATCCCAAGAGAGAGAAACTTGAGTGCATAATAAGCTTCATGAAAAGATGTCTCAAAAGGCTTTGCATTATGATAGATGAGATTCTGTGCATTTGCATTTGTTTTCCTAATGTTACAAATGAGCAATAAATTTATCTAGTCGGGGGATACAAGTCCATGTCACGTAGGTGTTGCCAAAGGATGTTGGCATCATTATAGTTGGAGCTAATTCCTCGAACATTAGTAAGGGATATCAAGGAGAGTTATTTACATGTGTCTTGCAAGTAGATCGACAAGTGTGGAAGAAAAGAAATGTGATGTCTCTGATGGAATATTTAATTATGGTAAACAACCATATATAACATATAATGCAAAGGGAAACCTTCATATTTGGAATTTTGAGGTCTAAATCTGGTTACTTTGGCCATTGTGAATCCTATGATGTCAGGAAGGATCTCAGAGTGTAATATCTGTCTGAGATAATTTATGCGAGTCATAGAAACACGGCTAGGCTATATAATCAAAAGTTATGATTGTACATAAATTGGTGAAAGTAGATACCTTGAAAGAAAATACAACAGGAGCATGAAACTAAGTTGCGATGCTCACCAACTCTTTCAGTGTTCTGGACTTGTTGCCTGTCTGGTAGTCCTACGCCACTGAATGTGTTATTATATTTCACATAGTAACTGTGATAGAATTTCCACTGAAACAATTTGCTAAAATTAAAACTTGAGGTGTAGATTACCACAAATTATTTATATCTTGTGTTCTTTGAGGCAAAGCTGGAATAGGCCTGATTCAATTCTTGAAATATTACTGTGCAACATTGGACGTCAACATAAATTCTGAATTTCCTATCCTTTTTTCCCAGTACTACTTCTATCTATTTTTAGTTTGTAACTACCGTTAAGTCACAATGTTTTCGACATGATTCCACATTTACTTTGTTGGATTTACTATTTAAGTGCTTGGATATTCATTGGTTCCTGAACAACAAATCTCCTAGAAAGATTCTTCCAATGAAACTATTATGAATTAGGACCTCATACAAGGGGTCATTAACTTAGTTGTTTGGAACAATATTTGCAATTCTAAAATGGAAGGTTCAAAATATTCTTGGGGTGTCTAATATTACTATGATATTCAAGGTTTTACGAAATCACTGGGGTAAAGGGAGCCTTTTGTATCACTTGCAATTGCTTTATTTGGAATATTGTCAAACCTGGTAGATTCCAAGATTGTACCTCTTAGACTACAGTTGGGATATGATAGAAGAAATATGGCTGAGGTTGTTTTGTCAGTTTTGTTTTTGGCTGTGATTTTCCTGCACATTGTTGGCTCATCCAATCTTTCCTATCTTTGCTAAAATGGAAGATTCAAAATATTCTTGGGGTGTCTAACATTACTATGATATTCAAGGTTTTACGAAATCACTGGGGTAAAGGGAGCCTTTTGTATCACTTGCAATTGCTTTATTT
>JAOXJJ010000001.1:6100116-6116488 GCA_025769935.1 Phoenix roebelenii
AGACTACAGTTGGGATATGATAGAAGAAATATGGCTGAGGTTGTTTTGTCAGTTTTGTTTTTGGCTGTGATTTTCCTACACATTGTTGGCTCGTCCAATCTTTCCTATCTTTGCCGTCAAATCAGATAAATATTTTTTCTGCTGAAAATTCTTAACTTACACATGAACTTTTTTCCCTCCAGGGTAAGTGCCTTTCCTGTGTAAAATTTCAGGGTCCATTATGTTGGTAGAGGAGCTATTCCATAATATTGTGCGTGAATAGCATCAAGTGCCACATTCCAAAAGAAATTTCTCCTATGCGAGTGCATCCATTTCATGTGCAAACTATTTAAAATTCTGGCATAAGACATCAGAATAGACTGACTATGAATTCAATTTGTTCTTCCTATTTATTTGGATAATTTGGGTGATGGTGGATTTGATTTGTCTTTGAAAGCTTATTTCCAAGAGAAGCTGGTCAGGCATATTCTTTCTTCTATCTGCATCTTGAGGGTCTTGTTATCATTATTAGAGTAGTTTTTTCGCCATTCTACCTTCCGGCATGTTTTCGTTCATTCTTTTATCCATTTTAGTCCATTTCGTGCTATCTCTGAGTTGAATATAAACAATCAAGAATTACACAGTTCACTTATTTGTATTGCAGAATTTACAGGTGTGATGTTTCTCAGGTATCTAACTGTGTTACATTGTGCCCTGCAGGACAAGGATGACATTGCATTCATGGATGGTGACATAGGTTGCGACTTCTATCCTCTAGGTGCCTGCATGTGAAGCCCTTTGTAGGTTGTTTGGTGCTGCTGTCTAGTAAAGGAGTTTGTAACATTATTTAGTCAGTTTGTGGCAGAAGATTCTAGCTGCAATTGCTGCTACTGTTCTGATTGCTGTATAGATTAGGATCATCAGATAAGAGGTGGTATTGCATTTGGAATTTTGTGGTGCACAGCCATGGATTTTGATTTTGATTTGATGGTTTCTGTGAGCTATGATGCTAGTGATTTTGGATGTTTTTTGCTCTTGGAACCGATGTGTTACTCTGTAGGTTCCATGGTATAGCTAGGTTATCATGCGTCACCTTGCGGAGTGCCATTTCCATAATTACATTGCTAAATATTCCATAAGGTCAGAGTAGACCATTTAACTGTGCAAACAAATCTAACTCCAATTTTTATGTATCAAGGTGGCGGCACTAGCAGGTTTGAAGCGGTGAGAGGACTGAAGTAATAAATTGTTTGGGCAAACCATTATATTTTCATTATTTTGGAATTTAATTTGCGAAAGTATGATATTTGGTGAGCAATGAGACGGTTAAACAATGCTGTTATTTCACTGTTATTGTTTCTATATTTTCTATAATAACAGTTAATGATTGCTGTTATACACTTGTACCACACCGATAAAATGATGCTTAAATACTGGGATATCGAATACTTGTAATGTTATAATGCCTAATAGGTATTGCAGCAGAAACAGTTTATAGCTGTCAATTCATATCCACCTACCTTTTCCAGAGTTTTCTCTTGATTGTTTTCTATTATGCATTTATTTGGTGACTGGTCTAAAGTATACAGCCTATAATCGGGCCAGCTCTTGTTGATAGGCCAGATCTTGGTAACATTGTTCAACTTAACTCAGGCAAATGGATGACTTACAGATATGTCCGCTGCAGGCTCTGCTTCTAAGTTTGCATGCCGGATTCGATGAACTCTGTACTCCGAGTTGAAAGCATAATTAACTGACCGTTGACAGTGGATTAAATATAGGTGGCTTCATTAGTTCAAAATCTTGAGGTCAAGGAACCTTCTCCCGGTTGGGTGGAATTCTAAGTGTCTGCTTGCCAGGATTCTGTTAAAACGAGCTTTCTTGAGTAGAGGAGGTTGCTAGGCATCAAGCTTTCAGAGTTTCAAAAGTTAAATAAATTGAACGCATGGAGAAGTAATGTTCTTTCCAAGCTTCCAGACCAAAAAGATGCCAAACTCCCTATGAGGACAGCCTAACTTTAATCGGGCATTTATTTCAATCGAACACCAGCTAATGTCGTTCATCATATTTGTGTGCTGGTTTGACAGTGCCATAAGACTTTCATATTTTCCTTAGTTGTGTATATGGGTGCGATTTCTATTATAGCTAAGCTCGTTTGTTATTGGTGAAGTCTGGTCCATGCATGCCATTGGGTGCAAACTTTGTACAACCAAGGATGGTTCGATCGATCCAATTGCCCACCCAAGCAACAAATGAGGTGGTCTAGTGGGGCACAATAAATTGCATTCATCGAAACCGACCATCAACAGCATATTATTACAATGTTCTAGCGCATGGTCCAGTTGCGAAAACAAAATTATGACATAATGCGATCATACACTGCTCTAGCACAATTTGCGGGTTACCACCAACAACAAACTGGGATCAGATTTATCTACTAACAAAGAAAAATTGATATGTCTCTTGCTTGTATCTTTTGTAATGATGCGTTAGGTGTCAAAGAACCCCACACTAACCTACCGCCAAGGTGGATTGCATCTTTTAATCCTTAGTAGGGTGCATCACCCAAAGAAAAGTCTATAGCCAGGGTACCCTATCACCCTACGATTCTCTTGGGATTAATCCTGAACTTCAGGCCATTTCCATCCTATTACACTTGCAGCCTAGAAAGCAGAAACTAGTCCTAGAGATCAATAACAGTTTATTAGCCTTAGTAGTAGAGATCGAGCTCTATTCCTCCAACATCCTGGTCTTGATTTCTCCACCACCCTGGATCCGAACAATGCTCCAAAGAACCAGTGCTCAGAACACCTCGTTGGCGACCAAATGCTGGCCCACAGGCACAAAACTTCTTATAAGCAAATGCCTCTGGAGACTCCCGGTGTAGGAGTTCCTGGTGCGAAGGCTGCGATTCCTAGACCGACCACCTCTATTCCTTGGTACGCGAAGACATGATGTTGCTCGGTAACAAAAGCGACAAGTAGGACGTCTCGTTGGGGATGGATAGGAGCCTATTTCTCATGGACAGGACCCTTCTCGTGGGCCCAGGAAGACAACATTGTTGCTAAGTTTCTCGAGAATCGAAGACTTTAGAACCGACAGCCAACCACGGCTCATGACCCCGCTAGCTCGGTGCCATTGATATATATGTACTTCTGAACCTATGTTTTCTGTAACATAGTTGATATGTAACGTAGTTGGTGTGATATGTAACGTTGTTGGTATGATATGTATATGTATCGGAGTTGTCTTATTTCTTTGAAAGGTGGGTTGGAATAGAATTCTATGTCGCATTGGACATTGTTTCGAATTGAGGGTGCTTGATGTATGGTGATTTTCGAATACCCCCTCGCATGTTTTCTCTACATCCCAGGCATTGGAGACCTTTCCAGCCTATTTGAAGGATGGAGTATACAATGCCCTGAACAAGAAGTAGGGTTAATGGAAGCATACATTGCATATCACATTTAGTCGCCAAAGAGTGACATTGCTCATAGTTCTTTACTCAAGTGGATGAGATGATCCATATTTCCATCGCCTGCGATGCCTTGAGAGCTAGGAACATCTGAGACTCCTCCACGGCAGCTTCTGCGACCTCCACCCTCTACTAATTTCATTTTATGTAGCTTTTGGGTGCAAGTTGGTTGTACACGACTGATCGTGGATCAGATCTGTACTTAAAATTTGGATCCATAAGTCAAGCATACATGAATCCCAAAGACCTGAAACTCATATATTGGAGTATTGATATTGTAAAATGGGGCCCAATCTGATGGAACCTGATTAAAATTGATGAATTAGTTTAAAAATCCAGATCTAATTTTATGAAATTACAGACTTGAGTTGATTCCAACCCAAAAATGGGCCTGATTAATTGCTTTTCAAAGTTAATCGGCTTGATTTAGATTTGAACGTTAATTGAATCGGTAACCAGTCCAGCATAAGACTAGATTAAGGAAATATATATTTGGTCGCCTGCACACCCGAATCCACTTTGGGCATTTGGTAAGCTTGAAATGAATTTGAATTGACCTCCCACTTGGTCTATTTTATATAGAAAAGGCCTAAAAGTGGCTTTTGGTCGAGAGGGAGCCGAACCCACTTTAGTGAAGTGGGCTCTAACTCGGCCTACACCAAACCAAACGGGTCTTAAGCAAGATTCTAATTAATCCAGCTGGTGCGAGGCCTGGAAGCTGGCTCCATGCTGCGTGCGGCCACGCACGTGTTTTCAAGAGGCTTGTATTGATCTTTCTTTTCTTCTCTTTTCTTTCTTTCTTTCTTTCTTTCTTTTTTCGCTAAAGAGGGTGAATCATACCTGACGGGCATGGATTTATATAATAAAATCGAAAAACAGAATACCTCGGAGTGCCGAGGTAACTCTCCATCATCAGCACACAGGATGCTACCGGAGTAGCTGGCTATATAATCAGCCATCCAATCTGCCGTTCCATTAGTTTTACGGAACACATGCTTGTCGTAAAAGGCTCTGCCATTCCTCACCATAGCTCAAATATCTTGCAGCGAAGGATGGACGCAACTGTTGCTCCTAGAGCCTCCGAATCCAACTGATGATAATGGCCGAGTTTCCTTCAGAATAATAAAACTAGCCCATAAGATATATCAAGCATAATGAAGGTTAGCCTATGTGGCCCGCAGCTCCGCACCGGATATCCGGATATCAATCGATATTTTTCGTTGGAGGCTTATTTAGGGCAACCGAGTAGTTAGATTTTGCTTGACATGTCATGTGCTGGGTCTACATCTCTTTTTTTAAGGAAGGACGTGCTGGGTCCTATCACTTGGTGATGTATGTCTATCATGCAATTAATGATGAGAAGGGTATATAGTCGTCCTTGAGAACATTTCTCCCAATAACATCACGGCAGGTCCCGTCATACCCAACTGTATCTCCCAAGTCTGATTGATGCTTCCATGTGTGGTGTTCTTGCCGCTTCTCACGTCACAGCTAGCCTATTTTGTTCACTAGTTGGGCTTTAATTAGCGAATTAAGTGAGCTTGGATCTATGCAGTGTCACTCCTCTGTGTGTGTTTGTGTGCGTCTGTGTGTGTTGGGTCCTACACGAGATTCAACTCGCAGTCTCATAAGCTATAAGTGAGCGACACGTTACTCGCAAACTTTATCAGTAATGTACACACTGTAAAATTATATAAACTAATAAAAGATTTGAGACGAAAGCTTGAAGGCAAAGACATGGTTTGCCTTTACATTGTCCCATCTAGATTACGTTTTTAATGTATACCTAGATTAACTAGGTCATTGATGATCTAAGCTGTGTTTCTTTTCTTCTGTATGTGTATATATAACATTATTTTTTTTATTAGTAAATCATCTATACAATACATTAAAAGAGAGTCCGGTGGTCTTCCGGAACGACCGGTGTCGCACTGAAGTTCACCCAGATGTTGGCATTGGAGACTTCCACTCAGCGTCATCCAGTCAGTTTGAAAGAGTTGGTGAGATCGCTCTGCAGCATATCCTGAAAAAAAAGAATAGTGCCTATTTTACTAAAACCGTGAAACTACTTCCCTCCTTTGTACCTTAATAAAACTTGAACGGTCTGCGTTACCTCCGAAGTGGGTAACCCACTGAAATAAGAAAAAAACAAAAGGCAGAGAAGGAAAAAAATGGATAAACAGTACCTGCATTAATGAATAAATTTTGAAACGTAGCCCAACAATATCTATCTTAATGAATAAACCATGGAATGCCTTTCCACTAAAACAAAAAGCAAAGGAAAAAAAGGAAACAATACATATCTTAATGAATGAACCGTGATACGTAGCATACATTAAAGGAGAGCTTGGTGGTCTCTTGGAACGATAAGTATCGCACTGAAGTTCACCCAAATGCCGAAATTGGAGACCTCCACGCGGCGCCATCTAGCCAGTTTGAAAAGTTTGGGGAGACCGCTATGCAGCATAGTTTGAAAAAAAAGAACAACACTTGTTTTAATGAATGAACTGTGAAACAGGTTTTCTCCTTTGTACCTGCCTTAATAAAACGTGAATGGACTGCCTTGCCTCTCGAGTAGGTAGCCCACTGAAAAAAAAGGCAGAGAGGACAAAAATGGAGCAAACAATATCTACTTTAATGAATGAATCGTGAAACATAGCCCAACAGTACATGTCTTAATGAATGAATCGTCAAATACCATCTCACTAAAACAAAAAGTAGAGGAAAAAAAAAGAAACGATACTGTCTTAATGAATGAACCGTGGAACATAGCCCACTGAAACAAGAAAAAAACTCTGCAAATAAGCGTGACTATGCCATCATGCTGCTAGGCAAATATGTGTGGTCTCCTTTCCTCGCTGTAGTTGGGGTAAATGACAGCGATAGCTATCTTGATGAAGCAACAAAAAAAAGCATAGAAAAAATGGAGGAGATTACTCTGCAAGCACGCGTGACGATGCCATCCTACTTGTAGGCAGATGTCTATGGTCGCATCGCCATGTCTACTATAGATGCAGTCACTTAGGCTTCGTTTGGGAGAGCTTTTAGAGGGCCAAAAAGTACTTTCTGGCCTTCCAAAAGTACTTTTGGATGAAAAAGAGTGTTTGGTAAAAATTTCGGAAAGTTGTTTTATCTTTTCCAGAAAGTTAAAAACAGCTTTTTGGAAAAAGCTCCATTTTGGAGCTTTTCAAGAAAGCTGTTTTGAGCTTTATCGAAAAGTTATTTTTTTTACCAAAATACTCATAATAAAATATAACAATTACATACTTTGTCCCTTTATAAATCTAAAAATCTACTGGAGTCCTAACAAAGAACCCTAGCCATAGATCAGACTCCCTTCCGTGCAAGAAAAGATATTCTTATTTTCTATTATTGTATTATACGATAAATATAATATTATATTACATTATATCATAATACATTAATATGTTATGTTAAATAATTTAATATTATGTTATATTATGAAATATTAATGTACGCTAATAATTATAATATTTTATACCTTTATTATTGTATTATACTATAAATATAATATTTTTTTACTTTATATCATAATACATTGATATGTTATATTAAATAATTTAATATTATATTAAATTATTATGCTATAGTATATAATATTATATTACTATATTATAATAATATATATTGTATTACAATAATATTATACTATATCATATATTTATATATTAATATATGTTATATTTTATTATGCTCTCTTGTATAATACTACGCAATGTTCTTTATAGTAATTTTGTCATACAAAAATACTTTCTTAGTTTGTTTACTAAACACATGTTAAAGTGTTACAGCACTTTAGAAATATAGTTACCAAACAACAAATAACTTTTTATAAAAGCTCTACTTCTAACAACTCTATTTCCAAAAGCTCTACTGTCAACAGCTTCTCCAAACAGGGCCTTAGTCATCCCAGCCACGATGAGGTATGAAGATTACTGCTCCGTTATATATGGTTGCCTGAAAAGCATTGTGACCATATCCTGTTTCTTTCCTCCTATGTTCCTTTATCATTCGAAAATTGGGGGGTTGCTGCAGGAGACCTACAACTGTCCTCTTCCCATGTCATTATTTAAGAAAGGGAGGATGCAATTGACCTAAAATATAAGTTTTTTTTTCTTTCCTTTTCCTAGGCCAGAATATTGGGGGGTTACCAGATAAAAAAGATGGCCATCCTCTTCCTGTGCTGCGGGCATGATAGAGGAAGGGGAGGAGAGAGGAGGGCAACATTAGGAGATGGAAGTGGGGGTATGGTAGCAGAGGATAGGGTTTGGAGGAGGGAGATGAGGAGAGAACGAGAGACGAAATGAACAAGAGCAGTGTCGGGAGATGAAAGTGGGGGGGTATGGTAGCAGGGGGTAGGGGTTGGAGGAGAGAGATGAGGAGAGGAGTAGAGAGAGGGAATGAGATGGAGCTCTCTAGAATTCTAGAGAGCTCAGATTTTAACTTATACCAGCACGAATCTCAAAGCAATTCGATGGTTGGGAGGGTCAGCATATCAGTACTGGCCTAAGGGTGGTGGTGTAGGGGATATAAGGGCAAGAGAGGGAATAAGCTGGAGCTCTCTAGAATTCCAAAGAGCTCACAAATTTGAACTTATTATGCATGAATCTCAAAGCAATTCGATGGCAGATGGGTCGGCATACTAATATATTTTAAGGTAACAAGTATTTTTCCAAAAAGTGAATCTCAACATATTAATTTAGATGAAAGTTCTATATCCGAACCTTCTTCATCGCAAGTTCAAGAAGAATATATTATTTCGACTCCCAAAATATAGATTCATATTGAACTTTTTCAAGAAGCAACTCCGTCTAGAAAATCACCAAATACAAGTTGGTAATATACTTTAAATACTGTTCTTTTTCTTTTTTTTTACAAAAATAAATACCGCATTACCATTGCAGAGAACTATTACCTGCATCACCTGTAAAGATATTGCGGCAGAGGTAATGCAAGTTTAAACGTTTCCTCCCCATGTATTCCTCTCTTTTTTTTCATAATTTCTACTCATATTTCATTATTGAATCTTCAAAATTGAGTAATACTCTTATAGAATTTTTCTACTATTTTTTCCAGTTTAGACAGAGAACTTATGGATTATGAACATTAAGACTTATGTATGTCCATTTGCTAAAAAAATATTTTTTTATTATAAGAAAAATGCGGGTAAGCTATCAATTATTTCTTTTTTTTTCCATTTCAGATAATTCTGCCGCGCAGCGCCGGTTACGTACTAGTATAACATCATCTTTTAGTACAGTTATCGGGTGCAATTAATGCATCGACTAATGATCAAAGACATGGTACGCGTCGCTTGCACCCGCCACGTACCTTTAGTTTGAGAAATTACCCGTAGTGGGTTTGCCATGCAGTTGAACTCCGAATTTATTTAGGTAGGTAGCTTTGCAAAGTCTGATGGCCACAATATTTAATCCACTGAAGCCTAACTAATCAATTAATTATGAGGAGCCACAGAAGTAGGTTGGGGGCATGCACGTTCTTATGCACATGTGGCCATATAACAAGCAAGCATTTCTTCCTGTCAACAACTAGATGAGCATGAGACAACTATGTTTGATATACCATGGATGAGATGCATGACATCTTTCACAACTGCATGCATGTTCATGGAAATGGAAAAAACATAATTTATTATACATCATACATGCATGTGAAAGGAACCTAGGTGAAAGCTATGAGTCGTAGGGGGCGGGGGGAATACATTCCTCTCAACTGATCTTTTCTACGTAGGTGCTCGAGTCCACACCCAAAAGGATCCTCATTTGTTTAGCTAAAAGGTGGGGAGGAGAAGGAGGAATGGAGAAAAGGGAGGGCTGGGGCTGGATAGAGGCCACAAAAGAGGGTCTCTTGGTGCCCGGAAAGAGGGGAACAGGAAGACAATGCCCGGCTTTGGCTGCACGCATGCCCACCTACAAACCAACATATCCTCTTTTCCAATGCCCTCCGGAGGGCTCCTTTCGTGGGAGGCGCCTCTCCCTTGCCACCCTGTCCCTCCCCACCCTTTGATGCCCCAATCACCACCACCCCACTCCCCTTGCCCATCAAAGCCCCTCCCCTTATTTTAATGCCACCTCTCAAGCGGCTTTTGTTCTCTCTCTCCCTCTCCCCTTCTCTCTATTTGCCTTTTGTTCCCACTCTGATTTCTAGGATACTCCTTTCCTTCTTATCAAAAAAAGGATACTCCTTTACTCATGGGAATGGGGTCAGTACACGCCATAGAGGAGAAGTTGGGGCCAGTCTAAAGTTGGAGCTCAGTTTCATGGGTGTGGCATGTTGTTTTGTGACTCTCTAGAACCGAGGCAGCTGTGGTGGGAGCTCCTTCAATTGTGCGAACTGAGCTCTCTCCCTTCAACAACAAAATCTGCTCGCCCTTTAATTTGGCGATGGCTCCGGTCTACTCCTTCCTTGGCTCTGTCTGTCCCTTCAAAACTTAGGGATGGCAGTGCAGCTGCTAGAAAAGGCATGACAAAGTATTGAAGTCAAGAGTTAATGCACTAACAACGGCAGCAGCTACCACCAATAATGATAAGATGATAGTTATATATAATCCAAGCAAGAACACGTAATGTTGGTGGTCCTGCATCCAATTTGAGCAAAGGTTCGGCATCCAATATGTGGACTCTCTTCTCCACTCATCAGTTTTTTTAATCCCGGGACTACAGAAAACTAAGACTGATCAAAACAGCCAGGATAAAATTATATATATAAAAAATCTGATCATGGAAAGATTTCAGATAATGCTCTTTCATGAAAGGGACCATTGATTGGTTGGTCTTGGTTTATAGATCTCTCTTGTAGAGTAATCAATATGCTTTCACTCCTATGATCGCAGCTCACACAAATGAAACGATTCACAACTACACTGGAGCAACAACAGGAATAACGGCAGCCCACTCAGAAGAAATATTAATCATGCGATCGAATCTAGTTGCAGTAGTCTAAAATATGACGCCAGCTACATAAATATCCAGTAACTATTGGAACATAAGCTGAAGTAAGTGGTAAGATCGAGCCATCAGGTCACATGAAACTCTTTAATTTAGTCAGCAGGAGAAAGTCAAGCCATGGGTTCAGAACAAAAGTCAAATTATCAGAGGGCTACGGCCTTCAGTCTGTGTGCTAACGGGATCGCCAAATCGATCCCTAAGGGTGGACCCACCTTTTTTCACCTTTTCTGAAAAAACATGCGAACCGAATTAACCCTTGGCAGACACAATAGTAACTGCTAAAAGCTTGTAGCTGCGATTGATGCACGGTAACTTAGCATATCTATAAATATAAATAAAACTAGTTCCATGCACGAAGAGTAAAGAGAACTAGAGTTATCACAAATCATATCAGTGGTCATAACCCCCATTGAAAAACCATCGAAACGAAGCTGTCCTCTACCAAGGCATCTCTCCTCTCCCCCTTTCCTTTGCCTTTCTTATTTCAGGCCTCAGCCAGAACTAGAGGGCCACTGAAGCAATGGCCATCCAGAGGGAGGATTACCATAAGGTTCTCATCACAAAGACCACAACAGTTTACCCAAGAGCTCACCCCCATGAGGCCAGAGTTATCCAGCTCTCCAATCTAGACAGAAAGTGCCCTCTGCTCATGTACTTGGTGTTCTTTTACAGATCACCTCCACCCCACCAACGCCTGTCAGCTGGCTCTCTTTTCTCTTCCTTAAAAACGGGCCTGGAGGATACCCTGTCTGCCTGGTACCCAGCTGCAGGGAGGCTGTTCTTAAGCCCAGCCAATGGAAAGCTTGACCTGGTTTGCACCAATTCGGGTGCACTTTTAGTCGAGGCTGCTACTCGTTTGAAGATCTCAGAGCTTGGAGACCTCTCTCAGTACAATGACTTCTATGAACACCTTGTTTTCAGGCCTCCCTTATCCAGTAGCTTCTCTGACATGCCCCTTGTCGTTGCCCAGGCGAGTCCATGTAGTACTATAAGTTCCTAGGCTTTTGCAGCTTAACCATATGTTTATTGTTATATTATCCTTGTTTTTTTTGACATGTAGGTGACTAAGTTTGGCTGTGGAGGGTATGCGATGGGGGTAGGAACAAATCACTCACTCTTTGATGGGTTGGCAAACTATAATTTCATGAATGCATGGGCTTCTAAAACAGTTGGAAAAGCAGATGAGGCGGTGGAACTGGTTGAGCCAGTGCATGAGAGGGGGAGGCTGTTGGTAGGTCGTGGTCAAATCGGAGAGAATTTAACTAGACCTGGGGGAAGAGAGAAGATGACAAGAGTCACAGCTGTTGATCATCTTTACCTGTTAATAGAACAGGCAGTCATCATGAAACGCATGGATCCTGATGGAAAACTTCAGGGAGAGTACAAATTCTCAGACGTGGGCAGCGCAAACCATGAACAATCTGTTCTTAGGACCTTTTCTCTGAGAAGTTCCATGGTAGTGAAGCTTAAGAGCAAGGCAACCAGGGGCTTGAGTGGCACTTCATGCTCTTCCTTTGAGGTTGTGGCAGCACACCTATGGAAGGTAAAAGAATTTGATGGAACTCTATCCTTTCCCTCTCTCTCTCGCATAGACATATATACAAGAAATACCCTCATGTCGTGTTTCATATGATCTTGTGTCTTCATACAAATTTGCGTGGTATCGCAAATGAGGTATGCTTTTATATTCCGTCCCAGTAAATATTAGGCCCTAGCCTCACATTTATTGTAGAACAGTTATAGAATAGAACATATATGGTAGAACCAAAGGAAATCTTAAGCATCATGTATAAATACACACGCACCCACACACTCTCTCTCTCTCTCTCACACACACACACATACATATTATTTATAAAGCAGAAGAATGCTTTCAGACATATCAACTTTGGCCATGTATGCTTTTCAGAAAGAACTACTGGGTGAGTAATGGTTTTAGCAAATCCATGTATACCTTCACTTTTCCCACGTGTAGCAGCAGTTAATCGTATATTTAATCATACCAAAATTTGTTAGGAGGTATATGTTAGAAACATCAACTGACTGAGCAAGGATTGTCTCTTGGTCTTGTATGTCATGCCATATCATTTGATGCATCCTTTCATCCTCCAAATCTCATTTTCAAAAGAGAAATAAGCTTGAAATGATAATATGGAAAGCATATGAAATTTTTACATGACCAATTACTTCAATATGGCAGCAGAGAAATTACATAAACCTTCATCACTAAAAAAAAGTACCCATCACCCATCTTCTATCATGGATACAGCTCAACTACCTATATAATCTTAAGCCCCTTTTATATGTGCTGTTTAATAAAGTAAGCACAAGTTAAACAATATAGATTGGTTGTGATATATTGCTGGGTGTGGCAATAGGTCAAGTGATGAGGGCAGTTACACGCTTGCTAGCAAAATATCAGTATGATCTCATGGTGAAGGCTTGTTACAACACACACACACACATGTATACAAACATATCATATGAGGCATCAAAAGCGCTGTCCTTTGTTCTAATGGTTATAAAATTTACTTGTCCAAATAAATTGTTTACTGTACAAATTAATGAGGAGAACTCAGTGATAGCTAATGCAGGTTTTTGGCAATGTCACCAGATTTATGAAGTTTAGGACCAAACTACTTATTGACTCTAGAAATGCACCCATTCTTCTTCTTCTTCGCAAGCAAAGTCGTATGTACCACAGGTTCCTCAATGTCATATCTCAAACCAGATCATAAAGTTGACAGCTAATCAACACAAAATACTTTATTTTTCTAAAGAACACATTCACTATGTGTTTTTAGACATTATAACGGAGTCATCTATCAAGTTACAAAAAGGTTATGAAGCAGTGTCTTTCTTCGCAAGTCTACATCCAGATAGAAGCTTTCATCTGCCATCATGACACTCTTCCAGCACACCTTAGCTGCTTTAGAGTTGGACTACGACAGTTCAACTAGACCAGGACAATGGCACATGATCGAATACTATAGTTTGGCAATTGACAAAACCTACATGCATGTTTAAACTTCACTAACATATATAGCTAAACATGATTTTGGATGCTATCTTCTTTAAGAGTTCGTTTTCTTGAACAGAACATGAGATAATTTTGTTTATGAACAATGCAAGTGCAAAATTATAAAGAAAAGCAAAAATATGTATAAGTTTCATATATCTTTCATATTTTTCCTACTACTTTCGAGACGTAAAAGCTTTCGTAAAAAGAACATTATCCCAAACATTTCAAAACTTGATTAGAATAATCAAATGTAGTTTTTCGTACTCAAGATTTTGCTTTAGTCTACCTTTAGGGAAATGAAGCAAGTATAACTCTTCATGACTATGCTGCTTCCTTGAGCAAGAATTGTATGCAAAACAAAGGCCACAGTTGTAATCAATCAGATCTATCATCAATATAGTTTTTTCACCATAAAGATGAATAACACTCATTAAGAAGAACTCCGAGCAGATACTTATTTCACATGAAACCTAATCATGAACGAGATATAATAATGACAAGAAAGAGAGATCAATATATATGGACTATTTTTTTAATACAAAAAATGATGATCTAATTTTACTCATATTATCCCGATCTATTTCTTTCCCAAACCTCTTTGATATCTATGTTGATCTATCAAGAGACTCCTCATTTTTATGAAAGTTCGTTTTCTCTCTCTTTCTTTATATATATCTCTTTTTTATTTTGTAATGGGAGGAGTGGGGGAGGAATTATTAAAACACAGAAAAGGAGCTTCACTTCATAGTCATCATAAGATTATAGATGAAGTACTACAAATTACATCTTAAAATCAGATTTTCATGTCGGAAGAATCAATGAAGAAATTATATAGCAAAGTCATACAAACAGATTTAGTACTAGATCAACAATAATTAAGTATAGAAGTTTGATTAAATAGCCGAGTACCCATGTTGGCTAACTGAAAAAATGAATTACCATTTTGTTCTCTCTTCTAGGTACGTGGAATGAACTAGATCAATTTGTCCTGTTACACATTTAATTGTGTCATATAGTACTAAGACAATAAAATGCCTTCTCATTCTAAAAATTGATTTTTTTACTCTGTAAGAGGTAAGCAAAAATTGTTGTAGGAAAGACACTTATGTACACCCTACAGGCAAGTAAATAAAATCAATTTAATTCATCTAGTTTATTGAATTAAAAATTGCTTCATGCTAACTTGCATATTATTGAAAAAAAAAAATTATGATCATCTAAACCTCCATGGATCATAGAATGAATTATTATCACATCACATCAATTTATGCATAACAAAATATGCAATCTTTTATGTTTGGCATTATTAAGTTTAAGTTGCTTTAGAAAAGGTTCAAACGCATATATTACTATGAGTAATAAGAAAACAAACTAAATGCATAAGACATTCTTAAAAAAGTGGATAGAATGAAATTAGAAAAATTATGAAAAAAGATAAATACATATGTACATTTGAAGTTCTGTGATGTTGTAATCACTACTCATATCTCGCAAAGTCACAAGGAATGCTGAAAGAACTTTGGGAAATGCTAGACTAAAATAGTTATTTAATATGGGTTGAAATAATTGTTACTAATCAACTCTTGACAAGGTAAATTTGTTACTTATTCTCCTTCATAGCTTTATTTCTTAAGGACGTTATCGATAGATCATAACTATAGGTAAAATTGAGGTACAACATCTGAAAAAGATGATTAAAAGATATATAAAAGATGTTTTTTTGTGGTTAGAGGTCAGATTACTATACTTGAGATTTTTATCGCTTTTTCTTAAGGCAAAAGGAATTATAACTTATGATTGGAGAAGTCTAATTAGAATTATCACTGTTATAATAGATGGTTATATCAAGGATGACTAGAATTGCAGTTTGAGCCGAAGATTAATGCTAAAAATAACATCTAACAATAAGTTTTTAGGTCAATCTCAATGGACTAACAGAGTTGAAAAAGAAGGTTTTGGTAATTAGATGTAGGGGCTGGAAATTGATAGTCTATAGTGGTGATTCTTTCATTTGAAATTTGTTTGAAAGAACTAAGAAGTATAGCATAATGAATATATTCACAAGAGAATTTTAACTAGGTGATGTAGAGGTATTGTTATGAATGTTTTGTATCATTGTTGGAGGTCCTTGAGACTTGAAAAGTTTTACGAAGTTCATTGTGTACTGAAAAATAAATATATCAATGCAAAAGCAGCAGGACTAGATTATACGTAGAGAAATGAACAATATGGTAGCAAACTCTAATAAGAGGAGCTTGTATTTGTGTCCAGCAATCAGAAGATGCTAATGGAAAACCGAGAAAGAGAAAAACAGTGAAATTTAAATAAGAAGATTAACAAAGGATTTTTTTTCTAATGGTAGGAGAAAAATTCTCAAACTCAACCTAGCTTGACAATCATTGTTAGAGGTCCTTGAGACTTGAAGAAAAGTTTTACAAAGTTAAATGTGTACTAAAATATAAGTATATCAATGCAAAAGTAGCATTACTATATTATACACATAGAGAAATGAACGGGATAGTGAGCTTATATTTGTCTCTAGCAATCAGGAGATGCCAATGGAAAACCTAGAAAGAGAAAATATAGTGACATTTGAAAAAGAAGATTAAAAAAAGATTTTCTAATGCTAGGAGAAAAATTCCAAAACCTCGACCTAGCTTAACAAGATGTTATAAATTGGTAATGATTTATGGTCATTTGAACATTTTATGCACATGCATACTCGTATATCCGTATGGAGTATGTTTTGAAATCCAAATCCTTACTGAATTTATGGTGTAGAGGAATATATTGGATTACTAAAGGATAAATAAAACAATGATATATACCTCTTAAACTTGTAAGTGGAGCATGATATAAACCAGCTACACTTATGGAATGTATAAAATTGTAAGAAATTATGGAAAT
>JAOXJJ010000001.1:6116516-6139003 GCA_025769935.1 Phoenix roebelenii
TATAGAACAAACCTTAATATTCAAGAAGATGTATCATGAATATCACTAGCGAGATGCATGTAAAAAGAAAAAAAAAAGAGTATACATACAGGAAAAAGTACTTGATAACGGAGAGGCAAACCACAAGAAATCTTGAGGAGCTCAGATACAAATTTTAAGGTCTTATAAATCCTGATCTATAATAGACTAAAGTGCTAAAGTGAAAGTTAGAACAATTAATTGAAAGTCTTTAGGATGCATGCTCGTAGTAAAATGTTGCTATAGTATCATTCACATGACCACTAAGATCTACTAGAATAATTGTATAGCTCTAAGATTTAGTAGACATCATCTCCTTAGGAATTGGTGTGGACATATACAAACCTTATGTGATATAATGGATAACAATATTTTAGAATGTCTGAATTACATCTGAAAATTTTCCTCCCAACGTTTATGCACATCTTCTTTTCTATTGTTTTTAGTTAGTAAAAATCACTGATACCAAAGGTTATGCATATAGCGTATAGACCGATGATGCAATTGATAGAAGAGTCAGAAGGGTGGAAGACTGAAAGCGTAACACTTTCTTCGACCTCATTTATGGAAAAAAAGCAACACATTAACATTAATAAACTAATTTTGGCAATGAAAGTACCCATGTATTAAGGTGCTGTTGATGGGTTCAGAGTGCAAACATTTTATCTTTCTTCAAAGAATACTTTTTCATTATATCTTTTTTCAAAGAATACCATTTAATAAATCATCAAGAAGTGTGCGTGCCCATGCACACCTGTTTGTCTTGTGTCTAGTTATCACTAGCTATATCCTTTAGAACATTTGCTGTGAGATGCCATACTTAGTTTTCTTCTCATAGAAGTCAATATTTTAAGAAGTTTAAAGTGAACTGCATGGAGGTCAAGGATAGTTTATTCATAGTTAAAATTTTTCAGCAAGTGTCATGTAAATAACAATTTTTGCAAGTAAATCTGTTCCTATAAGAGTTTTCTTCTTCCATATGGCCCCTTTTTAAGCTGTTTATTGACAGTAGATTTCTCTCCTTTTAAGCCCTTGTGTTCTTTATTCTATGCTATTACAATTTCTGATAGCTAATGATATTGGTCTACTTGAAGTAGATTGCTTCAAATATATGATACAATGTTTATGATTCCGGAAGAGTCTTGACATTTTTATCAAAGTGCCAACCATTATTTCTATTAAGCCCAATTACCATTTAATTTGATGATAATCAATCTGATGTTTGATTAATAATATAAAGTTCAACTCATACATCTTCAAGGAACAGACTAATAGAAAGCACATGTACATGGACAGTTTTTATAACATAGTGCATGAATAATAAACAGTAGTATAAGATTTGATAATAAAATCACATGAAAGTTTCATAACAGTCTACATAATTTCAGTAAGTCATACGAGTATCAGTTATGAGATTTCATTGTGAGGAGGAAGGATAAAAGTTTTCTCATGGTGAGTTTATAAGAACATAGTTCAAATCAAATAATCTCATGCAATAGATCTATGGTTGAGGACACATTAAACCATTTCTCTCATTCTATTTCTAATATGTATATCCCTGAATTTTTTCAAATGATAATAGCATCAAAAGTGCATAAAGAGGGTCAGTTTTCATGTTATTCAAAAGCCATTACAAACGACTGTTTGATCCGTATTGGCTATCATCCTTTTATTTTCACATAAAATTGTGAGATTCTTGAAAATACAGGCTATGGAGCAACCTTAGGAACTGGAACACTTTTCTTGCCAATGAACCCCTAGAAAAACTCATGTTTCAGTTCACCTTTGTTGAGAAACTTGGATTTGCTCAACCAGAAAGTACTAGTTCCTGTAGCACTGAGTTTTGGCCTTGAATCACTAGGTTTCAGCTTGTTTTGTTTTGTTTCGTTCTCTTTTTTTTTTTTTTTCAGAAGAGATTGTAGCTTGCTTTGTTCCAACATAAATAGCGACCAGAAAAGGATTATAGCCAAGAGAACTATATAGTTTCAAACAAAAGTAAATAAAATGGCATAACTGACATTAATTATAAAGTTCTTTCCAGAATATCCTTCACAAATTTCTGCATAAACCTCAAGGATCAAATTTACAGTCAGTTTGTGCTTGATTTGAAACTGAAAGCAAGAATTCCATGATCTCTTCAAGTAAATGCCGGAGTGTCACAAAGTATTTGAATGTCTCTAACTTTGTTTGTACAGCTGAATCCTTTCTATTGCTATATGACCAGAGCTCCTCCGTTCTAATTCACTCTATTTAACTAAAACCCCCTTTTGAACAGCATAACCTGGTTTGATTCAATTTGGTTATAGCCTTACCATGGTTAAAACGAAGTATCTTCAAACAGATTTTCTCAAATAATTCATGTTGAACATTGGGGTTTCACCAAATATCAAACATAAAACTCCTGGTCATTCTATTACAGAAAGCCTTCCATTTATCTATGAAACTTCCACTTACATTTGTATTCCTAGAGAGGCCTTGATCCAATGGTTCGCATGGAGGAAATCTCCGGTGGACTGGAAGAAGAAAAGGTAAGCTATCCATGTTTTACTAAGCTTGTGTGAAAGTTAGTTCATGCGGAGATTTTTAGTGGCTGAAAAGAGAGGAGGTAAGCTATCTCTATCTACTACCTGTGCTTTAGCTAAAGTCAGCTACACTGAAAGCATTCTTCTGCAGAAAAGCCAGACGTAGTATCTAGATGTGGTTCATATTTCACTCATCACAGCATGTTTACCAAAATGCATGTGGCTTCATATGCCAATCTATGTTCACTTGCTGCAGGCAAGGACTAAAGCCCTAGGAATACCAAAAGACAGAACGGTGTGCCTCCAATTTGCAGTGGACACAAGGACCAGAATGGATCCAACCCTGCCCAAAGGGTTCACAGGGAATGCCTACGTGCTCTCCTCCATCTCATGCACCAGTGGAGAACTCGAAAGGGAGACCCTGGCAACAATCATTGAGAAGATAAAGGAGGCAAAGCAATCTGTGAACAATGACTACGTGGGAGCCTATCTGGAGGCGCTCGAGGCTCCACAAGGCGTGCTCCCTCCGCTGCCTGAGCTCACGATGGTCTCGGACTGGACAAGAACTCCCTACCACAAGGTGGATTTTGGGCTCGGAGATGCAATCTATGTGTCGCCATTGGCTTCTCCTTTCCAACAGGTTGCCTATTTCATGCAGTGTCCGAATGATGGAGGAGGGATTGAAGTCAGAATTGGTTTACTTCAGAAGCATGTCCCTGCTTTCTCTCACTATTTCCTGGATAAGTTGTAATAAGTTTAATTATAGGTCTTTAAACCAAAAGGCCAACCTATATATACTTTTCAAGGGCTATAAACGCTAGTATAAATATATTTGTGTCATGGATGACGTTCCTTTACTAAGTTTCTGACCATGGATAACAAAATGAAAATACTTTTCTTGGGTAATTCTGCTAGGTTATTGCTGTCATATTAAAGTTTGTTTTTATTAACGTTGTGCATGAATCCGAGCTAAGATTATCTGAGTACATTACACAGTTTATCTACAATTCTGACAAGGGACAAAAATTAGGAATGCTTCTCGAAAAGATTAATCCTTTAAAAATATTGTAGGCAATCCTTCTGGGCATGACTATGACAGTCATGTCAATTTGGCTACATAGTCCCGATCCAAGGACTAAAATCCGGAATATGTATGATCCCTGACCTTGATAATCTTTATCATACCGAGATGGGAATATGTTCGCCATCAAATTTCGATTTACAGTGCAATGTTGAAATGGACTTATGACCAAACAGCAGGCAAATCCAATGGTGTGGGGATTTTTTTTGGTTTTAAGGAAAGGGGTTAGAAGGTCGAACCTGAATATTAGAAATAGTTAAAGGATGACATTTTTTTCCAATATGCTATTATTTAGTGTTAGTGGAACTAATTGCAATTGGATTAATTCAAACAAGTGAAAACACACTATTTGATGCACTTGAATGAATATTCATATGTGATTGTTTACAAATTGAGAATTAGTAATAAGCATTCTAAAAGGCCACTTAATTAAGGCGATGCTAATCTATTTACCATCCCAAGTTCATAAGTAAAACAGTAATATTTCAATTTACCTTCACAAGTTCATAAATAAAACAGTATCATGCATAAGCCTGACACACTTAAAGTTTCTAATATATTGCCGTCAAAATTAATCACGTGCAGCCAGAGAAGTGGAATAACAGAATCAGATAGTCTTATCACTTTAATTCGTCAGTCTGCATACTAAAATTTCTGGTGGACTAAGATAGATAGCAAATTAATTTTTGTTCTTTCGCTTAATATTAGTGACTAATACAAAGGGCGACAGCTTCTTGCAGACTGCTTTAGATGTTCTCTACCTGGTTGAAACGTTTACTTTTCATTATCACCACGTTACTTGATCATAATGTCGTTAATATACAAATTAGAAAGGAGCATCTGATCACATTTAGTGAGGAATATAACTCCAGATTTAACTAAAATAAATAACTGTATTAGATGTTGATGAAAAAGGTCAAGCTGCTAGTAAAATTACATTACTAAAAATCACCATACTACAGAGGCAATCCAGCTACTCAGTTTAGTGGTAAAATAAACATCAATCAGCGCCAACTAAATCACAAGTAGAGGAGCAAGATATTATAAGCTCGGGCTGCAGAGATTGGCTGCAGCATAAATACAGAGCATATTAGATTTGACATCGGCCAACCTAAGGCATGCATCTACATTTCTCCAGGAATAACAACATAATATTACAAACGCTTTTAGTGCCGTTCGTCATCAAAAATATAAATAGACATTACAGTTCATCGCTATTGAAGAAACACCTGATATGGTTACAAAGAGCAAGTAGCGGAAAATTTTACTAAACCACAAGTCATGCATCTTGCCAGCCCAGTTGACGGGCCCGCCTTTCCCAGAGTGCCGTGATCTTCTTCTCTTTAGTCAGCCCTGCCTCAGCCCGCTCTCTGGCCTCCTCACATATCTCTGTTGCAGCATTGCACTTCTCAGCCTCTTTTTGATACTGAGAAGCCATTCTTTTTGCTTCAACAACGGTGGCATTCTTGTGATGAGTATGCTCTTCAGCAACAACCTCCTGCAGCTTCAGCTCCTCTGTGAGGAGATCCACAAACTGCTTCTCCATCTCCTTGTTGAGCTCCGGATCATGTTTCCCACAATCTGTCATGTGAAATGGTGTATCCACCAGCAAGTTTGATAAGAACAAAGAACATCACAGTGCTGGATTATAGTGTAAACAGAGCCGGCAATACAAAATAGAAGGTGAAGGGGCAATGACAGGGTCAACGACAATGAAGCAGTGACCTCATGTTGATAAACATACTCTCTGTTATCGCATGCATGGCTTGTGAGCATAAAGCCTTTACGCAACTGCAGAGGCAGTGCATGGAGGTTGGAGCTTGCAGATTCTACAATCCCATGGTTTTTCAGATGCCACAGTTCACTTTAAAACAAATGATGGGATACCATATATTGATGTCAAACGAGAGTGCAACTCAACAAACATTTCAAGTGAAGTTCCAATCCATAAATGGAATATCATATTAATATCACAAATGGGAATCCAAACACCTTCATGATGCTTAGATACAATGAAATTTGACTATTTTTAATTTTTAGATACTACATTGCTTCACACATCACATGTATATACATGCAATCCACAAACACAATGCAAACCAAGCGCACAATTTTATTACTTACCATTGCTGGAGTACAGAAGAACCATTCTCCGTTGGCATACAAAGAAAGGTTTTCTAAGAACGGTGGGTCATATATGTGTACGCGCAGATCCATTATTTCATTTGCAAGGCAAACTATGTTTCACATAAGTCTTTTTATGATTTTGTTCCTCTAAATACTACACATTCAAATTTATCTTTTCTTTTTCCCCTTCACAAATAATTCCTCCATGCTCAGCTTCAGGGACGGGCAAATTTTGGTAATAAAAAGATTCTTTTCTTGAAAATTAATCATCTAATCCTACCGACCATCAAATTTTCCTTTGTGAGTCAACTGTCACAATGATCTCATTAAAGAAATGATGAAGCAAGCTTTAACATATATGGCCCCCATTTCTTTAGAACATTTGCAATCGACATGCCAAGAGAAGACAAAGATGAACTCCCGAGACCTCACACAAAAGGCCACCTAGAAAGTATCATCTCGGTTTCTTGGTCCAGTATAAGTATCCTAGATCTTCCCAGCACAAAACTAATGTAGGACTAAACATATGCCTATACAAGTTTTCACATACTCTCCTTGTTTTTAAGTCCTCGTATCCTTGCTAGACTACTTTTCTCGTTTACATCCTAGCGTCTTTACTAGACTAAGTGTCCAAATCCATTCAAATCCAATAATAAGCAATATTATCAGCTCATGGTTAGCCCTAATGAACCCATGCTGCAACGTGCACCAGTTCACATAGGCTATGGATTGGATCCACTTTGATATCATTTGTAACGACCAAGGACCTCCCCAAAAAAGATTAGCCGGAAGGTATTATTTGAGCTCTTTGTTCCTGTATAAGTACCCAAGATCTTTCTAGTGTATAACCAATGTAGGACCAAACATGCCCGTATAGATCCTCACGTAATAATGTATAAGCTAGAATTCGAACAAGTGATCTGCTCTTTGAATATCAAGCCAGAAACCACCGGGCTAGAATCACTCAGCCCTCCATGCAGTAAATACAATGAGGTGATATCTTAATGAATAACACATCATGAATTCATGCATCCACAGATACATAGGCATACGTAAACACATAGGAATATAAAGTATAAAAAAATATTCTGAAGCCTTACTGGAACTCTTTGATGCAATTTGTGTGTAATTCAACTGCAGAAAAATGAAGCACAAGTACAATATGTATGAGCGCTAAACTACTAACCATAAAGCAACTTACCCATCTTATGTGGCAAAGACTAGCAGACTAAGGCAGGGATGCATGATCTTTCATTCTCTTATAGCAAGGAGAAGGATTTTTTAAAATGCCAATGCTAGAGAATATGTTTTACCTTCCAAAATTTGCATATCAGATGTCTAGCATGTCAGATACTCTAATGTTAAGAAAATACAAGGAAAATAAGAGAAAAACTGGCAGGAATAAGAAAGAAAAAGGACTAATACCAGATAAGTGAAAAGAGATGCATGAATTAAGCATCATATCTAACTTCTTCGAAAACACAGGCACACACTTATATGCATATTTCTACACTTCTTTAAAAGCATAGACACACGCATACATACACAGCACGCACGTGAGTGAGAGAGAGAGAGAGAGAGAGAGAGAGATTCTTCATGGGATGAGTTTAAACCTGTAATTGAGAGGTTTATCAATCCTGCAAAAGAATAAAAATTCAATAAGTCACTGCTTGGAATGACTAAGCAAAATGCAGTAATCATATAACTTGGAGTTACAAGAATCAAGAAGATACAAGCGCAGTTATCAAAAAGAAGATGACCATTTCTGACTAATAGTTTGCAGGAAAAGTAAGCTCCTTTCAGAGGATACTATAATACAACATTAACACAGTTACAATTGTACTGGATTTTATAAACCAAAGAATTTATCATACAGTTATAATATACGAAACCTTTATCTTACTCATGAATATTGGATTTATGAATGAAATAGGCGAAAAAGGGAGAGATATTCCTTTTTAGTGAGATAGCTCCTACTGCCTTAATAGAAAGACCAGTTCAAGATGCAAGGGCAAAAGGAAAGCCACAAAGGAGAAAGAAAAATAAAAGAAACCAATATAGATAAGAAACCACAAAGGCAAAAGACTGGGTTCCTGAACACTGGGAGCCAGTTGCAATGTTCAATTCAAGATGTTTGATGTGAATTCATATGCACACTCACACACAAAGAAATCCAGATGTCAATTTTCTTTCTAAAACATCACAAAAAGCATGATGTCTAAATCAATCCTCTCTAACCTAGCTATAGTTGTCAGAAGGAATTTGTTAGACAGCATATCTCCTCAAAGCCAATGTCCTGCAGCAAGGCCCTGTCACTTGCATCTGTTTGCAATCTATTCCTCCCAAGGGATTGAACAAAGAAATAAGATAATACGCTGAACTTCACCACTCAACAGAAAAGGGAGAAAAAAGATTTGGGCAAAAGAGGCTAACTTCAGCCATCTAATCTGAAGATCCATAGTTAAAGTTCTCGGCATTTCCTAGAAAATTTTCCAGCAAGAGACGAACATGCTGTAGGAAGGTAATTTATAAAATAACAAGTTCCATTTTCCAGGGTTTCCTTCTCCGAAAAAAGAAAAAGGTTGTTGGAAAAAAGGGAGCAACGTGCATCGTCAATAAAATCTGTTCTACCTTTTTTTTCACCACCCTAAACTATGAATCTCTTCAATGCCACACTCCCAATATCGCAGTATCACAGACAAATTGACATGTGACCTACTTGCTTCCTGTTTGATCTAAAATATTTTTCTCAGCTCATGTGGTATGCTTTTAGGATATCTTGAGGCAGTAACACGTATAGAGACACTGGAAGGAAATCATATTACTAAGTGAAATTCTCACAGGAAAGTAAAACAATCCAATTGAAAAGGTAAAATAACTAATTTGCAAGAAATTACCGTGTCAAGAAGTCCAAATAAAAATCACAACTCAACAATTTAAACGGCAGGAAGTAATGAATCCCCCTAGATCTAGCTAGCCATTCCAACATTAAAGAACAATAGCTAATTAATAGGAAAGATTGGAGCTTTTTTATCCATCTTCCTTGTCCAACAAGATCAATCATCATCAAACCCAAGATCGCATAACGAATAATAACCTAAATTCATTCCAAACCTCGAATCACAAAATTGAACGCTAAAGAATCATCAAAACCCCGAATAATTTGGCGCAAAAAAAAAAAGAGAGACAGAGAGAGAGAGCAACCAAAATGAACGGGGAGGGGAGCAAGAATGCAGGAAAAGAGTACCAGGCGCGATCTTGTGGAGGGAGAGGGGAGGGGGGCAGTCGCAGACGCAGGGCGCGCAGGCGGAAGAAGAGTGGGAGGAAATCCCACCACCGAAGCCCTTCTTGTATCTCCAGTAGAGGGCTGGACCCGAGACGCAGAGAGCGGACGCGACGGCGAACAGCACCAGGCAGCACTTCACGCACGCCCCCGACCGCCGTGACCCGCCCGACATCTCCCCTCGCTCTCGCTCCGCTACACTCCCCTCTCTTCTTAGATCCGATCCTTTCAACAGCGGCTGCGGTGCCGTCAACGAGCCGTGCGTGGGAACGGGGAATGTTTGGTCGTCGGAGTAGTGGAGCTGGAGTAATTAATTAGAGTGATGATGAGAAGAGTTGGCAGAACCGCAACATATATACCACCACCGTGTGAATTAAAGACTCGTTAACAAGAAAAAACTATATATATGTATACATGATCGTTCAATGAGATGAAGATACATGATTTTGCTCTAGATACCATGATTGAAGTTAAAAAATTATATATATGTTATTGCTGGAAATCAGACCCAAGGTGACCGTGATCCAGGAGGAGGAGCTTTTGCTGCAAAGCAGTGGTGGACGGTTGTCTCCGGCAGACCTGCAAGAAGCCTAGACCGGGGATCCGGCGAAGGCTCTCCAATGTTTAAGTCAGATAGGGATCTTTAGATATTTTAATGGAGAGATCTTTTCTGGCGAGGGAAGAAGATGCCTCTCTCCCCGGAGTCCCCCCTCTTTATAGGAGGGAGTGTAGCGGTTACTCGCAATCGGATGTGATTGCGCTAATCTTGTATTAAATGAAGTACCTTAGATGGCACGGAATTTCAGGCTAGCTGGCAATCGATTGAGATTGCAAGGATTCAAATGTTGACAGCTGTTGTGGCAGAGACTACGGGATTTGATCCTGAATATGGAGGATTTTGTGACCTTTTCTTTAAGTAGACGCTCCGATTTAGAGACCGGCTTGACTGTTGGCGGAGTCGGGGTCGGTCTCAGCTTCTGACTAGGTCTTCCTTAGCCTTGAGGTCAATCGGGCTTTGCTCAGCCGAAACCATGCTTGCCGAGGCCATGCTTACCGAGATCACACCTGCCGAGGCCATGCTTATCGAGATCACGTCCGCGTCGGATTCAGGTGCTTTAATCATATGTGTTGGGTGGTCTACTTTTTTCCTCATCACTACCCCCGACTTCCGAGTTCGAGCCATTTTCGAGCTCGGGCGAAGGAAGTAGCTGATTCTGTCATGCTGATGAGATTGGGCGGTTTCAAATGATTTTGTTGTTTCGAAAGAAGGGGAAAAGGTACTTTTGGGTGTTTTTTAATGAAGGCACGAGGCAGCAGGTTTTTATTTTTCGAGGTGATTTTGAGTTGCGGCTTCATAATAGGACTCCAGTGTTCAAAGAGACAGCTGCTCCCAAGACTGCTCCAACAGACTGTCCCGAGGCTGGTGCCGAGGTCGCCACTACTTCCGAGGCAGCCTGAGATTCTGCCTTTCTTTTTTTTTACAAGTTTGTAAATGAGGCTAGCCGCTAAAACCACTGTACAGCTAAATGGGCCGACCTCGGAGTCAGTGTCTCTGTACTTAGCCTCAAGGCTTTTTATCAATAAAATATATGTTTTCTTCATCTTGTATGAATTTTGTTGCATCTTCGGACTTGTCTTTGCTTGTGTTTTCGATGAAACTTTGTCTTTGATCATTTGGGCAAGACTTCATGCGTCATTCAATTTTGAATCCGATTTCGACGCTTTTCAAAAGATTTTACTAAGTCTCTGGGCATGGATCTGGTTGTAGCGCACGCTTAGGTCAAGCTGTTATTCGACTATTGGAATCATGAGCTATTACAGGCTTGAGTGCCCTTCGATCCATAGTATCTGCCCTCGGCATCTTGAACTGTAGTCGGATTTTTGTTAGGTAGTACCCGAGGTCGAGGGAGTCTTAGCTCGCGGTCGACTTAGCAGGACGTTCCGAGCTCGGTCGAGACGTCATTAGATAGTACCCGAGGTCGAGGGAGTCTTAGCTCGCGGTCGACTCAGCGGGGCATCCCGAGCTTGGTCGGGACGTCATTAGGTAGTACCCGAGGTCAAGGGAGTCTTAGCTCGCGATCGATGCAGCGGAGCGTCCCGAGCTTGGTAGGAACGTCATTAGGTAGTGCTCGAGGTCAAGGGAGCCTTAGCTTGCGGTCGACACAGCGGGGCGTTTTGAGCTTGGCTGGGACGTCATTAGGTAGTACTCGAGGTCGAGGGAGTCTTAGCTCACGGTCGACTCAGTGGGGCGTCTCGAGCTTGGTCGGAACGTACCCAAGGTCGAGAGAGTCTTAGCTCGCGGTCGACTCAGTGGGGCATCCCGAGTTTGGTTGGAACGTCGTTAGGTAGTACCGGAGGTCGAAGGAGCCTTAGCTTGCGGTTGACACAGCGGGGCATCCCGAGCTTGGTCGGGACGTCATTAGGTCTCCCCAAGTGACTCGAAGCATTTTCCGGTGTTATGAGGACACTTTCTGTTGTAATAAGGACCTGTGATTGATAAGCATATCAACATTAGGAGAAATTCTGAATGGTCAAGAGAAATCCTTGAGGAATGTCTTATTGGATTTTCATGCATTTGAAAGAGACCCTTAAAAGGGCTTTATTGATAATACATCCTGAGGCTCTCGGAGTTCCAACTTCAGGGAATGAGGGTTCCATCGAGGGACTCTAACTTGTATGCTCCGGGCCGTTGGATCCAAACGACTCGATATGATCCTTCCCAATTTGGGGCAAGCTTCAGGCCGAGAGGCTTTAGCTTTCCTTAGAATGAGATCACCCACTTTGAAGAGCTTGACCTTGACTTTAGAGTTATAATATTGTGCCGCTTTCTGTTGATATCTTGCCATGCGTATTCGAGCGACTTCCCTTGTTTCTTCAAGAAGATCTAAGTTCCTTCTGAGTCGTGGTGAGTTGGAAGCTGCATCGTAGTTCTCCACCCTTGATGATGGAAGCCCAATCTCCAAGGGGATGACTGCTTCTGTTCCATAAGCTAGGTTGAATAGGGTTTCACCGGTAGGGATTCGGAATGTGGTTCTGTAGGCCTAGAGAATATTGTAAAGGTCTTCGACCAATTGCCCTTTAGACCGATCGAGTCTGGCTTTAAGTTCTTGAATGATGGTCCGGTTTGTCACCTCCGTTTCACTATTAGTTTAGGGATGAGTGATCGAGGTAAAACGATAATCAATGCCGAGCTCAGAACGGAACTTCCTAAAGCGGGTATTGTCAAACTGACGGCCGTTGTTGGATATGATGACTCGGGGGAGCCCAAACCTACAAATTATCGATTTTCAGATAAATTCTCGCATCTTTGGCTCGATGATTTGGGCCACTGGTTCAGCTTCGACCCACTTGGTGAAATAATTAATAGAGACAATGAGAAACTTTCTTTGTCCAGTAGCTTGGGGGAACGGTCCCAATATGTCGATCCCCCATTGGGCAAATGGCTAAAGGGCACTGATTGAAGTCAGTGGAACTGAGGGTCGGCACTGAACATTGGCATTCCTCTGGCATCGATCACACCTTTGGACGAAGCTTGTGGTGTCTTTTTGAAGTGTAGACCAGTAATATCCTTAGCGTGGAATTTTGTAGGCCAAGGCCCGACCTCCTTGGTGGTTTCCGCAGATCTCCTCATGAACTTCTCGCATGGCATTATCCGCCTTCGAGGAATGGAGGCATCTGAAGAGTAGAGACGAGAAGAACCTGCGATATATTTTGCCTTCATACGGGAGGTATCGGAAGCCTGGCGCTTGACTCGGTGGGCCTCGAGCTCATCATCAGGGAGAACTTCATTCTGTAGGAAGTTGACGAATGAATCTATCCAGCTCGGCTCAGTTTCGATGCAGAGGGCCGACTTAGGCTCTTCGGTGCTTGGTGTTTTAAGATACTCGAGTGTTGTGGTTCTTGGGAGGTCACTTATGCAGGAAGTCGCCAGCTTTGATAGAAGGTCAGCCCTTGTGTTCTCTATTATGGGGATGTGCTGAATGTCAAAGGTGTTCAACGTAGAGGTAATATTTCATATCTTCTGGAGATACTTTTGCATTGATGGCTTCCTTGCTTCGAAGTCTCCTAAGATTTGGCTCACGACCAGTTAGGAATCACTAAAGACTTTTAGGCTGCCGACCTCGAGCTCCTTCACCAATTTCAGTCCGGCAATGAGTTCTTCGTACTCTGCTTCGTTGTTCGAGATCAAAAACTCGAGGCATAAAGCTTGCTCCGCGACCACTCCATCTGGGCTGGTAAGAATGAGGCCTGCTCCACTACCCCCGAGGTTGAGGAGTCGTCCACATGTAGAATCCATGGCTGCTCTGAGGTGTCTTCCTTTGATGTGAGCTCGGTCTTGGGGTCGTCTGGCAAGTTGCATTCCACTAGAAAGTTGGCGAGCACTTGTGCCTTGACTGCCAGCTTCGGACGGCACTCGAGGTCGAATTCCTCGAGCTTGACCGCCCATTTTGCAATTCTCCCCGCACGATCCGATCGCTACAGAACTTATTTTATAGGTTGTCAGTTAATACGGCCACAGTATGAGCTTGGAAGTACGGCCGGAGCCTTCGGGCCAAGATGAGTAGCGTATAGGCCGTTTTCTCTAATTTGGAGTATCGTGTCTCTGCATCTCACAGAATTCGATTGGTATAGTATATTGGTTTTTGAGATTTATCTTCTTCCCGAACTAGGACCGAGCTCATTGCTACCGGGAACACGACAAGGTATAGGTAAAGAAGCTCGTCCTGCTGAGGTTTCGTGAGCAATGGAGGAGAGGCAAGATGAGACCTGAGTTCTTCGAAGGCTTGCTGGTACTCTTCGGTTCATATGAAGTTCTTTGGCCGTTTGAGAATCTTAAAGAAAGGGAGACATCACTCTACCGACCTCGAGACAAACCTCCCCAAGGCCGCAACTCGTCCAGCAAGCCATTGTACTTCTTTGACCGTTTTTGATGGTGCCATCTCCTGCAGTGCTCGGATCTTTTCTGGGTTCGCTTCGATCCCGTACTGAGTTATCACGAAACCGAGGAACTTGCCCAAGGTGACTCCAAAGGGATTGAGCTTCATTTGATACTTTCTGAGAGTGGAAAATACTTCGTTGAGGTTGGCTATGTGATGTTCGGCCGTCTGGCTTTTCACGAATATGTCGTCCACATAGACCTCCATATTCCAGCCCATCTGGTCCTTGAAGACCTTGCCGATCAGCCTTTGGTAAGTTGCCCCAGCGTTCTTTAACCCGAATGGCATTACCTTGTAGCAATAGAGGCCTTTGTCAGTGATAAAGGCTGTCTTTTCCTCATCTTTGGGCACCATTTGGATCTAATTGTATCCTGAGAAGGCATCCATGAACGTCAGCAGCTGGTGTCCCGAGGTAGAATCAACGAGCTGGTCAATCCTGGGGGGAGAAAAACTATCTTTCGGGCAGGCCTTGTTCAGGTCGGTGTAGTCCACACACATGCACTACTTCCCATTAACTTTTTTCACAAGGACCACGTAGGTGACTTCTCTGATAAAGCCGACCTCAAGAAGTTTATCCACCTCCTCAGCCATCGCTTGCTGTTGTTCTAGTGCAAAGCTCCATTTTTTCTGCCTAACGGGCTTGTAGGTTGGGCTCACCTGGAGTCAGTGAACCATAACTTCAGGATTTATTCCGGGCATGTCAGTGGGCGACCAGGTGAATACGTCGGTATTGGCTTGGAGAAATTTGATCATGCGGTCTCGCTTATGAGGGCTTAGGCTGGAGCCAACCTGTACGATTTGATTCGGGCAGTCCTCTCTCAAGGGAATTTGAAGTAGGAGCTCCCCGAGTTCTATTTGTTGCTTCCTAGGCTCGTTCCGCACTTTCAGGGTCTCGATAGGTAGTGCCAAGGGTGGGATTTGGACTGATGTTTCAACCAGTTGTTTTGCTTTAAAGGTCGCCATGTAGCATTGCTTGGTTGTTGCTTGGTCCCCTCGAGCTTCGCCGACTCTCCGTCGGTGGGGAACCACATGAGCAGATGGTAGGTTGAGACTATGGCCCGGAGGGCATTGAGTCCAGATCGGCCGAAAATAGTATTGTAGACTAAAGCCATCCGGACTACTAGAAAGTCCGTCTTCACAGTACTCTCTCTGGGGTCGAGCCCGGCCGTGACAGGTAGGCTAACAATTCCTTCAACCGAAACTAAATTCCCAGAGAATCCGACCAGTGGTGCGTTCATTCCCGGAATTGATCCTCTATCATTTCCATTTTTAGAAAGCATCATAGAATAATACATTTGCAGAGCTTCCATTATTAACTAAAACATGTTTTACGTCAAACTTATTTATGACAAGAGAAATAACCACAGCATCATCATGGGGAGTTTCAACTCCTTTTAAGTCTTCATCTGAGAACGAGATGGCTTATATTATGCACTAACGCTTCAGAGGGGCTTTCTTCTCAGCAGGTTCTTTAGCCGAGCTTCCTTCGGCAGAGCCCCCTCCTATGGTGTTGATGATGCCGGCAATGGGTCTGTTATTGTTTTGATCTTCAGGTGGTGTGGCGTTCTCCACTGGTTCTCCTTCATCACGCTGGTTTCATACAAATCGATTTAGTATCCCACGACGGATAAGTACTTCAATCTCATCTCGGAGTCGGAAATATTTCTTTGTATCGTGGCCATGATCTCGATGGAAGTGATAGTACTTTCTAGAGCATTGTCGAGCTTCCGACTCTTGCATCGGTGGTAGAGGTTGAAATAGCCTCGTTCTTCTATCTCCATTAGGATCTCGGCTCGAGTAGTGGTAAGGGGAGTATAGTTCCCATACCTCCTTGGTGGCATCCTCGGCCGAGACGGGGATCTCGATCGGGGCTGCGATCTCAAACGAGACGGGCTCCTCATTGAGGCAAGTTCTTCTCTTGGCGAGGCGACCAACTTCTTGGGTGGTCGCGGTCCTCGCGACACCTTTTCTGCACCTTTGAGGGTCGTTCAGCGGTGTCTCGTCGAGAAGCCATGGCCTCTTCAGCCTTTGCATATTTTCGAGCTCGGGCCAGCATCTCCGTGAAGTTGGCAGAAAAATTCTTCTCAATGGAGAAAAGAAACTTATAGGGCCGAGCTCCTGGTTTCAATGCTGACGTGGCGATTGATTGATCGAGATCGCGGATCTCCCAAGTAGCGGCAGTAAAGCGATCGATGTAGTCTTTCAGGGATTCTCCTTCCTTTTGCCTTATGTCGAGAAGAGAATCCAACATTCGCCGTTGGCACCGGCTAGCAGCAAAGTTGGTTGCAAACTACCTGCCTAGCTGCTCAAAGGAGATTATGGTGCTCGGCTTCAGCCCGGAGAACCAAAGCCGAGCCGTTCCTCAAAGGGTTGCAGGGAAGGCCTTGCATAGTAGAGCCTCTGAGGATCCTTGCAGTGCTATGAGGGCTCTATAACTCTCCAAATGATCCAGTGGATCGGTTGTCCCATTATATGGTTCTATTTGGGGCATCTTTAATCTCAGTGGGTTTGGTTCATCCTTGATTAGGTAGAAAAAGGTGACTTGGTGGTAAAATCGGTGTCACCCTCATGCCTTACTCTTTGATCCCGGAGTACCTCGATTTGCCGCCCGAGTTCTTCAACCTTCTTGTCGAGTTCTCTGCCTGGAGAAGTTGTTGTAGTGGTCCATCCCGATACTGATTGACCCGGAGTCGATCCGGCTTCAGAAGGTTGCGGCCGGGTTTGAGGCTGCGGCCTTCTATCCTGGCGACTCCTTGACGACTCCCCCCGAGGGGACGCTTGGGAAGAATCCTGGTGACGGCGCCGTTCCCCATCACTGATCCTTGAAGAGCAATGGCGGGGATTACGGCCTCAGGACACAGGCCCATCTAGAGAGAGTGTCGATCGAGTGTGAACTCGGGGAGGTGGCATAAGAGGGGCCTTCACTTGTTGCAGGCTTTGGACTGCTGTGGCTAGCGCTTGGATTTACTGCACCAGTACGTCGAACTGTTCAGGTTGGATCTACAGAACGTGATCCGCCGGAGGCCTCGATGGTGGATTCTGGATCGAGCAGCCAGGGCTTGATGCGCGATATCTAGAGGCATTAGAAGCCCCTCTGCTCCTTAGTCTCATGATTACGACTTGGACTTTTCCTCTAATGCCTACTGTTATTGGTGGAAATTGGACCCGGGGGTGACCATGATCCAGGAGAAGGAGCTTCTGCTGCAGGGCGGTGGCGGACGGCTGTCTTCGGCAGACTTGCAAGAAGCCTGGGCCGGGGGATCCGGCGAATGCCCTCCGATGCTTAAGTCAGAGAGGGATCTTTAGATATTTTAATGGAGAGATATTTTCTAGTGAGGGAAGAAGATGCCACTCTCCCTGGAATCTCTCCCTCTTTATAGGAGGGCGTGTAATGGTTACTCGTAATCGGATGTGATTGTGCAAATCTTGGGTTAAATGAATTACTTTAGATGGCACGGAATTTCAGGCTAGCTGGCAATCGGTTGAGATTGCAAGGATTCAAATATTGACAGCTGTTGTGGTGGAAACTGCGGAATTTGATCTCAAATATGGAGAATTTGGTAACCTCTTCTTTAGGTAGACACTCCGATTTAGAGACCGGCTTAACTGTTGGTGGAGTCGGGGTCGGTCTCAGCTTCTGACTCGGTCTTCCTTGGCCTCGAGGTCAATCGGGCTTTGCTCAGCCGAGACCATGCTTGCCGAGGCCATGCTTATCGAGATCACACCTGCCGAGGTCATGCGTGCCAAGGCCATGCTTACCGAGATCACGTCCGTGTCGGATTCAGGTGCTTTAATCATATGTGTCCCCTCATCAATATACAACATTTTTATTGTCCTCATGTGCAAATTCAATCTAGATATTTTATATTTATTTATAAATAAATATAAGATCAATTTGCAAATAAGAATGAGGAAGGATTTAATGTGTAATATAGATAGAATATTGAATGTAATATACAAAAAATATTCATTGTAAAATAGAATATTTTGAAGGAATACGATAATTGGTTTTCTTTCTTCATAAACTTATTAGCCAATTCACTCTTCCATAATCTTCCTTTTCTATCTCTTCTCTTGTTTTTTTTTTCTTTCAAATTACCATTATTATTCTACTTGAGCAACAAATCTCTTCTCCCTGACTGTTTACTAGATATTTATTCTGGACATAGACATCTACTAGTGAGCCTGACATAATATGTTCGAACATTAATCTCCTTAGTCAGCAAATACTGCATCGTTGATTATTTATATATATGGAATTCCATCAAAAGATGGATCATTGATATTTGGAATAGCTATTCAATCTGCACCGAAAAAATGCATTTGCACGGATTCTCACATACTCTCTCTATTTAAGCCTTCCAATCCGTTCAAATCTAATTATAAGTACTACGATCGATTCGTAATTGGCTCCAATGAATCTATGCTGCAGTATCTTCTAGTCCATATAGATTATGGATCGAGTTTGCTGTAATACTTTTTGTAACAATTTAGGACCTCACTCAAAATAGTTAGCTAAAAAATATTATTTAGGTTCCTTGACCATGTAACCAAGATCTATCCAGCAAATAATCGATGTAAGACTAAACATACGCTGCACAAATCTTCACACCTAAAAAAAGAAATGGAGTATTTAATTGGACAAATTCGTGAGGTGCAAAGTAGATGCTCTCAGGGACCTGAGGGTACAACAAAGTATTAAAACTGAAGCAACCTTCGGGGAAAAAATGTAAAAAGTAAAATAAAATAAAACAGAAGCGGAATTTTTATGATTAATTATGGATGTTTAATTATGGATGATTAATCAGGGACCTGGAGGAGCAATGCTCGAGAGAGGTTTTTTTTTATTTTTAATTATGGATGTTTATCTTTTCAGAGAGCTATATGGCTATTTATAAACTGCCCAACGAATCCGCTCAACATAGGATCAAGAGTTTAACATCAAAGTTTTCGAGCATTGCTCCTCCATATCTCCAAATCTTTTGCTCTCTTATCTTCCACAAAATCCCCAATCACGAGCACTCTCTCATGTTAAGTGCAACTATCTAACAGTTTGTTTGATCATATCAAACCCCACAAAACCAACATGGTCCAACAAACGCTTCTCATTTTATTTAGTGCTTTAAATAATAAATATTTATATAACTATGAAAGAAAATACATCATGCAAGATTTTTTGACCATTGAGGGCTATTTGGCCACCCAATCCAGCAAAAAGAAACTCAAGAAAATGAACTATTCACACCGCACACTGATGCTGAAGTATAGCCATGCATATGAAAGCTTAGGGATGGAATGCGACAGAAAGCAACAAAAGTGAGGATTTCAAATCAAGGAGGTTTTGAATAGGACCTAAGCCACATATTTAGAGGTCGACACTGTCACGCTCTTGACCCGAGATCGCGAGCCAGTGGTCGTGGCAACTACCGCACACCAGTAGAAAACTCTCCCCACAAGCATAAAAGGCATTTGATCACAATATCAAATTAAGCAGCAAAAATAATTTAACTAATATTATGCAAATTTTATTTCTTTAACTAACACAACTTACAATGTCTCACATGTCCAGCAATTGTCTAAGATAAAACAACAATTTAAATAAATTCTAATATAAGATAACTTGTGCCTTAGTTCTAATAATTTAAAAATAGTAAAAAATCGTATAATGAGCTAGACAACCCAACAAGTAATAAATACCTTAACTAAATAATTCATATAATAACATAAAATATAAATACAAATTACGATTAATCAGTATAATGACATAATCAATTCCTTTTCAAACACAAATCCATTGAAATCCGTATCTTTCAAATATCCGTATACATAATCATAAATCCGATTTGAAACAAATCACATTCAACTCAACAGCCTTTAACTACGGCCACACTTATACCCTGTGGCTAGGCCAGAAATAGAACCACACTTATACCCTGCGGAGTGGGCCAGAATACCGCACTTATATCCTGCGGAGTGGGCTAGAATACTGCACTTATACCCTGCGAAGTGGGCTAGAATACTGCACTTATACCCTGTGGTGGGGCCAGAATTGCCAATGCATAACCCCCAATTAGCAGGGTCCATAACATAATCAGGCTGAGAGTTCCAAATCTGATGCACATCAAAATTCTTTTGGTAACATAATAGATATATCATAATTCGATCTAAATATGCATATACGATGCAATAACATTAAATATGACAATAGTCCAAAAAATATTATTCCAATTCACATATCTATTTTTCATTCAAATCATCATCTCGTAGAATTTATAAATCATATATAAATTCATTAACAATCTATTCGATGCAAAAATAATATTATATAAATGAAGAGTCTAGAAAAGGCAGTCATTACTTACCTTGCAAATGCAATCCAACTAATAGATCCAATTAATACTGAAATTTCTTCTTAAAGCCTAATATTCCAAAATTATATTTTTCATTAAAATTCATCGTAATATATAAAGACTTAAATTCTAACACCCTCCCAGGGCCGACCACGCAAAAGTGCCCAACAGCCCGGGATCAGGACCCTTTACCCGGGTCAATCTAACATTGCCATGAACACAGAGAGAGAGAGAGGGTTCAACATGAGAGAGAAAGAGAGAGAAGAGAGAGAGGAGAAGAGAGACACCCCTCTCTTATTCTTCTCCAAAATAGGGGATCGTACCTCTTCCCTCCCCTTCTTCTTCTTCCATCTCGGTCGATCCCAGGGCGGCCGCGGTGGCCAGCCCCATCGGCGGCAAGAGGTGGCGAGGTAGGCTCGGCCAACCTCGGCTCCCGACGGCAATGAACAAGAGCCGATGGGGAAGAAACAGAGTGCCCTTTCCCGAATCCAAACTCCGGCGATTGGCCGGCTCAAACCTATGAAGAATCACATCCAGGTGCCAAGAGATGAAGAGAAGAGGAGTAGAAACTCTTACCTCAGTTCCGACAGGGATCCGGCGGCTCCTTCTCTGGCGTAAATCGAGGAAGAGGAGGACCCAAACTGGAAGAAGAGATGGCAAACTCGAAGGAGGAGGGGCTCTATAAATAGATTTCCCCCGGCCTTATCCAGAGGTCTCCCAATCGCGATGGACTTCCGATCCCATCGTGATCAGAGAGGAGTCCTCTTCTCGATCGAAAAGGAAGAGGAAGACCCCAGTGTTGGGAATTGTATCCTAAATATCAATTGTCAGCATGTTGATGATTGAATTTTTAAATTTTTAAATGAATTGCAAATTAATAAAATGTTATTTTGCATTATTCATCATTTCATTGGATATCTTTAAATGAACTCTTATATAATGAAGTCCTTAAGATTTATTTTATGATAAAGAAGGATTTATCTTCAAGTTCTTAAACTTGTTCGCGACCAAATGATATACTGTTACTAGGACAACATCATTATCGAGATTAGGTCGTTGTGAGACATATACGTTGGTTATGTTCTTAACCAAGGAGTGTGGAGACACTGATATGTCACACAGATAAAGTGTAGAAGTACATTCACTGAACGTGACTAATTTCAGAACACTCTACTATCGAGAGATGTTTCGAGTGGATATGGGTATAAGTATCCCTCAGATTTGAGATCACCACAGTGATTAGCAAACATTTCACCGTACTTTGGTACCGAACTAGCAGAATTTCTAATTCTGGGATGGAAGGTTACTGGGTGCAGTCAAATACTTGCGAAATCAGTGAGTGAGTCAAGATGGAATTGATCCCTCCTAAAAATAGGAGATCATGCTTTGTGTTCAATTTAGCAAAATCTTGGTCAGGATAATCCTTGTGAGGAGTCACAGAATTTCTAAAGTTGAATCATATCATGGATGCACTGATTACAGAGTTGACAGAACTCCAAGATCATCCTGGCATTAGGAGTGAAAGGGATGAATTATACAGTAACCATAGTCCAGGGTTCCAGAATATTTGCTTCGCATATATTCGACACATCCGAACATCGGGTACCATTGCTAGATGGTCATGTCGATTAGTGTAGAAAGTCGTTCCTATACTATCGGCTTAGGTTCGAACCTATAAGGTCACACGCATAGAAATTTCCTGATTGATCAAGATGGCTGAAGAATGATTGAAAATCATTCAGAGGTAATTTGGTCAATTCGATTGAAAAATTATCGTAAAAATAATTAAAGTAATTATTGAAGGATTAATTAATAATTAGATTACTAATAAACTTAATTTAATTAAGTAATTGAACTAAGCATGAGCCAAATTGAATTGGATTCAATTTTGGGCTCAATCAGGGTTTTTGACCTGATTGGATTAGGTCTGAATCAAGAGGACTTAAGTTGACCAAACTGAATTAAATTAAATTTGTGCTTAACTAGGGATTGACCTAATTGGATTAGGTTCGACCCAAAGTAATTGGACAATCCTAATTGTTAGGATTTAATTTAATTGAACGGGTTTGATCTGAAACTGTTCGGATCTTGAAATCCACATGTCACATATCCATGCATGGCGCCATAAATTGATTTTTAATATGATTAAAAATTAATTTAATTTATTTA
>JAOXJJ010000001.1:6139103-6154366 GCA_025769935.1 Phoenix roebelenii
GGCGACATTCATGAAAATGAATTAAGAATGCTCATGGTGCAAAGTACATGACTCCCACTCACCTGTCAATCTGGCACGGCCCTACAGTAGGCAGTAGGGAACTTCATCCTCTTGTTTCCTAGCTTCTTGCCCAACTGATACATGCATTTACAATCCATTTAGTCTTGTATCAAGGGCCATAATCTATGTGACAATCATAATATAGGAAACTTTAATTGATTCAACTCTCCCCTTTTCTAAATCCTTTCCTTTTTTTTTCTTTTTCCTATCAATTAATCTTCCCCTTATATGTATTATGATGCAAGAGTATCCCACACACACCTTGAACCAATGTTATAGGGTCAAGGTGTGTGAAATGATCGAATCTCTTCTAATCCAAAATTTTACTAAACCTTGGGTCGACCCCAGCTTACCCTGCGACGACCCCCAACACAGAGCCGAAAATCCCCATTCTCTGAAATTTCCTGAGAGAGTCGACCCTACCAGACTTGGGTCGACCCCACTCAGTCTTGAGTCGACTCTGGCTTACTTTGAGTCGACCCAACACCATTTTTTCATCTTTCTTCATCCAGATGAACAGTAACCCGGACTGACAGCGGATTACTTCATCCCAGTTTTGATCCACTTTCCAAATCCTAAATTTTATGAAATTTTTATCTAACATTCTACACTCATAGGGGTTTCCAAAATAGTAAACATGCATCACCATCGGAGGCCGATTGACCTTCAAAATAATTCACCGAAGTTGGAACTTCGACACAGTTTTTCCGCAGCCTCGGAAAAACTTGTCGAAATTCGATTTCCTCTCATTTAACCACTTCTAACACTTCTATCTAAGCTCTCTAGACTAAATCCACCCTTTGTATAGCCTAATTTTATTAGAAGACTATGTAGGGATGGGTATTTACCTTGTTGAAGTCCCATTTCCTAACTTTGGATCTCTTTTAAAATCCCTATCTATCCCCTTTTTCATCTTCAGACTTCTAAAATATTATATAAAACCATTTACTCACCTCTTTTCTCTGAAAGATTGAAGCCTTTGCACCAAGGAAAAGAGATTACTCTTTTTTTTCTTCTTCCTTTCTTCTTCTCCTTCTCTTCTTCTCTCTTTTCCTTCTCTTCTTTTCTTTTTCTTTCTTCTGTCGCCTGAGGCCTCCCTCTCTTTCTCTATTTCATTCCACCGACACAGCACCCAAACCCCCATTTAAATCACATCATAAAAGCTAAATCCTCATTTTTGCCCTTGCCACTTCAATGCATCTACAATTATGCCATTATCTTTTGGTTCTTTCCAATTTTATCCCTTATATCAATTTTTAAGGACTATTCTATCATTCTTTATATATATATATTTTTAGGTTATTACATCCTCCCCCCTTATATAAAATTAGTTCTCGAATTTAAAAGAGTAAATTACCTGATTACTCAAAGAGGTGAGGGTATTTCCTTTTCATATTTTGCTCTGACTTTCAAGTGCATTTTTCAACATTGTGCCGGTGCCATTGGACCTTCACCATACATATTTTCTTATTTCTCAGCTTTCTGATCTGAGTATCAAGGATAGCTACAAGAAGCTCTTCATAAGAAAGGTCTTCCTCTACTGTAACTTCCTGCACTGGTAGCACATGGGATGGATTCGATACATATTTTCAGAGTATAGATATATGGAATACTGGATGCACATGGCTGAGGTTTGAAGGCAGTGCTAATCTGTAAGATACATTACCAACCTTGTCTAGTATCTCAAAGGGGCCAATGTATCAGGAACTAAGCTTGCCCCTCTTTCCAAACCTCATTACTCCTTTCTTAGGAGGGATCTTTAAGAAAACATGATCCTCTGTGCCAAACTGCACATCTCTCCTTCTGACATCCGAGTAGCTCTTCTGCCTACTGAACACTATCCTCAACCTTTCCTGTATCATTGGCACTTTTGCTGATGTCTCTCTGATCAAATCTGGTTCTTCTAGGTGCTTCTCCCCAATCTCAGACCAGCATAAAGAAGATCTACATTTCCTCCCATAAAGTGCCTCATGGAGTTTCTGCCAAATCTAGAGGTAAACTGTGAACCTCTATCTGATATAATAGAAACTGGCACTCCATGCAGAGACACTATTTTATCCACATATATTTCGGCATACTGAGCTACTGAATATGTGGTTTTCACTAGTAGAAAATGGGTTGATTTTGTCAATCTATCCACAATCACCTAGATGGAATCATCTAGAAGGAAAATGGGTTGATTTTTTAATCCGTTCCACCAATACATGCTTTTGATATCATGATACATCTTGGTGGTTATTACAGGATCTCTCCAAGAACTTCACGTGGATTACTCGTGGAGGCCAGACGATTGTGTGGCTGCGAAGCTCGAGCATTAGATCCATTATATTCTGATTTTGCAAAGGTATAAATCTCACACCAGTACTTTACTTAAGATCTAATCCCCAAGGGTTAAACCTCTTCAGGGGATCTGCACAGAGTAATCTTCAGAACCTATTCAATGGGTATTCAAAGATTAGTTGGATCATATATTAGTTAAGTTTAGAACTTAATAATCTCATTTTAGATCTAATATTAATCATGCAAATGTTTTTGCATAATCGTTTAAACGATTCCGGCATATTGATCATGTGTTTTGGAGTGATGTTTTGAAATCTGATTTTTTATGCATGCTAGAATTAAAATGTTTAATTCAATGTTTTCCGCTGCAATTTTAAAACTAAAAAGAACTATGTATGGCTTGATCCCTCTTATGAAGGGTTACGTAGGCAACCCGAACAGGTGCAGCCACTGAAAAGTTTAAAAATTTCAGCATGCAATCACTGCTAGAACCGATCGAACTCTTTCACCCAGCCAGAATCTTCCTCCCATTTGCTTTGGGCTGGGCCGATCGGGTGGACCCGGCCCAGTGCATGGGGTTTCACATTCTTCCCCCTTAAAAAAAAAATTCATCCACGAAATTTTCGTACATGCAGTTGAAGAGTAGTCTTTCTCATCCGATGTGGAGGCATTCTGACCTATATCTATCAGATCCAAGTGCCAATAGATGAAGAGAAGAGGAGTAGGAACTCTTACCTCAGAGTTCCGGCAGGGATCCGATGGCTCCTTCTCCGGCAGAAAATCGAGGAAGAGGAGGACCCAAACCAGAAGAAGAGATAGGATTTGGTGGCTCCACCTTGGACGAACTCGAAGGAGGAGGGGCTCTATAAATAGATTTCTCCCAGCCTTATCCAGAGGTTTTCTGGGTCGCGATGGACTTGTGATCCCATCGCAATCGGAGAGAAGTCCTCTTCTCGATCGAAAAGGAAGGGAGAAGCTTTATAGAGTGGACCCGGCCCAGTCCATGCGGTTTCACAGAAGCTTTAACATTATTCAGTCTTGAATATCATACTTAAAGAGATCGAGTAAGAAAACTATCAGATCGAATAGCCGTTAGAGAGGTCGAGTAAAGACTAATAACAATGCGGCCCGATCGTACCCGGTGAACTATGGATCTTTTCCCATTGACCTAACTAATGAGATTGTTAGGACGTGGAAGGTGAGAGAATGGTGGTAGCTCAACTGGTTGAAACTGGCAAATAAAATGGAGTTTAGATATGAGCAAGTACCGACACTAGACACATACGGTTGCTAGATCGTTGGTGATTGAATGTATAAATAGAAAAATACAACAGGAGGACGAAACATTTAGCTAATCAAATATTTATTTTATCTTTATATTTACCTTCATTTTCACTTTTAATTTATCATTACACTTATCTTTAATTTTCTTGTTTTAGTTACTATACTTTACTCTAATTATCTGTAATTATTAGCATAACCTACCTCTGACCCTTTCGAGCAGTGCGCTAGATAATAAGCTGTGTGGAAGGAAGCACTTATTTTTTGTGCTGTATCGAGATTCTGATCCAGAAAACATACTTTTTTCACTCTGATATAGATGATCGAAAAATGCTGGATAAACTACTGTTTAGATATGAAAAACCTTTCTAAGCATTTAATTGACTTTGAAAATTGATGTAATTTGGTAGTTGAAAAAGTTGATGCAACAGGAGCAATATTTGACTGGGCCAGATATCTTCCACACTCAAAATGTGCATGAATCGCCGAAAAATATTCCATCCCCCATAAGGTACCCAAGGTTAAACTATACTTTTTCAGAAATTGCCAAGGGCAAAAATTTCTGGGTGAATCTTACGCAAAGAATTTGTGTGTTTTTTAAGAGGTAATACAAAGAAATCTTTGTATTAGCAATTCTGTAAAAAAAATATTATTTTTTCAAAATTGTACATATTAAGAAATTCAAAAATGATTTTGTTCTAAATGAATGAGATTTACCCAATATTTACTCAACGTCTATTTCTTTTTTTTGAATAATTGTATTTAGATCATCTGTCTTCGTATTAGGTTTAGAGGTAAAATTATCGGGAACTCTAAATCTCATACACAAGTATAATTTTTTAATGTAAAATCAGAGGAAATACAAAATAGCGGAGCTGAACGAAAATCGTCGTACAGTGTTTTTCATCTGAAAGCCCTTACCTCCGAGTTTTCTCAAAGTCAACTTCAATGGGTCTGTCTTAGATAGAGGTACGAGGGACGGTGCAGGTTTTGTTATTCGGAACCCATCGGCGAGAGTCCTGGCTATGGAAAGCAGTCAACTCTTCGGCATATCGATTCCGGAAACGGAGCTGGAGGCCGCTTAGGCAGGCTTTCATCACGCCCGATGTATTTTACGGGCCAGTCGCATTGTCCGGGAGGAGGATTCAACCACGATCATCAGTTGAGTCCATAGGGGTAATGGTTGCGTCCACTCTTTGCTCCGAGATATTTGAGCAATGATGGGGGCTGGAGGGGCCTTCCATGTCAAACATGTTTTCCATAAAGCTAATGAGGCTGTGGACTGGGTGGCTGCTTATATAATTAGTCATTCTGGTAGTATCTTGTGGGCTGAAGATGGGAAGTTGCTCCGGGCACTTTATAGTATTTTGTTTTTTGATTTTATTGGGTGTATCCATATTTATCAGGTATGATCCATCCGCTTAAAAGAGGAGAAGAAAAAAAAAAAAAAAAAGGAAACCGTCGTAAAAAAGAGCTATTGCCAGGCCGGGCTGCGGAGTGGCTAAAAATGGATCTGGTCGGGCTGGAATCGGGTGTTATTTGCGGACACCATATCGGGTCGGGATTCGGGGTGTCGGAAACTTCTTTGACGTTGCCTATTGCTGAGACCTGGGGTGGGGAACAAGAGGGATCGAGGGAGAGGAGAGCTGCCTTTCTGCCTGATCTGGTGTTGGTGCGCGAGAGATCTCGAAGTGGTAATCCTTTCCTCTGTCCTTTGATTTCAAATCCTTCTATTCGGTTCGTTGCTTCTGGATCTAGCAATGGTTTGCTTTTGTCGATTTTTTCTAGCAAAGATCTAGGGTTTTTCAATTTCCTTCTTCTCTTAATTGATGCGATCTTTAAGTTGCCGTAAGCTGAAATCTGGCATGGAAATAATAAACATATCTAGATGAACCCCTTTGTCCCCTGATCCGTGGTCGATGTTCTCGTGTTTAAAGATTTTCTTTTTTTAGTTTTGACTGCTGTTTATGTATGACTTAATTTTGGATAATTTCATCCTGCTCATCTTTGCTTGATTTCTGAGTTTTTGTAGAGTTATAATGTGATGTTTTGATAAATTTTCAGTGTTGTAATTTACAAGAAATGATGTGAAGGTCGATTCACATATTCTTTTGCCTGTGCTTGATCCGATCTTTCTCTTCCGAATTTGTTGTAACCTTGAGTTTGTCTCTGCTGATAATTTTGCGATGATTTAAATTTCAAGAATGTTTATTATTTTTTGGTTATTTATTTTCATTAGCTGACGATTTCGCTATCTCGGTTTTATTTTGGGATCAGTTGCATTTCTTGCGGAACAAATTTGTGAAAATATCATAGAATGTTTAATGAATTGGAATTTGATGCATAAACTAAGATATACAGATTCTAACAGAAGATGGACTCTTTATATATTCCTCTCTCTCTCAGCTTTAAACCATGCTTAGCTGTGTCGAAGTTTGGTCAAATTGACTGAAATTTAATGCCCTTTTGCAATTTTGCGCAGCTAGAGCTGTGTCCTCCATAGGACATAACTAAACAAGAACAATTATAACAAATACAAACCTAGAGTTCTCAGTTTAGAACTGGGACAATGCCTTCTCAGAAAATAGAAACGGGTCACCAGGATGTGGTTCATGATGTGTCGATGGACTACTATGGCAAGCGCCTGGCCACAGCCTCTTCTGACTCTACCATCAAGATTATTGGAGTAAGTGGCTCCTCGCATCAGCACCTTGCTACCTTGACTGGTCACCAGGGTCCTGTCTGGCAGGTCGCATGGGCCCACCCCAAGTTTGGATCCATGCTTGCCTCCTGCAGCTATGATGGTCGTGTGATCATATGGAAGGAAGGAAGCAAGCCTGACGAGTGGACTCAGGCGCACATTTTCTCTGAGCACAAGTCCTCTGTCAATTCAATTGCATGGGCGCCGCATGAGCTTGGCCTGTGCTTGGCATGTGGTTCCTCAGATGGTAACATCTCGGTTTTCACTGCTCGAACGGATGGAGGCTGGGACACTACTAGGATTGACCAGGCCCACCCAGTTGGAGTCACTTCTGTCTCATGGGCTCCAGCAATGGCACCAGGTTCCCTTGTCGGTTCAGGACAGTTTGATCCTGTCCAGAAGCTTGCGTCTGGTGGCTGTGATAACACGGTTAAAGTGTGGAAGCTTTACAATGGGAGTTGGAAGATGGATTGTTTTCCTGCTCTTCAGATGCACACTGACTGGGTGAGAGATGTGGCTTGGGCACCAAATTTGGGGCTCCCAAAGACTACCATTGCTAGTGCTTCACAGGATGGGACTGTGGTTATATGGACAGTGGCAAAGGAAGGTGATCAGTGGGAGGGTAAAGTTCTGCATGATTTTAAGGCCCCTGTTTGGAGGGTGTCATGGTCATTGACAGGGAACATCTTGGCTGTGGCTGATGGGAATAACAATGTCACATTGTGGAAAGAAGCAGTGGATGGGGAATGGCAGCAGGTGACAACAGTTGAGCCATAGAGATTGATATTACTGCTTGGACTTTCTTTTCCCATTGCTATTGGATGGTCTGTGGCATCAATTTGGGTAATCGGCTAGTCTTAGTTGCTTCGTTAATGAGAAGATCTAGCTGTTCTTTTTAAGTATTTGGTCTTTAAAAATGTTTTGCTTGGTTTGGCTTACATACATAAGAATCAGAGATGTTACTTAAATACATTTCATGATTGAAAGTGTCTTTCCTGGAATTTGGTGTTTCAGTTTTTTTCTTTCTTAAATTATCTTGATACACTTCTCATGTTAGCTGCATCTTACATGTGGTTTTGATGGCTATGTATTATTTACTTGCAAAATGCATGTGAGTAATGTTAAGTAACCGATGCTCTGTGTGTGTGTGTGTGTGTGTTCCCAAACAAGGAAAAAGAAACTCCTTTTTCTTTCTGCATTGCTAGCATATTCTAGGACTAAGTATAGGACTGATGGCCTCAAAAATTATTTCTGCAAATGAAGATAGGATAGCATAATTGAAAGCTAACGAAATTTAGCCATCGTTGCATAGATTTTTTATTGCCTCTCATTTATGTACATATTTTATCTAAGCCTCATTCTTTTATATACGTATATTCATTGAAGATCTTTTTCTGGAGCCTCCTTGTTTTGTAGTTTTGCTCTGCAGTTCACCACGTCATGGAGTGATGGTCAGTTTTGTTATCATTGACGTGTGTGATAAGGACTTCCTAAATAGGAACAAGGTTTCAAGCAAGTGCAAATGGCTGTTTTGCCTCACTTTTATGGGGGGAAAGTAAGTTGGCTTTTGAATTAATATTTGTTGATCTTTATGGTAGAAAGGATTCTGCTTGGGGTGCTCGTACAGGCAAGTCATCCATAGAGGTTCATAAAACAATAAACTACACATTGTGAAGTAGCTCTCTTCCAAATATTTCTTACCTCTTGGATTCTTTTGAGATTAATATACAAATGTAGGTCTCCAATACATTTTTACCAGCCAGATAAATAGCATCTTCATTGTCTTCTACGGGGAAAAAAACTTCACTAACTGCTTTATTCACCACTCCAACTCCTGTATGCGGTGATTGGTGGAATGGCATGCATAATCTGCCTCATGACTTTTGTGTGGTACATCAACACTCAACTGAAACAAAGGACTGGTACACTGAATAGGGAGTAATGTAAGCAACACCAAGTTTTTTTATGTCTTTACCATGACAATAAGAAGATTTCTTGACAAGAAAAATTAACATCCCATAAAACAATTTTCTAAAAATGTGTGATCATGTAGACCATTTTACCGGGTTAAAACACAATGCATCCTAAGAAACGTCTGTGCCATTTCTTTTTTCTTTTTTTTTTGGAGGAGAGGGGGGGGGTGTTGGCTGGTTGTTGGGTGTCATCCCCAGAACACTTGTTGATGCATTTAGGTAGAGACTAGACCAGCTTTGCATTGCTTTCTTAAGAAGTTCCTTATTTGCTAGAATTTCTTCTTCTTTTGGGGGAGTTGGGGGGATATTCTTCTCCTACATTGTAGATTTCTTTTTCCCTATTTGATGATCTTCATGGTTCTTAGTTTGTTTATATTTATGAATTATCTTGATTTTAGATTGTAGTCTCAAAACTTAGTTCTTTTTATCAGTGTTAAAAAGGCAGTTGTGATATGTGGAAATCAAATTCTTTTTTTAAGGTGAAACCTTCCAAAATTGATTTCATCATTGCCATCTCTTGGGTTCACTGGGATTAAATGTGGGAGTAGTTTTGTTGCATTATGGAATTTCATAAATTCTGATAGATCTGTAATTTCGGATTCCATTGTCAGTGGAACATTTAGTTTAGTTCGAAGTAATATTTTTTTCTCTCATCTTGCTCTCTCACACTGCTGTTATTTGTTCCTTTACCTTGAAAGCAGTCATTAATTTTATATTCATTTAGTGCACCAGGTTCTCAAATTCATTAATTATTTTTCCCATATAAAGGTTTTTTAAAATAATTTTAAGCTTGGTTTTTTTTGGTAGACTTCATGTGGTTTTCCTGACCTTCATCCTTGATGTTTAAAAACACTTGTATGCGGGCATTATGTAGGGTACTTTCAGTCTCCCTCGAGTTTTTGATCATGTTTACTAGCAAGCATGTTTTACAGTACATAGATCAATAGAAAAACTGAGCTTGGCATTTGAAGCCACTTGGCCTGTTTACGGTAAACAATACAGACCAAGGGTTGTATGGTTAAAGGCTGGTCTTTAGCCAAATGGCTAAATATATATATATGTTTGGCTTGCTTCCTGTGATCAGAAATGTATACTTTGCCTGATGATTGGTCTTGGTGTGATACAGGTCATATAGTGGCTAACATCAAGAGAGACTTGAAGCTTGATCTATACGTAATGGGATAGAATCAAGAACGTGCTTTATAATCTACTGTTGACAAGTAAAGTAGAGATGAATATTCAAGTGCATTTCAAGCACGATAAAATTTTGGTGAAAGATGGTGAGATCAACAGTGTTTGATAGGCTTGTTGGTAATACTCAAATCTGTTGGAACTGGGACCTGGAGATGAATATTTAAGTGTGTGCTAGTATGATAAAATTTTGGTGACGCAGATGGTGAGATATCAACACTGTTAGATAGGCTTGTTGGTAATATTCAAATCTGTTGGAACTGGGACCTTGAGATGAATATTCAGGTGTTTTGCAAATATGATAAAATTTTGGTGACAGATAGTGAGATCAATAGTTTTTGATAGGCTTGTTGGTAATACTCAAATCTGTTAAACTGTGACCTTGAGATGAATATTCAAGTGTGTTGCAAGTATGATAAACTTTTGGTGACGGATGGTGAGATCAACACTGTTAGGATTGTTGGTAGTACTCGAATTTGTTGGAACTGGGACCTTTCTATATTGCAGAAGGTAGTAGACTAGTTGGTTCTATATTGCAGAAGGTAGTAGACTAGTTGGTGACAGGGAAGTCATGAGAAGAGAAATAGGCTTGCCCCTGGTGGAGCTTCTTGTTAGTTCTTTCACAAAGAACTCGTTTGGCTCGTGGGAAGCATTTTTCTCCTAAGAATATGATTTTTGGAAAGCAGATTCTTGTGAAGAGAATGACTGGAAAAGTACTTTTGGCATGTTTGGTTGACAATGAAAAAGTGACAGATTTTTAGAGTGCTTATGTTTGGTTGACCATCCACTTTTCTGAAAAAGTTGTGTAATTTCTATTATATCCTTAATAAAAATTAGGTCTTTAATGCTTCTTCAATGTTGAAGGATTTTTTTGAAAAAAAATAAAAATAGAGTGATTTTCGGCTCATGGAAAAGTAACTTTTTCATGTTTCTCATGGAAAAGTAACTTTTCCATGTTTCTCATGGAAAATACTTTTCCATAAAATGTGGGAATCATATTTCCATGGGCATACAACTTTTTCGTCTCTTTCCTTTGAAAATTCCAACCAAACAAGAGGCATTTCATTACTTATCCGTCGACCACACTTTCTCTTTTTTCTGCCAACCAAACAAGCCCAAAAGAACAACGTATCATGAAGACTTTGCCATTCTTCTCTTTTCCTCTCCTTCAAACTCCTCTAGCTGTCGCCACCCTCTCCAGGTGCTATTAGTGACAATGCCGGCCCACCTCTTTGTCGAGGCCCTTGCCATTCATCTCCTCTCTTTCTCCGGCCTCTCCGGCGCCAAAGCTCGCTTTTTTGGGAGTGAGTCTAAACACTATCTCTATCCGCATAGCTGTTGCGATGATCAAGGTGAGGATAAGGATTAGAGCTAGGGGTTGGGGTTAGGATTTTATAGTTTGAAGACGACCAGAGGATGGCAGAGAAGCAGGGAGGCGAGCTATAGGGGTCTTTAAAGATGTGGGGAGAGAGTGGCGGAGCCATTCTTTATATCAGAACATTCGGGCCATAACAAGTGGTGATGTGGAAAAATGGCCTTCCAAATCAAGTATGTATTCAGAGAGACAAACGGGGCTGCGAACTGAGTGGCTTCGTATGTAGCCAGTCACTCCGAAGATACTCTATAGGTTGGGAAAAGAGTTGCTTAAAGCGCTCCAGAAGTTGTTATTTTCTGATCTTATTGGATATATCTGTATTAGAACTATATGAATCATCCGCTTTAGAAAAAAAAAAGTTGGGAAGCGATTTAACTTGGTGAAAGTCCTGCTTTGAGATCTATAAGTCTGCTGATAGTGCATGGTGGATACTAACAGGTCTGCTTAGCCCGCTATATGATTTTTATATAGCAGACCCGGTGTAGAATTTTTATTCTCCCCTAGCTGGCCAAGAAAATTATGGGAGGATAAAAGATAGGGGGCGAGGTGCTTATAGACCGTGGCTACATTAATTAGAAGGTTGATACGAGTTCAGGTGATATTGCCCCCTTTTCGTTAGCTGGCCTGGGTTGGGTACTTAGGGTTTGTCTTGGGCTCATTAAATTTGCTTCTGGCCGACCATTTATGGGCTCATACGTATTGCCATAACGGCTAAGCTAAGCAAGCCAATACTCCATGCGTTCCATTTCAAATGCTCTAGTTCCTTTTACAGATACTGACATCGTTCTAAAGGAAATGACCTAGATCGTGTAGGATCTCACCCCAGTTCCCTTGATAATTTCACGTAAAGGGAATCAGGTTGCAAACCTGGTTGCAAGAATGGCGTGCCGTCTGAGAGCTGATCGGTGGAGCTCTAGTTTTCAAAGATGGCTTCTTCTCTAGCTTGCCGGAAGAAGAGAAGAATACATGCATGATAACCTTTGCATTGAAATTACGAACCTAAACCAAACAGCTAGCCTGGACCGAGTCAGTTCATTCTCTCTCTCTTTCAAAATTAGCTGTTGCCAATCTGCTGTATGCACGCATTGGGTGTCAAGGTGGTTTCTTCTTTTTGTCTTCTATTGCTACGGTAATTTAGGACCTGAATTCCATCTACTTGCAGGGTTAAACCTTGCTTGAATCCCGAGCTTCAGCCGTCTTAACAGGACATACAAGCTTTCTGCTGCCTTAAGCCTAATCCTTGAAATACAATCTTTGACACCAATCGCCACCCTCCTCTGAGCGACCATACTCGAAAAACAAATATCAAAGTCTGTCTATACGTATTCTTTTTGCACTGGCAGCAACTCTAAAGCCAATTAGAGATGCAACAGGAAATGATTAAATCGTCTACAAATTGCAGAGGCAGTGAGCGGCAAGCAGAGACATGCATGCTAAAAATAAAATAAAAAATTAAAAAACCAAGACAAATGCACACAGAGAGTAGGAGAGGAAAAGTCAAAAGACAAGCCGTCAGAAAGAAGGGTACAGAGATTTGCATCATCATCGGCAAAGAAGAGGGTAACCCTACTTGGCCAACAAAGCTTCATAAACATACCCTGGAGAAAAAAAAGAAAAAGAGCAGGAGACATGAAAATACATAGTACCATCTGTCTAATGATTTCTTTGCACCTTACCATTTTATAAGTAACAGGAGAAAATGGAGACATTTAATATCGGACCGATGACGAGTAAATAGTTTTCTATTCATATAAAAAGAAAACCTAAAAATTCTCATAAATGAAGAAATCAGAAAATCGATTTATCAGCCATCGCATCATCCTCCGAACCCGAGCTCTGCAACAGGTTGCTTATGGAACAACGTACCTTCCAAGATTCCCATATCATCTGATATAGGAAAGGAAAAATATTTAATAGCATTGAAACTTCACCACCAACATTCACACAGGTGGTGAAACTTGTACGTGAATCCCGTACAAACAGGAATATACGAACATGATATATATAACCACGCACGTTACTCAAATCGGACACAAATAAGATCACGGGCTTCAGAACCTGTGGATCCTTTAAGGTAATAAACTTCCATCAGCGGGAGAGGCCTGCTAATAGTATTTTGGAACATATTTTAAAGCATTGGTCCTTCCTTGTATACATGTTTGTACGTCATTGGTCCAATATAAATGCATTGGCTTCAGCACTTGGTTTCAGACAATCCGGCGACAGCATAGTCTGCCTTCAGCACACTTTCTCAATTGATTGGCCAACCACCAGGAAGCTGAAAAGCTATGCAGCAGTATGCCAAGATTTAGCCCTTCAAACCACCCATGCTCTTGCAAGCGGCCGATCCTCTACAAGATCAAGAGAAACCAATTGTAATATAAAAAGGAAAAATGCTTTTGACCCCTAGATAAGAGATTGAAGCTCATGGAGATGAGGAAGATCTAAGAGAACAGCTTAGCAATGAAATTTCGAATTACATGACAATAAACTAGTATCAGAGAATACATTTAAAAGACATTTGAACAATCGGGTAGAATGGATGCAAAAATTTTTTTTATTTGACAGTCTGAAAACATTTTTTTTATTACGAAGCAATGACAGAAAGTAAGCATCTTGACTAGGGAGAGAAGGTGCTCAACATCAATGACAGAAATTTTCTCACAGACAGCTGCCTACTTGCCCCTCTGAAGGTGGCCCTCCTTGCATCTCCTACGAACGAGCAACAAGTATTAACTGAACGAGCAGCAAGTATTAACTGCATCGAAGCTTAGAAACTCTTAATAACCTAAATCCTGAAGGGAAAAACATTTGGATAAAAACAAAGATATGAAATCAGGTCATCATATATCATTACTATCAAGCAAGCAATCTTCAAATTTCTACCACCCTGATGCAATCTACTTCACTGATTCACCACAAGCATCGCATTGGCTTTTCACAAAGAATCCAGGCACTTTTAACAGGCAAAAATGGTACAAGCTTGAAAATACAATACCTAAAAACTAGACACAAAATCTAAATGCAGACAATTAATAACTGAAATGAGGGCGATTTTCTGCCATTGGGCAATTCCTTTGCCACTGAAAAGAAAAGAAACACAAGCTGTTTTACCTGGAGACAGGAGATCGTCCAAGATTGGCTTGCCACTGAAAAGAGGAGAAAATAAGTGTTTCAGAACCACACAAATCCCAGCTACCCCTTACCCCCAACCCTCTTAGAAAAACAAAAAAAGAAGTCAAAAACACCTGATGTAGAGCTCTAGGCACCACCTTCAGCAGTTACCACAGCTAATTTTGTTCCAGAAAATCATGCTAAACGAATGAACAAACCATTGTTGGCAGCCTATACAAACCAGATTTAGCTAATCCAACATCTTTACAATCTATTGTATAATAATGCTAACCAGATTTTAAGATAACATCTTTACAATTTTTGCCCCTAGATCTAACTAGGAGGCAGAAGTAACAAATGCATATTGGATCTTCAAAATATGTATATCAGGCATTAAAAATTGATGTAACACCTGCCCCAAAATTGGACCTAGGGGTAAAATAACAGCCTTCTTATCAAGACAAGAATTTCTTGCAGATGTCAGCATACTATTTCAACACTTGAAGCACAAAGGAGATACAAGGGCAAATCATCAGACCCTTTAACCACTGATAGAAAGAAATAAAGAAGCAAAAATGAGTGGATGAATGAATGAACAAAGCAGCAGAAAAGAAAAGAAGTTCGACACTAATTAAGTTGGGTCAATATTAGCTGAAAAGAGGAGGCAACTCTTCTTAGCACAAATGGTATAGTAACTTACCTACCAAATCAAGAGTCTCCAGAAAAAAAGGAAGATATACATATTCTCAGCAAATAAACATGTTGTTAACTCTAGGAATTCTATAAGTTAGAACTATGTTACAATCATACAATCCAGTAGTTATACAAAGTAGAAAAAGGGGGTTAAATTAATCCACAAAAACACCAAAATCCTTGCCAAAGAGGAACCTAGTTTATTAAGGCTGCAAAAGAACAAAACCAAGATTCAACATCTAAACAAGAGGTTGCACACTGCTGTCTGCATAGCAGGACAGGCTGTCCAAGCTTAACTATGCCACCGAAAGTAGATTTGTTTTAATGATTACAGAAGCAAACAAATCAACCACAAATGAGTGAGTCCAAGCTCAACTTCAGCTTATTTTGCAACCTCCCGCCCATTTACTTTCCAGAAAGCTGCGCACAAACACTTTTGCTTAACAGATTTGGTAAGCCTGAGGTCACCTAAGGCTTTCTTATATAGTTTTCTAGCTAACCACCACAACAATATCCCAGTATTATGGAAGAAAATGCATTCTTTATTATTAAATTATGTCCCTTCAATAAATAAATATTAAAATAAGATTTTCAT
>JAOXJJ010000001.1:6174306-6185069 GCA_025769935.1 Phoenix roebelenii
TACCACATGTTTGGTAAGCAGCAATCCTGATAATATATGAGTTTGAGAAAAGAAACTCACAAATTTTTACCTCAACCATACTGAACCCAGTTCCATATCCAATAGATTGCATATTAAAAAATTGTTTGAGCGCTCCTCGACATATGAACACTTTCCCCAATACCTAATTCGCAAAAGAGTTTTTGCTACTGCTCCTTAAACTGAAGGCAATTCTTATTTGAATTACCTTCACCTGCAGTTACAAGTTATTTTATTTCTGTTCACTCAACTTTATCTAGCCCCTTTCAACACTACCACGCCACTTCATATCATTCATAACAAACCAAAGGTTCAAATATAGGTCTTACAACAAATGTCCCCTATGAAGTTTCATTATCTATAGTTTTTCCAGCAAAAAAAACACAAGCTCCTATATCACATGCCTGCTTGGAGCTACTCAGCTTTGATTATAACTTAAACCTCAGACTCGAATTCTTCTTCAACGGTCAGAACATATCCATGTTTTAGACTTTAAAAATTTCAATGAGCTGATTGCACATTTACATAGGTATCACAAAGACAATCACTGAAGGAGCTAAGAGACAAGTTCAAAGGGTCATGGCATGAAGATAAGCTACTACAAAAAAGAAGGAAAAACCAAAAGGTGGAAAGCATGTTAAGATTCAGGAGCTTACCGATGGCTGCAGCTGTTTAACAGAAGATCACCAGATCATCCAAGCTTTCCTCACCATTACTTGCATCGAATAGAGAAGGAAGCACTTTAACAAATCCAGTTTTATTAATATTCTACTCCACACCCCATGGAAATATACAAGCACAACTGCAAGCAAGTACCATAAGTTCGGAGACTGCAAAATGCCCTTGCTTTAGCACACCACCTCTCGTCCAATACCATACAATAAAGTAACCAGCAAATTACCACTGCCCATGGTACATTACCGCTCATGGTACAACCTCTTTTGCTTCTGTAGGAAAAAGATGCCAAAAAATCTCTTAAACAGCCATTATCAGGTTCAGTTTTAATGAATGGCCTAAAATTGCCTAAGCTAGTGAAGCTGGTTTCACAAAGCACTCCACTCACAGCAACACAAACAGCAAGAGAAGGCAGTAGTTGCAACAGGAATAGGAGGTGCTTTAGTTACACCATAGCAGGCCATCCAAGTAGGCTAAACCTGTTCAAATAAGACAAACTAGTAAACATTTGGGATGCATGACGAATTTAAAAGATAAAGTACTTGAAGGGTGGCTGAAATCCCATGACTTCACTTCTGCCTCAATGGTAGATGAGGAGAAAGATTAAATGTATGTATGTGTGTGTGTGTGTGTGTGTGTGAGAGAGAGAGAGAGAGAGAGCATGTCTTAAATACTGCCAATTATATCATTATAATACTTGGAATAAATTGTCCAGCAGCAGCACAGAATTTCAGCATCTGAAGCATGAGATACGAGCACAACTCATCACAGCCTCTAAAAACAGAAAAGAGAATTAGAAAGATCAGAAAAGAAAGGAGTGGGCGAGCACACGAGGGGGGAGGCATGTTTTCTGTTGCTTCTACTTTTAAAAACACTTTTCAGATATTGTCACCAAACTTATTTTTTCTGGGAAGCACTGTTTTGCATTAGAAGTTGCAAAGTACTTTTAAAAGAAACATAAAGAATTAAAGCACGCTCTAATTAAATGGATCAGAATTCTCTACCATGGGGGAAGAAACTAACACCATGAACAAAAGGATAAACGGGAAATGAGAGGCTAAGCAGAGCAAAGGCCGATGGACCATGGAGGAAGACCTCATCATGGTAACTGCACAGCAAACCTTGGTCAGTATGTCTTGAACAATCTTGCCTGGTCTGCAGGTATTCATCAGTAAGATGAAAAAGAGAGATGACTCGTACAGACACGTAGCAAAGGCTGCAGGAATAATCAGCATATGATCCAGCAGTTGCCTATCACCAGAGCTGCAAATATAAGAGATTAAAAATTTTGTAGAAATTAAATAGAATGGGAAGAAAAATGAGCAAACGAACAGCAACATATCTTAAATAAAGAAAGAGAAGGGAGTGAGGCTCAGAGTTGCTTTTGATCCAATATTATGGCACAGAGGGAGAAGAAGATCCCACTTTCTTCCTCATCTCTGCACTCCTCTCTACAGCTGGTGGCGGCAGCGGTTGCCTGCAGAACATCAGACCTTCCTAGCTGCCCAGCGACCATTGCCAAGAAAGAGCAATGCTACAAGGCCAAAACATTGTAGCAAGACAGAATGAGCTCTACACCATATTACACAAAGATCTTGATTACTCATCACAGCCTCTTCAAAAGATGCGCACAGAGAGAGAGAGCGAGCGAGCGCGCGCGCGCGCGCACGAGAGAGAGAGAGAGAGAATGCAGAGGATTAAGAATCATCAGCTTGGGAGAGAAGCAGAAGGGGGCAGCTTCGGCGAGAATAAAGCCACCAGCCCTTCCATTGCCTCTTCCTGAAGCCTCAGGATTGAGGTTGTATCTTTCATGCAAAAGAATGATTCATCTTCCTTCATGCGAGTCCATTGTTGGATCATCAATTGCTCGCTTTGAGATCTATGCAGTCCGATGAATGGAGGAGTTCGAAGAACTTTAAAATCTGTGCCATGGGTGATCCAATGGTGGATGGGAGCAAAGGAAGGTGAATGGAATTGAAGGGAACACTGAACTAAATATGGGTCATGTGCCAGTTTTCTGCAATGGAATTGGATTTTGGAAGAAGGTTTGGGATTTTTTTGTCCTCCTGAGAGGGGAAGGAGGGAGACACCAAGTTCCGTCCAATCAGTCATATAGATAAAAAATAGTGTGATATGAAATTTGGCTTGCAGACCGACTTTAGTTAGAAGTCATGGGTCATCTGTTCTGACTGGAGGTCAATTCAATTGCAAATAGCCCGTTAACGAGCTGAGCTGCTCAAGCTCGGCCTAATAAAAACTCGGTTTGAGCTCGACTCGTTAGTTAAATGAGATCGAATCTAAAATAAGATCAGTTTAAATTTGAGCTCGAGCCCGAGCTCGAACAGGTCACAAGTCTGTTTGGGCTCGTGATTTAACACTGTCTGGTATCAAGCACGGACCTTTTCTTTTTTTTTTTTTCCCCTCTCCCCCTCCCCCCAACGCACACTTGCCGGCTTTTAAAAGCTCACCCAATTGCCGTACAGGACCAGTGCTCCGATATTCAGAAACTCGGGTGCTCCCCCCTCTTCCCATCAGCAAAAGATCTGCCACTATTACTCGCCGCAGCAAAAAGCAATCAAACCCCCCCCACACCTTAAAAGACGTCACAGCCCCTTTAACGCATCACAACTATAGCACTGCACTCTCCCATCTCCCGCACCCCCCGCAACCCAACCTAACCCATGCCCTTTTCCCGCAAAGGACAAGGGCTAACAGTAATTATTCCTCGGTAAACCCAGTACAGGCTCCTCCTATTGGGTCGCGACACGTGGCCAATGACACACTATAAAAATCCTAATACAGACTTTTTTAGTTTGAATGAGCCACCCCTGTTCTCCAGATCTGACCATAATCATCACCATCTACAGAGGTACGTGTGATGTTGTATCTCCATCGCCAATATTGGTCCACTTCCATGTACCGCATCTTAAGATGGCGAAATCATAAAGGACTCAACCTAAGCTATAGTAGGATGTAACGTTTCCTTCGTAGAAGGTTCCACTCATCACAGTAGCCTAGCTATGGTTGTGGTGTTTAATGTATACTAAATTTTTATTATTAAGCCCGAGCCCTCAAGCTCAGGGTCTGACTTGATCTCGTAATTAAAACAAGAGCTCAAGTCTGAACCTTTGCTTTGCCAAGCAAGCTCGAGCCCAATACAGAGCTCGGTACCAAATCCAAGCCCAAACTTCTGTGAAACGAGCCAAGCTCGAGCTTGAGAAGCTCGGCTTGTTAATAGGTCTAATAGCAAGTCTTTGAAGTCATGAGTCACCCAGCACCTCAATTATGATATGACCAAATTAGATTTGCCCAAATTCTTTTCCAAAAGCACAAAGAAAGCAGTAGCATTTGAGTTTGAACCGGACCCAACCCAAATCAGATCCAAATCGGACAAAACCCAACACGGGTCAAAAATTATAGGCATGGACCCGACAAGCAGCCCTTTTTAGGAGATGAGGCAAGTCTCGTCCCACCACTGTCGGGACTCGGTGACCGTGCCCACTTCAATGAAATGGCAAGTGTTTTTTTAATGCCACCTATCTTTTAAAAAAAAAAAAAAGGAGAGAGAAGAATTAACTCCATCCGTATGGCAACCTCCACTGAGCCACCCTTCCCCGATCCGTTGGAAGCCCCACCAATATGACAACCTCTTTTACGTATGAGTCCATCACTCCAACACCACCTCAATACCGATAGATTAGAAGACGACTCCACCGAACAAATCAGGTGAAAAACATCCGATCCCCGCATTTAATCGACGCCCACATATTTCGAACCTGAGCCACTCTAGTATAATCTTTAACCCCATCCCAACCGTGCTACCACCTTGGTGGTATGCCACCTATCTATTTGATCCGATTCTTTTTCTCGGGCTAAACATAAACCTGGAACGGATCGGGAGTTAAGAAAAATCTTTTGAGTTCTAAAATATTTTATTTTCTGATTCCCCACAGTTGCATTTATTCTAAATCGGTTTAATAAATCCAGTTTACCATCCGTTTCGAAAAAGAAAAAAAAAAGAATATCTGATCTTTTCTTGCTAAATATACCTTTCTCGACCTTTCTGCTAAGATTATTCTATGATTTTTTTTAAACAAATAACTGACACAAAGGATTTGAACCCCCTTAGGGGAGAGGTGCAAAAAAAAACTAAGTGGATATTTTTTTACGCAAAATCCCCAAATTCCCAAAACCCTAGCGTCAAAACAAGAACATGATCTTCTAAAAATCACTTCAAATCGAATGGGTTAAAACATCGAAAGTTAAAAAAAATGCAGAAAATTAAATAGAATGGGAAGGAAAATGAGCAAAAGCCAAAAGGACAGGGACATATCTCGGATAAAGAGAGAGAAGGGAGAGAGGCTCAGAGTCGCACTTGATCCATCATTATGGCATAGAGAGGGAGATCCCACTTTCTTCCCCATCTCTGCACTCTTCTCTCCGGCTGGTGGCTGCAGCGGTTGCCTGCGAAGCATCAGACCTTCCTTGCTGCCCCGCCACCGTTGCCTAGAAAGAGTAATGCAAAGATCTCCGTTTCTCATCACCGCCTCTTCAGAACACACACACACACACACAGAAAGAAGGGGAGAGAGAGAGAGAGAGAGAGAGAGAGAGAGAGAGAATGGGGAAGATTAAGAATCATCGGCCAGGGAGAGGAGCAGAAGGGGGCAGCTTCTGCGAGAACAAAGCCACCGGCCCCTCCACCGCGCCTTCCCGAAGCCTCATACTTAAACTTATGAGCATGCTTCCCAAGTCCCAACCCAATCTGCCCTCTTTTTATAGTGGAACTCCAACGTGCCGACTAAAGCCGGAAGCGGTCGACCTTCTAGACTTTTCTTTTCCCATTCATTCCCAAAAATAATATATGGGGCTTTTTTATACATCAAATTATTCATAAATATTCTTTCATAATTTATATTTATAAATATATCTTCATAAAACATTTATTTAGTTATTTTATTTTTTTATAACTATTTTTATATATATTCATACTATCTAATACGGTTAAAAAATTAATAATTTTAAATTAAAATAACTAAACTATTCTTAATCGGTAGACGTGAAAAAAAAATATTTATAGAATGATTGCGATAGAAAACAAAAACTAATTTTAAAATTTTATTTTTGTTTTTAATTAAAATAAATATAATTTTTATTATCTATGTCAAAAAAATTATATTGAGACATTTGTAAAAAAACAATATTTTATAAAAATACGGAAATAAATATAAAATTTAAGAAAACAATCATGCAAATCTGAATTTTTAGAAAGATATTTATATAAAAAAAATCCTAACATACATACTTATATATATATATTTTATTCCTGTATTTCCATTTCAGCGGCTTCATCAAGGTTTGCGAGAGGTTGCTTTGTTACTATTTAACACTAATCATTTTATTTTTCATATAATGAACTCCAAAAATATTAGATTTCAAATACACTTCTGAAACCACACTTTCTCCCTGTCAGGCGATCCATCCAACGGAATAAAAATAAAAAAAAAAACGGGGCAGCCCAGCATGCACAAAGTCTAATACTAGGGTTGCTGGATCAATTGGACAATAGTAGTAGTCTTCTCAATAAAAGTGTTAGTTTCAAACAATGAAATTTAATACATGAGGTTCATTCACTATCCGGTTTATATTGCTCAACAACAGTATACCATACATTTTAAATAATTAAAGTTACAAATAGAGGGTAACGTATCAAACTCCTGTAGGGCCACGACTCCTCTTCCAAAGATCAATTACATATTGGGGACCGTTTTGCCTGCACAATTCCAATCCCTGCCATCCTAGAGAAATAAATAATTAGATAAAGAATTCCTGTTTCCATTGGAATGTGATTAGAAATTATTCAAAAAAATCATTGAAGGTGAAACTTGTATAGAATACATGCCGCTAGAATCACGAAACTTACAACTTTTAATTGATCGATAGCTTATGGTATGAACTTCTAGTTGATAACTCTGTTTAGAAGCAACCAATAGCACATTTCAGTGGAAAAGCAGCACGGAGATTTCCACTTCATCATATGACGGTACGATGAAGGGTAAGCTGAATCCTGTTTTATTAGGTGAGTAGCAGGCTGCCTACAGAGGACTTTTCGCTTCATCATCTTCCGACCCTACACAGCACAGGCTCGACTTACAACTACTCTGGAAAGCTGCTGTGCGGATTTTGTTGCATGCTTTTCTTCACAAATTAATTATGGAGCAAATTCAACAACTACACATATGCTCGAGAAAACAAAAAATACACACATTATAAGTCAGAGGAAAAGAAAGAAATGCATACCTTGATTACAAGACTAAAGGGGCCAAATAGTAAGCAACCATGAGATGTCAAAAATTGTTTGGTCGATTACAGACTACTTGTTTGTATTTAAATCAGGCACGCTGACTCCTTTTACCAGTGTCATATGAATAAGCCTCCAGTGTGCGTAGACTGTTTTCAGAGACATTGGTATTTCATATGTAGTACACTGAATAATTTCTTCTTAATGTCAAGTTGAAAATAATTTTATTTCAACTGTTTCTCAAAAAAACATGCATTCAATGTATTGGTAAGTCAGACAATTTAAATAGCATAATTCGCCTAATTTTTGCAGCCTAGAGCTATTGCACAAGTTTCAGCTCTCAACCTGTACTCATCAACCAAAAAATATCTAAAAAGCCCTTGGGAGAAATGAACATTCTTGGAACATTCTGCAACAAGGTTGTTTGTGTGCCACAATCTTGTTCAACAACTCAATCGCCTGTGGAGTCCAAACAACTTTCAAAAAAGTACAGTTCCATTAGTCGACATGCAAAAGCACTCAGCTCATATTACTAGTTTCTAGCCATTGCGTTTTCTTTGCATACATGTTTTCCCTTCTTTGTGGTAATATGGGCTACTCAGAAGAATTCAAGCATCCAATTGTATCTAATCACATTATATCAAAATTAAAAAAAAGAGCCTCCAAATTGTTGCTTGCTATTAAATATAAAATCAGCCAAATAGTTGACCTACAAAATCCAGATCAGTAAAATGATTTCTACTGCTTGAGTGTTTGCTAAATTGAAATAACTGGGTTCCAACCGGTTTCATGTGGTGCTTGAATGCCAAGGCTTTGTATTTGCTGTTCATATAATAGGACAAAAATCAGACAGTATGGTCCAACAGTTATATCATGGAATTTCTATTGTCAACTACAAACACACAAGATCATATAGACTACCATATCAATTTCTAGAATGCATATGAATGGTACTGGGGTGCAAAATAATGAAAGTTAGCGTCTACAGAGGTTCGCAATAATTGCTCACACATATCAACATGCAGAATGGATATATAGCTAAATGTAAATTGAAGTATATACCCCCTAAAACAGAAGGGGAAAAATACCTAGCATTACTAAGGACATGCAGACAATATCACATCTCCCAAACCACCAAGATCGTGAAGTCAACTTTTGGAAGTGTTTAATACCAGCAGGCTACATGACCTGCTTCCCGTGATATAAATCAGTGGTTCATTCCATACCTACCACATGTTTGGTAAAAAGCAATCCTGGAATTATGAGTTTGAGAAAAGAATCTCACAAATTTTTACCTTAACCGAACTGAACCCAGTTCCATATCTAATAGATTGCATATTAAAAAATTGTTTGAGCAGTCCTTGACATATGAACACTTTCCCCGATACCTAATTCACAAAAGAGTTTTGCCGCATTGCTCCTTAAACTTAAGGCAATTCTTATTTGAACTACCTTCACCCGCAGTTACATGTTGTTTTCTTTCAGTTCACTCAATTTTATCAAGCCCCTTTCAATACTACCACGCCAACATAAAGCTTACCTTCATATCATTCATAACAAACCAAAGGTTCAAATATGGGTCATACAACAAATGTCCCCTATGAAGTTTCATTATCTATAGTTTTTCCAGCAATAAAAACACGAGCTCCTATATCACCTGCCTGCTTGGAGCTACTCAACTTTGATTATAACTTAAACTTCAGCCTCGAATTCTTCTTCAACTGTAAGAACATATCCATGTTTTAGACTTTAAAATTTCAATGAGCTGTTTGCACATCTACCTAGGTATCACAAAGACAATCACTGAAGAAGCTAAGAGACAAGTTCAAAGGGTCATGGCATGAAAATAAGCTACTACAACATGGAAGGAAAAACCAAAAGGTGGAAAGCATGTTAAGATTCAGGAGCTTACTGATGGCTGCAGCTATTTAACAGAAGATCACCAGATCATCCAAGCTTTCATCGTCATTACTTGCATCGAATAGAGAAGCAAGTACTTTAGCACATCCAGTTTTATGAATATTCTACTCCACACCCCATGGAAATATACAAGCACAACTGCAAGCATGTACCATAAGTTCCGAGATCGTAACATGCCCTTGCTTTAGCACACCTCCTCTCGTCCAATACCATACAACAGAGTAACCAGCAAATTACCACTGCCCATGGTACATTACCGCCCATGGTACAACCTCTTTTGCTTCTGTAGGAAAAGGATGCCAAAAAATCTCTTAAACAGCCATTATCAGTTCAGTTTTAATGAATGGCCTAAAAATGCCTAAGCTAGTGAAGCTGGTTTCACAAATCACTCCACTCACAGCAACACAAACAGCGAGAGGAGGCAGTTCTTGCAACAGGACTAGGAGGTGCTTTAGTTACATAAGACCAAGAATACAAGAGAAGGCAGATGCCAAGACAGGACTATGAGGTAAGTTACATAAGACCAAACATACAAGAGGAGGCAGTAGCTGTGACAGAACTAGCCGGTGGTATACCCATAAAGAATGCGACCAGCAGAAATTGTCCAAGCAACTACTTTTCACCAAACAACCATTTAAGAGACAACAGTAATCATAGTAGCACTAGCAGAAAGAAAAAGAGGGTTCCATCTTTTATCAGTCAGCGGCTCCCTCATTCTGGAAAAACTAAAAGGAAAAAAAATGCTTAAGAGAATTTGAAAAATTGTGATACTCCTTAATGCAGGAACCATGGAACAAGAGGAAGGGATCAAGCAAACACCACTATCAGAACTCCGAAACGTCAAACTGCTAAGGAAAGATACTTTTTAATTCAAATATCCAAATGCTCAACTTTAGCTTAAATAAAAATGAAGATTTTTTTTTATCCAGGCACTTCTTGACATGGTTGCCGGGCAGAACATGTGTTTAATAATCCATTTTCCATTTTTTGAAACTGACAACCAGTTTCTGGAAATTGTAGAAACCAGAAAATGTGGCTGACTTTTATGAAAACTAGCAATGGCTTGCCACCTCCCCAGCCACCCACCATCCGCCACTACCGCTACCGCATGCCGTCACCTCCGCCCATTGCCAAATATTGCTAGCCACCAATTACTGCCGGTTGCCATCACTGACCACCATCCACCACCAATCACCACCTGCTACCAGCAATCGCTGGCCACCCCCACCGTTGGCCATCATTGCTGTCACCAGCCACTGCTGCCACCGACCACCGCTGCCTGCTGTCGGCCACCATCACGTTCTTCTCCACCATCGCCATATTTGCCACCAAACAAGTTTCAAGCTTTCGGTTGAAAAAAAACACACACACAGACACACACACACAGAGAGAGAGAGAGAGAGAGAAACTGGTTTCGGATTTATTTAGAAAAAACAAAAGAAAGAAAGCTGGCAATCATGCAAAATGCTACCTTAAATTAAGCGCCGTGGCTTGCTTAACATTGACATTGATGATCATATATTTCTGGTGACCAAAAAGAGAGTTATTAAATATAAAATTTTTAATTACATATATTCTTCATGTTAGATACTTGTCATTCTCCTATCTCTTTGAAACTATCAATATGTTTAAATTATATTATTTAGAATTATCCATTATCTTTTCCTTAAAAAATATTTTTTCTCACAAATCTGACTTGTATCTGGAGTCATATCCAATTAATATTCATATCCTTTTAGAAGAAATGTGGAGTGGACACAAATTTTAGCATCTGTCTAATATCTGTATCCAAGTTCATTCAGCTCTGCCCAATTTTCAGACATCGTGCAGAATATTTTAAAAGGATGCA
>JAOXJJ010000001.1:6199349-6220857 GCA_025769935.1 Phoenix roebelenii
GCCAAGTCGAGAGCTCTGAGGTCGAGCGCCTGGTCGGGTGTCCGCGTTCGGACGCCTATGAGGTCGAGCGCCTGGTCAGGTGTCCGAGGTCGGGCGCCTCTGAGGTCGAGCGCCTGGTCAGGCGTCCGAGGTCGGGCACCTCTGAGGTCGGGCGCTTCTGAGGTCGAGCGCTTTTGATCACGTGCTGGCAACGTGCTCACGTGCTTTGGAGCGGTTGATTTTTCCCCAACACTACCCCCAACTTTCGAGTTCGAGCCGTTCGCGAGCTCGGGCTCGGGAAGTAGTTGCCTTTATTGCATTAGTGGGGATCAGGGTGCCTTAAATTATTTCGGCGTTCCGCGCGCTTTGGGGCACCTTTAATGAGAGGAGATGGGGCGACGCCCTTTCGTCCTTCGAGGTCTCCTCGCGTGGTGGGCTCATGATGGGGCTCCGGGATTCGATGGGACGCGGTCTTGATTCTATATTCGAAGTGTCGATCCAGATTAAATATGTCGCTTCGATTTTCGGGGCCGACATGTGGCAGAATTTGGGCGGAGAGCGGGATCTGGTCATGCCGATCTGGGCCGTCGGGGGTTCTATATAAACCCCTTGAGCTAGCCCTAAAAAGGTCTTGTTTGGCCGTCACTGTTTTTCCCTTCTCCCTTTCGTTTCCTTCTTTCTTCGACTGTCGCGACCGAGTCTCCCCGGCGGTGTGTTGAGGCGATTTCCGACGGTTCCACGGTAGGTTATTTTCCCACATTAGCTCGGAGGATCTTTTCTTCTTCTTCTTCTTTCCTTTTATTTCTTGTTTTCTCCTTCGTTCTCCTTTTGTTCCTTATCTTCTCCATCGTTTTTTCCTTTTCTGGGATGGGTCGTAGTCCCGGTGAGGTCGGATCTACCTTAACCGAGGAGGAACTAGAGTTGGTTCATTCCCGGTTTTTCTTTCGGCCTCGGTTTCGTCTTGAGCTTTCGGGGTTGGAGGACCGGGTGACGAGATCTCCTCCAGGTCGGATCGGAGTGTACGTCGAGACACTCTGGGCCGGCCTGCGGTTTCCTTTTCACGAGTTCGTGAACGAGTTGTTGGTGGAGTATCGACTCGTCCCAGCACAACTCGCTCCGAACTCGTGGAATACCATCATCGGGTTCGTATCTCTCTGCATTGCGCACAGGATACCGACCCTGATAAGTGTTTTTTGCCAGTGCTACTAATTGAAGTCGAACCCGACGGACGGGAATTAGCTTTACTTCGCCTTTCGGGGAGGTATGTCACTCTTCTGAGGTGCCCCTTCCTCTATTCATTAGTGGAAGGGGAGGTTTTTCTTCCTCTCCTACGAGCTTTCGTGGGGATTTGACCCGAGATGGGGGCATCTCCAGCTGAAGGTCGTCAACCGGCTCACCGAGCTGTCGGCGGACGAGCAAAGGGCATTTGATGCTCTACGCGGCCTCGGAGGCGATATCATTCTGACTGGCCTCCTGAGCGAGGAGGCTTTGGTGAACGTTGGCTTGAGCTCGGCGCACCCCGAGGGTAAGAGCAGTCTTACTGCTCCTTATTCATTCTGCTATTTTTTGTCTTATTTGCTTCTTAACGCTGATCTAACACTTAGAAATTTTTCTTCTTTTTCAGACGTTCCCAATATGGTGACAAGCAACACCGCGCTCTTCTTCCGACTCAAGAGGAGGGTGGCCGAAGCTGGCGGAGCTCTTCCCGAGCCCAGGAAGAAGGCCAAGTCGGCCTCAACTTCCGCCCCTGCCGAGGCGAGGGGCTCCGGGGCCGGACCTTCCGGGTTCGTCCGGGCGGAGGCCCCAACTACCGAGAAGGCGAGCTCGGGTTCCCGTGGGGCGACGGGCTCGGCTTCCCCAGCCTGCCCCGCCCCTATTTCTCAATGGGCGGGCCGACCAGTCATCCATCTGCGACGCTTGGGCCCCAAGCCGAGCAGAGGCCCCGGGGTCCCAAGCGTGTCTCGCCCTGCCATTACGAGCCCGGGCGAGCCGAGTTCGTCGGGGGTCGGAGGTCGCTCCGAGAGGGGATCTAGCGACCCGGAGTCTCCCATTGGTGAGGGTGGTTCGGCGCTCCACGATAGCAATGTCGCACGCGAGGTATTTCCCCGCGCATTGCTCCCAGCTGATCGAGCCGAGTTCAAAGCCATCGAGCTCGGGGATATTGTCGATTAGACATACTACAATGCTGCCCAGGTAAGTCGCCTTCTCATTTTTGCTTTGGTTATCGGCATTTTCTCCACTTTCACTTATCGTTATTTTTTCTGCAGCATCTCCACAAGATCGACACACTAGTGTTCATAGCCTCGGGATGCCAGAATGAGGCTCGGCGATTCCAACGGCAGCTGGAGATGGCCGAGAAGAGGCTCGTTGAGGCGGAGGCCATCGCGCGGATAGTGGCTGTCGAGGCCGAGCGACGATCGGCAGTCAATCAGCTCGAGGAGGAGAGGGCCACGCACACTTTGGCGCGGCCAGAGTTGCGCGCCTACGAGGCGCGTCTGGCCGAGGCCCGTTCGGAGGCCGTCGGCCACAAATACGAGGGCGGGGTACTCCGCCTGAAAGTCGAGCAGCTCGAGGCTCGAGAGAAGAGGGCGCTGGAGCAGGCCCAGAACGCAGTGAAACTCTTCAAGGAGTCAGAGGAGTTCCGTGACATGTTGGAGAACGCCGTGGAAGGGTTTCTCCATGGCTTCAAAAATTTTCGGAGGCAGATGCATAGGTTCTGCCCCAGCTCGACCTCGGGGGGATTCGGCCTAGGTCGGGGATCGACGAAGAGAGCGAGTTCGATCTTCCCGCAACCCTTGAGGCGGAGGAGGAAGTTGCCGAGGCCGGGGCTGACGCGGCCGAGCAAGCAGCTCGAGGGACTCCTTCTGGTGAAGTTGCTGAGGGCGTTCTCGAGGCCATGGGCGAAGCCCCATCGGAGGCCACCGCGGAAGGTCCCGAGCCAATTCCTGTCGAGGACCCTCGAGTGATCATCATGGATGACCCTGAGGTCGACGCCGATGCAGCTGCAACCTCCTAGAACTTAGCCTCCTCTTTTTCTTTGTTCTCTCTTTTTTTGTAAACAAGGTCGGCCATTGAAGTCATTGTATAGCCGAACCTTAATTTTGTACTTAGCCTTCGGGCTTTTATCAATGAAGAGCCTTATTCTAAATTTGTGCTTGTCTCTTTTCTGCATGGTAGGTAAACTTTTACCTTTAGGTTGAATTCCATTTCCACGAATTTTCCTAAGTCTTCAATCTCGGCTAAATCCATAGACTTAGATTCCGGCAGCCTTCGCTAGATCGTCAGGCTTAGCTCTGATAGGGATCGCGTTAAGGCTTTGGGCTTAGACTTTAGGAAAGTTCGCTATGTCCTTGAGCTCGGGCTCCGAAGAAGTCCCGCTAATCCTCTAGGCTTAGCTTCCGAAAATTTGGTCAAGTTCTTGGGCTCGGCTTCTAGATCAAGCTTGCCAAAGCTTTAGGGTCAGACTCCGAAGAGATCCCGCTAGGCATTTAGGTTTATCCTCTGAAAAATTTCTCCAAGTCTTTGGGCTCGGCTTCCAGGATAAGCTTATCAAAGCTTTAAGATCGAACTCCAAAGAGATCGTAGACCGAGATTAGGCTATCGTTCGTACTTTTTGGTCTCGAACTTGGTCGGAGTATCAAGAAGTAAAATCAGAACTTACGGTGAGTGACTTGGCACTTTCGGGCTCAGCTAGAGTATCATCAAGCGGAGCTCGAAGTCGTTGTTGTAGGCCGTCTCGGCTTGAATCGACGTTTAGACTCGGCCAGACCCTCATTCAGAGAGGTCCGGAACAAGTGAAGATTGAACCGGAGATTGGTGGTGAGGAGAGTACACACGAGGCCGAGGGGACCCCGACTCATGGTTGATTCAGAAGAGCATCCCGATCTTGGTTGAAGAGGGTTCCGAGGTTGGTCGAGGTTTTGTCGATCGTCTTGTAATATAAATAAGTAGATGAAATGACATAGGTGCTGGGTAGGGTTATACCTCTTGCACCATCGGAGTCGGTCATCTCAGGTTGAGGTAAGCGACTCCGCCCTATGGTCAGCTTTTAGGGACGTTCCTCGACATGTAGTCCGCTTCCGCAGGTGGTGTTATTTGTTGTAGGGATGGCGCTTTGGTCGAGGTCTCGCGCAACAGCATAGCTCGCACCGGCCAAGCTGGGGAGGATGCTGCGTTCCCTACGAGGTGTTGTCTACTTCAGGCACGTCTGCAAGCCAGGGGGTCCACGAAGGTACTACCCTGTTGTTGAAAGTCTCGGGGGTCCGCGAAGGTACTATCCCGTTGTTGTCTTTCCGAGGTTGAGGGAGCTTGGGCTCACTGTCGACTCAATGGGGCATCCCGACCTTAGCCGAGGGATCGAGAATGAGGTCGAGGGAGCTTGGGCTCGCCGTCGATCTGGTGACGCTTCCCGAGGTCGAGGAAGCTTGGGCTTACTGTCGAACAATAGGGCATCCCAACCTTAGTTCAGGGATCGAGCACGAGGTCGAGGGAGCTTGGGCTCGCTGTCAACCTGGTGACACTTTCCGAGGTCGAGGGAGCTTGGGCTCATTATCGAACAATAGGGCATCCCGATCTTGGTTGGGGTCTTTGAGGGAGATCGAGACCGAGCTTGACATCGACGTGATAAGGCGTTCTAGACTTGGCTGGGGCATCTGAGCTTGGTTGGGCATCCGAGCTTGGTCAGGCATCCAAGCTTGGTCGGGCATCCGAGCTTGGTCGGGTTTCCTAAGATTCATGAGCGTCCCAATATCAGGAAGAGCATGGAATAATTAAGAGAGAGCTGTAAACGAATTATCATAAGTAGGGGGCGAGAGTTGTATTCCCAATCGTTGATGACCCCTGGAGGGTTTACTGGTAGTACATCTGAAGATTTTCGAAATTTCAGCTTCGTGAAATGAGGGTCCCCTCGAGAGACTCCAAATTGTATGCTCCGGGCCACTGGACTCGTGCGATCCGGTAGGGTCCTTCCCAGTTCAGGGCAAGCTTCTCCTGCTCGGTGGGCTGAGAAACTTCCGCTCTCATGAGGACAAGATCTCCTGCTTTGAAAAGCTTGTCCTTCACTCTGGAGTTGTAGTACTGTGTCGTCTTTCGTTGGTATCTTATCATACAAACTCGGGTTGTCTCCCTTGTCTCCTCGATGAGGTCCAGGTTGCCTCTGAGTTGGGAGGAGTTGGAGGTTGCATTGCAATGTTCCACTCTTGGTGAAGGGAATCCAACTTCCAGAGGGATGACAGCCTTCGTTCCGTATGCCAGGTTGAAGGGAGTCTCGCCGGTAGGAAGTCGGAACGTGGTTCTGTAGGCCTAGAGGGCATTGTAAAGGTCTTCGACCTATTGCCCCTTGGATCGATCGAGCCTAGCCTTGAGCTTCTGGAGGATGGTACGATTCGTCATCTCAGTTTCTCCATTTGTCTGTGGATGGGTAACCGAGGTGAAGCGGTGATCGATGCCAAGTTCGGAGTAGAATTCTCTAAAATGGATGTTGTCGAACTGACGATCATTGTCAGATATAAGGATGCGGGGGAGTCCAAATCTGCAGATTATTGACTTCCAAACAAAGTCCCGCATCTTCTGCTCGGTGATCCGGGCCACTGGTTCGGCTTCAACCCATTTGGTAAAGTAGTCGATGGAGATGACTAAAAATTTTCTCTACCCGGTTGCCAAGGGAAATGGCCCCAGGATTTCGATCTCCCATTGGGTGAATGGCCAGGAAGCACTGATCGAGGTCAGCGGGGCTGAGGGTCGGCGCTGGATGTTGGCATTTTGTTAGCATCGATCGCACCTTCGGACGAAGTCCGTTGCTTCCTTTTGAAGTGTGGGCCAATAGTATCCTTGGCGCAAGATTTTATGGGCCAGTGCCGGGCCTCCCAGATGGTTTCCGCATATCCCTTCATGAACCTCTCGCATAGCATAGTCCGCCTCTGACGGGCGGAGGCATCTGAGGAGAGGAGAGGTGAAGGATGTCCGGTAGAGCTTGCCTTCATATAATATGTATCGGAAGGCTAGACGCCCGATTCGGCGAGCCTCGAGCTCATCATTGGGAAGGCTTCATTTTGTAGATAACTGATGAACTCGTCCATCCAGCTCGGCTCGGTTTCGATGCAGAGGGTCGGCTCAGGCTCCTCCGTGCTGGGCGTTTGGAGATATTCGAGCATTGTTGCCTTGGGAAGCTCGCTTATGTGGGAGGTCGCCAGCTTCGACAGTTGGTCTGCCCTTAGGTTCTCTGTTCTGGGGATGTGCTGGATATTGAAGGAGCCTAGGGTGGATGTGAAGTCTCGCACCTTTTGAAGATATCTCTACATCGATGGCTCTCTTGCTTCAAAGTACCTCAGGATCTGGCCTACGACCAGTTGGAAGTTACTAAAGACCTTCAGGTCCTCGGCTTTCAACTCCTTTGCCAATTTGAGCTCGACAATAAACGCCTCGTACTCTGCCTCATTGTTTGAGACTGGGTACTCGAAGCGTAGGGTTTGCTCCGTAACTACCCCATCTGGGCTTGTAAGGATAAGACTTGCTCCGCTACCCCCCGAGGTCGAGGAGCCGTCTACATATAGAATCCATAACTGCCTTGGAGTCTCCTCCATTGGCATGAGTGGGAGCTCGGGATTGTCCGGCAAAGTGCACTCCACGATGAAATCGGTGAGCGCTTGGGCTTTGATTGCCGACCTCATACGGTATTCGAGGTCGAACTCCCCGAGCTCGATCGTCCACTTGGCAATCCTCTCGGCGCTATCCGAGTATTGCAGAATCTGCTTCATAGGCTGGTCGGTCAGTATGGCCACAGTGTGGGCCTGGAAGTAGGGCCGGAGCCTCTGAGCCCAGATGACCAGGGCGAAGATTGCTTTCTCCAGTTTGGAATATCGGGTCTCGGCATCCCTCAGGATCCGGCTGGTATAATACACTGATCTTTGAAGCTTGTTCTCTTCTCGGACCAGGACCGAGCTTACCGCAACCGGGGAGACAGCCAGGTACAAATAGAGGAGTTCATCCTGCTGGGGTTTTGTGAGTAATGGAGGGAAAGTGAGGAGGTGCCTAAGTTCTTCAAAAGCTTGCTGACATTCCTCCGACCATAAGAAGTTCTTCGGTCGCTTGAGGATTGTAAAGAATTGGAGGCACCGCTCGGCCGACCTGGAAACGAATCTTTCCAGAGCCGCGACCCGCCCTGCGAGCCACTGTACTTCCTTAACCGTCTTTGGTAACACCATCTTTTGCAGTGCTCGGATCTTCTCGGGTTTTGCTTTGATTCCACGCTAGGTGACTACAAAGCCAAGAAACTTGCCCGAGGTGGCTCCGAATGCGCACTTAGCGGGGTTGAGCTCAATTCGATACTTTCTAAGTGTGGAGAATGTTTCGTTGAGGTCAGCCACATAATCCTTCGCTGTTCGGCTCTTTACCAGCATATCGTCCACATAAATCTCCATATTTCGGCCTATTTGGTTTTTAAAGATTTAGCTGACCAGTCTTTGATATGTTGCTCCAGCATTTTTCAACCCGAAAGGCATCACTTTGTAGCAGTAAGTGCCCCTGTCGGTGATGAAGGTCGTCTTCTCCTCGTCTTCCGACGCCATTCAGATTTGATTGTATCCCAAGAAGGCGTCCATGAATGTCAGCAACTGGTGTCCCGAGGTGGAGTCCACGAGCTGGTCAATGCTGGGGAGTGGAAAGCTATCCTTTGGGCAGGCTCTGTTCAAGTCGGTGTTGTCCACGCACATGCGCCACTTTCCGTTAGCTTTCTTCACGAGGACCACATTGGCGAGCCAGTCTAGATAGGAGATCTCCCGGATGAAGCCAGCCTCAAGAAGTTTGTCCACTTCCTTGGCCGTTGCTCGTTGTCGTTATGGGGCGGAGCCCCATTTCTTCTGCCGCACAGGTCTGCAGGTCGGTTTCACCTGGAGTCGGTGAATCATGACCTCAGGATCTATTTCTGACATATCGGCGGGCGACCAGGCGAAGATGTCCATATTGGACCGAAGAAACTCGATCAGACGATCTCTTTCAAGGGAGCTCAGGCCAGAGCTGACCTGCACGGTTAGCTCTGGGCAATTTTCTTGTAAAGAAATCTAGGTAAGAAGCTCACCAGATTCTACTCGTCCTTTTCGGGGATCGTCCCGCACTTCCAAGGTTTCGATGGGCAGCATCTGATCTGATGCTTGAGTTGGCGCCTTGGCCGGTAGCTCCTCCCAGCTTGGTGCCTTAGCTAGTTGCTTTGCTCGGTGAGTGGCCATGTAGCACCGCTTAGCTATTGTCTGGTCCCCACGAACTTCGCCTACTCCTCGATCGGTGGGGAACCGCATAAGCAGGCGATAGATCGAGACCACAGCTCGGAGGGCATTTAGCCCTGGTCGTCTAAGAATGGCGTTATAGGCCGAAGATAGGCGAACCATTAAGAAATATGTCCTTACGGTACTTTCTTAGGGAGCGAGCCCGATCGTGACAAGGAGGCCGACCTCGTCCTCGACCGGAACCGAATCTCCGGTAAATCCGATTAGTGGAGCGTTCATTCTCCGAAGCTGGCTTTTCATCATCCTCATTTTTTAATAGGCATCGTAGTACAAAATATTAGTCGAGCTTCCATTATCAACTAGAAAGCGCTTTACATCAAATTTGTTTACAATCATGGAGATGACCACAGCGTCATCATGAGGAGTCTCAACTCCTTTCAAGTCCTCGTCCGAGAATGAGATGGCTTCGAAGGTGCGCGGGCGCTTCAGAGGGATCCTTCCCTCGTTTGGTTCTTCAGCCGAGCTTCCTCCTCCAATGGTGTTGCTGGTGCCGGCGATAGGCCCGTTGTCATTCGGATTTTCGGGCGGTGCGGCATTTTCCACTGTCCTCCTTTCTTCACACCGGTTCTTTACAAACCGGTTGAGTATTCCGCGACGAATAAGCACCTCGATCTCATCCCGGAGCTAAAAGCAATCCTCCATGTCGTAGCCGAGGTTCCGGTGGAAACGACAATACTTCCTAGGATTGCGTAGGGCTCCGGTATCCCGCATTGGGGGTGGAGGTCGAAAATAGTATTGACCTTCTATCTCCATTAGGACCTCTACTCGGGGGGCATTCAGGGGGTGTAATTCTCGTACCTCCCCGAGGGCATTCATGGCCGTGATGGAGATCTCGGTCGAGGCGGGGATCTTGGTCGAAGTCGTCCCCGCTGTCGAGGTGGGCTCGTCAGCCGAGACAGGTTTTTATCTCGGCGGAAAGATCGGCTTCTCAGGCGGCCGCGCTCTTCACGACGCTTCTTTTGCTTCCTTGAGGCCTGCTTGATCGCGCCCCGCCTGGAGGCGATAGCCTCTTCGGCCTTCGCATACTTCCGAGCTCGGGCCCGCATTTCAGTGAAGTCGGCAGGAAAGCTCTTCTCAATGGAGAAGAGGGATCTGTAAGAGCAAGCCCCAGTCTTTAGTGCCAACATGGCTATCGACTGGTCAAGCTCGCAAACTTCCTAGGTTGCAGCAGTAAAGAGGTCGAGGTATTCTCTGAGGGATTCCCCCTCCTTTTGTTTGACGTCCAGGAGGGAATCCGACGTTCGCCGCTGGCACCGGCTGGCAGCAAAGTTGGTGGCGAACTGCCTACCAAGCTGCTCAAAGGAGGATACCGTGCTCGGCTTCAGCCCAGAGAACCAAAGTCGAGCCGTTCCCCGAAGAGTTGCTAGGAAGGCCTTGCAGAGCACAACCTCCGAGGATCCTTGCAATGCCATGAGGGCTCGGTAATTCTCCACTTAGACCATTTCGAACCTCGGTGGGACTGGCTCATCCTCGATCTGGCGGAAGAAGGGGGCTTGGTGGTAAACTCAAAGTCACCCTCACGCCTTGCCTTCCTGCTATGAAGCGCTTCAATCTGGCGCTCAAGGTTCTCGACCTTCTTGTTGAGCTCCCTAGCCTGGGGGATGGCCACCGTAGTCTGCTCCGGCTCGTGATGGTCCGGGGCTGACTCGGCTTCCGAAATCTGCAGCCTTCTGTCCATGCTCCTCCCTAGCAATTCTCTCCGGGGAGACGCTCGGGCTGAGCTTTGGCGACAGTACCGTTCTTCATTGTTGGCCCTCAAGGAGTCGTGGAGGTTTTGGCCCTAGGGCACCAGCCCGTTTGGAGGAAGCACTGGCTGGACCTGGGCCTGCGGAGGCGGCATAGGTGGGGCTTCCTCACGTTGCAGGCCTTGGACAGCTGCAACCAAGGCTTGAACCTGCTGCACCAGGATATTGAACTGTTCTGGCTAGACCTGGCGAGCTGAGTCAGCCGGAGGTGGCGAGTTCTGGATAGAGTGTCCAAGACTTAGTGGGTGATGCTGGGAAGCATTGGAGGCTCCTTTGCTTCTCAACTTCATGGCCACAACTCGTGCCCTTCCTCTAGCGCCAACTGTTGCTGGAAATTGGACCCGGAGGCGGCCGTCGGCCGAGAAGGAGGAGCTCCGGCGTAAGATGGCGGGTGGGGGTCCGTCGGCAGGCGGCGTCCTCCGGGGGACCTGCAAAAAGCCGGTGGCCCGGATTTCCGGCGCCGGCCCTCCAATGCCTAAGTCAGAGAGGACAAATGTATGAGGGGGGAGAAAATATGTCTCCTAAGTTTCAGAGTCCAACCCCCTCTAAGGAGGGGTTCTTCTTTTATAGAGGGTACAGGGTTACCTGCGATGTGACAGAGCGAACAAGTTACCGTCATGATTGGGCATGTCGTATGAATTAATGCACGATCGTGTAAAGTAATGCATTGCCGTAGGAGATCAGGCCGGAGCCAACGAGTCGTCGTGGCTGATCGGACGTAGCCGAGTGGGTCAGCTGTTTGTCGTGGAGGGCTTGAGATCCGTAGATAGCATGTGCATTAATTGTTGAGTGAGCCGGAGATCAGCAGAGGCCATGCGCATTGATTGTTGAGTGAGCCGGAGATCAGCAGAGACCATGCGCATTGATTGTTGAGTGAGCCGAAGATCAGCAGAGGTCATGCGTATTGATTGTTGGCAGCAGTAGCAGGGCATGGTCCTCGGTCGAGTTGAAGAAGGATGTGACCGCGGCGGGTGGATGGTGAGGTCGGGCTTCCGAGATCGAGAATGTTGAGGTCGGGCGCCAGGTCGAGAGCTCTGAGGTCGAGCGCCTGGTCGAGCGTTTGAGGTCAGGCGCCTCTGAGGTCGAGCGCCTTTGATCACGTGCTGGTGACGTGCTCGCGTGCTTTAGAGCGGTTTATTTTTCCCCAACATTATCCACTTAGCAATATTTTTAATTTTATAATCACAAAATTTAATTATCTAACTTATATCCCGTTTATATTTATACTTTTGATATCCGATTTAGACCGTATCTATTTAAAATAAATATAAATATAATTTTTTTATCTAATAAATATTTATATTTATATTTATATTTATTAAATATAATAAATATAAATATAAATATATTAGTATCTGACCTAATTTTAGCTTTAGACTTTATAGTGATAAAACCAGGTAGTCCCGTCAACCTATAACCATACCGTATTTGTAGCCTGGCCAAAATAGACGTTCTGGTCATGGGTCTCCAAATAAATCTTCAGCAAAAAATCCACGGATGTCAGACATATCTTCCGGAGAAACCTAGAAATTTCACCTCGTGACACACTTTGGGGTTAATCACCAACGATTTCCTAAGAAGAATGTCAAGTAACAAGCGATTCAACTTGTGGTCAGTTTAGTTTCAGCCACGGCGAGGGCTTAACCGACCACGTATTGCATGAGCCCAAGCTTTAGAATTCACCCTCAAACTCACATGTTTCCGATTGGTTAAACTACATTGTGCTGGCTCAATCTAGCGGACATGTTGACAGATAAATAATTACTTGTTTGGTTCGCGGAAAATATTTTTTCTTATAGAAATATGATTTCTGAAAAATAGATTTCTGAGAAAAAAACTCTTGAAAAAGTACTTTTGGCATGTTTGGTTGACTATGGAAAAGTTACAGATTTTCAGAGTGCTTATGTTTAGTTAACCATCCACTTTTTTTAGAAAATTATGTGTAATTCCTATTATACCCTTAATAAATTTAGGTATTTAATACTTTGGATCAAATAAGGATAGCTGAAGGACCCTTTTGAAAAAAAAATAAAAATGTTCCGATTTCCGGCTCAGAAAAATAACTTTTTCATGTTTCTCATGAAAAAGACTTTAATGAAATGTGAGAATCATATTTCTATTGGAATACAACTTTCTCGTCCCTCTCCTTTGAAAACTCCAATCAAACAAGAGGCATCTCTTTACTTTCTCGTTGACTACACTTTCTCTCATTTTTTTCTCGCGAACCAAACGGGCTCTAAAGGGTAAAGCAAAGAGTTAACCAAACAGCAGTTCAACAATAAATTGGTAATAAAGAAGATTAGGCTATCAACGAGCAATATTATGCAACAACACTTCAAATTCCCAATGCATACATGTTTTTCTTTTCTCTTTTTTTTTTTGAGAGAGAGACACACTATGTAACAACTCTGGACCTCACCCACAATGGCTAGGTAGAAGATATTATTTGGATTTCTTTATTCTGTATAAATACCTGAGATTTATCCAGCGAATAACCAATATAGAATTAAACACACGTCCGCATGGATCCTCACATACTTCCCTCATTCAAGTCCTGACATCCTCGTCAAGCTAAGAGTTCAAATTCATTCAAATCTAATCACAAACACCATATTGGCTCATGGTCAGCCCTAATGGATCTGTGCTGCAGTGTCTCCTAGTCCACATAGATTATAGGCCGGGTCCGCTCTGATACTATTTGTAACAACTCAATGTCTCACCTAAAATGGCTAACAGGAAGGTATTGTGTGAATTCCTTGATCATGTATAAATACCTAAGATCTACCTAGCAAATAATTATTATAAAATTAAACATACGCCCGCACGGGTCTATTACCTGCATAAAGGAGAGCATGTAAGAAAATAACCAAAAAGATGTTCACAGCCGTCCAGCCCTGCGCATTCAAATGCAACGGAAAGTAGTCGCATTCGGACTGAGAGCTCTTCCTCAGTATGCAGGGAATATTCATAGATTAGCATAGATAAACTGAAGTGAATAACATGAAAACTTCGTAAGGCTCTCAGAACTATTTTTTTTTTAACAAAAGTAAAATAATCTAAAGTAAAATTCTTGTAAAAAAAATTTAGTTAACCCCAGCGTTGAACCTGGAAGAAGCCTGAACATTAAAAGGCTGTTAATAACACCGGAAAAAAATTGGGGCACATCTAAACGACAAGAACATGATAAAGAAATTTTGAGTTCAGAGCCATGGGACGCTAAGCTGTGTCCGTTTATTTGACATAATGTAAGGTCGTCAAGAGACCTGGCATTCTTTATTAATCGAGCAAGCATTTAAGGAGCTGCTTATGAGCAGCATGCTTATTTGACAGTCCAATGACATGCCATCACGAGTAACAGCGAAGCACATAACTTACCCCTTGCAAAAACACACCACACCTCAATAATCCAACCTGTTGCTGAAAATTGGACCCGGGGGTGACCACTGGGCTGAGAGGGAGGAGCTCTGGCGGAAATTAACGGGCGACGATCTATCAGCGGACGGCGTCCTCCGGGAGACCTGCAAGAAACCGGTGGCCGGGGTATCCGGCGCCGGCCCTCTGATGCCAAAGTCAGAGGAAGAAATGTATATAAGGAGAGATATGTATATCCAGAGTTTCAGCCTCCAGCCCCCCTAAGGTGGAGAAGTTCTCCTTTTATAGGGGGTACTGGGTTACCTATGATGTGACGGGACAAGATTACCGTACGATTGAGCATGTCGCATGAATTAGTGCACGATCGTGTGAATTAATACCTTTCGTAGAAGATCAGGGAATTGTCACGACTGACTGGGCGCAGCCGAGCTGATTTGTCGTGGGAGAGTTGAGATCTGTAGATAACAGGAGCCATGCGCATTAATTGTTGAGTAAGCCGGAGGTCTGCAGGAGCCATGCGTGATGATGGTTGAGTAGGCCGGAGATATGCATTAATTGTGGAGTAAGCCGGAGATCTGCAGAGGCCATGCGCATTAATTGCTAGGGAAGTGGCAAGATATGGTCTCTGATCGAGCTGCAGAAAGATGTGACTACGGCCGGCAGCTCGGATGCGTTCAAGTCGGGCGCTCTCAGGTTAGGCGCCTGGTCGGGTGCTTTCAGGTCGGGCGCCTGGTCGGGCGTTTTCAGGTCGGGCACCCTCAGGTCGGGCACCCTCAGGTCGGGCGCCTTCAGGTCGGGCGCCCTCAGGTCGGGCGCCTGGTCGGGCACGTGTTGGTCGCATATCGATACAGCTTGAAACGACTCATCTTTACCCCAACACAACCAAAAATTGATGGAACCGGTCGACCTCCAGAATAGTGCAGGGAATAAAAATGTGCCTCATAACCTGATTGTTTAAATTTCCTACAATTGTGGTCGTAACGTGCCGAGCACAAACACTCCCTTCTAGAGGTGGAAAGTTCAGGAACACATTTAGAATGATAGGGATCAAATTCAGAATCCTCCATATTTGTTATGGATCGAATTCAAAATTCAAAATCCTTTATATTTGGATTCAGTTAAGGCATCCTCGGTCAAGGCACAATCTCCTCCATAAGAATCAAATTCAAAATTCTCTATATTTGGATTCAATTAAGGGATCCTCGGTAAAGACCCAATCTTCTCTCTCTCATCTACAATTGTAGGATGCCAAACCAAGTCACATTTTGCCATGATTATAGGTATTCTGGTATACATTCCTTGTAAATAATAGTTTTTCCATTTTCAAATGTAATCAACAAATATACATTCAGACTTATATAAAGTCGAGTCTCTACTAAATTCGTACAAGAGTTTACAATATCTTCTTTTTCTTTTTTAGTGAAAACGACAATTCATGTAGCTCTAATTTGAGTACATCCAGCCAAATCTAAAGAAAGTAAAGAGTATAAAAGAGTGTGAATGTTAACTTCATATGTCCAAAGGAACTCCCCGGAGTGCCGGGCGACATATGAGGCGACCTAATTAGCTACTCTGTTTGCCTTCCGGTACACATGTGTTTCCTAAAAATCACCCATCTCTTGAACAAATCTCCGGATCTCTAGGACGAGCAGGTGACCGTCACTGTACCTACCCGCACTTTGGTTCTAGTCGATCACCATAGAAGAGTCCCCCTCGAGATGCACTTGCTCGCCGAGGACCCTCCTCGCGAAGGATAAACCCTCCTAAGCAGCCCACAGCTCTGCCCCAATAACGATGAGCCCTGGCATGCGATGGCCACCAGCGGCTATCAACCTACCAAGGGAGTCTCTGATCATAAAATCCACACCTCCAGAAGCACCGTCCATTGACCGACTACCGTCAAAGTTCACCTTGAGATGACCAAGAGGTGGGGCACCCATGAAACAAAGGCGAATCTGGTCGCTGTAATAACAGAGAGAGTACCCTATATGTCCCTGGCCATCCCAGAAGAGAATAAAGCAGTAGCATCGGTGACCTTCCCAGCCTGTAGCACAACTCGATCCACCACCATCCTTCAAGACCACCTCCTCCCCTCAAAGAATCCAGCATTTCTATCCAACCAGATATAGTAAGCCAAGTGTGCGAATAGAATGCTTGCCTCAACAAAATTGGGGCTCCGCACCGATGCTCTCAGCACGTGAATAAAGTCCTGGGCCGACTCCACCGAGAGAGGTAGTGGAACATGAGACCTACTTCATATCTCCCTGGCCCTGGAGCACTGTAATAGAACATGATCAATGGTCTCCTCTGTATCTGTACACAAATCATAGCACTGAAAAATTCGCATGCCCTGGCTCGCTAGCAGACTCCTGGTCGGTAGGCAGCCCCATGCCACCTTCCAGACGAAAAGCGCCACCCGCAAATGAACCCGCATCCTCTATATCCATCCTCCCTCGATCTGCTGATCTGGCGCCCTACTAATCAAAGTGTGAAGATCCCTGGCTTGTACCTGCGATCGACCTGTCGGCAGCCATACTAACATGTCAGGCACTTCCCGAATAGGAACCGGAAGACCCATGATCACCTCTGCAAACTTCTCCCCAAACACCTTCCGGATCAATACCTTCCTCCACCGGCCCCCATCTGGGTCCATTAGGTCGCTGACCCTATATCCAGCAATCCTTGTCGAGTCCACCATGGTCGGAAGTCGGCTGATCGACTGCTCAGTCACCCAGCTATCCTCCAAAACATCTATGGGCCGCCTGTCCCCAATAGTCCATCTAATCTCTGGAAGCACCAATGCTGCTCTAGCACACATCTCTCTCCAAACCGGAGAGTGAAGTTGGCCCCTTCGTGCTCCAGGTAGCAAAGCACCATATTTGGCACTCATCAATGAGGACCACATACTATCCGGCTCTAGCACAAATCTCGTCGCATGTCGTGCCGCTAGATCCTCCCGTCTCGCCACCAGAGACAACAGCCCCAAGCCTCCGTACTTGATCGGCTGACACACCACCTCCCATGCCAACAAGTGGATACCAACTCTACCCATGCTCCTCCCCCAAACAAAATTCCTAAAGAGCTGCTCAAGGGTCCTCACAAAAGATACAGGAATGAATTGGATAATAAATAGATGGGGATCGAAGTAAGAACTGATCGAACCAGAGTAATCCTGCTTATCATAGAGAGAGTATGCATATATCATCCCTCCAATCTGTGCCTGATGCTAAGCTCGAGTGAGGAATAGTCCCTGCTGTGCAGTCGCCATCCACTGATCGAGACCCCCTGGTACCTCAACATGCCCTCCTGCTCACCCACCCCCAAAGTCTCCAAAATAGAATTCTTCACTGTTTGCTTGATCTTCAGACTGAAACATACAGATGACTTCACCAAATTGACTCGCTGCCCTGACACTTGATAATAGTGCCAAAGGATCCTGCAGAGGATCCCTGCGGCCTGCTTCGAAGCCCAGGCAAATAATAAGCAATCATCAGCAAAAGGTAGGTGAGAGAGCGAGGGACCCCCCCCACCACAGGGCTATAAGCCTTCAACTCTTGAGTGGCCATCGCCTGTCTGAGGACTCTGGATAGCGTGTCTGCACACATAATGAATAACAGTGGAGAAAGGGGACATCCCTGGTGTAGCCTTCCAGCGGACTCAAAAAATCGGGATGGCAAGCCATTCACCAAGATAGCGAATGAAGGAGCCCTCACACAGCCCATAACCCAGCCGATCCATGTCTCATGAAAGCTAAACCCCTGCATGGATAGCATCAAAAAAACCCAACTCACCCTATCGTACGCCCTCTCCATATCGAGCTTGATCCCCATCAAGCTCCTCCTCATCGATGCCCTGTGCAAGTCAAACATAAACTCCTGGGCAATCAGCACATTATCCGAAATACTTCGCCTTCCCAAAAAAGCATCCTACTCCGGACTGATCAACCTCGGCAAAATATCCCTCAATCTGACGGCAAGAATCTTTACTGTAGCATTGTACAAGGTCGTACAAAGACTAATCGGGCGAAAGTGCCCTGGCTCAGTGGCATCCTGCCGTTTCAGTATCAGTGTGATGAAGGTCCGCTGCCAATCCGTCGCCATCGCGGATGTACTAAAAAACTGCTGTATAGCGGCTGTCACATCCTGTCCAACTATCGTTCAATACCTCCAGAAGAATAGAGGTGGAAAACCATCTGGCCACGCCACGGGGCCTTATCCCCCTCAAGGACCAGACCGCCTCCCTAACCTCCTTTGCCAAAACCGGCCTGATCAATGCTGCAGTCTCCTCCCCTGACACTCCGACCACAAGCGCCGGTATGTCATCTCCCAAGACCGAGGATAACTGAGCCAAAACTTCTCAAACCTGAAATGGGAACGGGCGGGGACAAGTACCTTGGTGCTCGCCAATAGTAGACTGTGGTCCGATGTGATCCTGGGCAGATGTCTAAGCTGGTAGTCAGGAAAACACTGAATCCACCCGGCAGTGGCACATGCTCTATCTAGTCGCTCCCAGACTCTGGCCTGTCCCTGCTGGTTATTACACCATGTAAACTTTGGGCCGGAGAACCCTAGATCAACCAAACCATTCAGCATAAGAAAGTCCTGGAACTCCCTAATCTTCCTCTTGTAAGAGAAGAGTTCCCCTCCATCTTCTCCTGGTGATCAACAATGCAATTAAAGTCACCTGCCATTAACATTGGGTGTCCCTGACCGATCAATTGAGTAGCCTCCTTCCACAAGATCCTCCTCATCCTATAGTTTGTGCTCGCATATACGGCTGATAGGACCCACGGACTTCTATTACCCTACGAGATAACCATGATCACCTCTTGATTGCAAACATTGAATATGTCCAAACGACAACACCCCTGAGCCCAAGTAACAATGATACCTCCGAAAAGTCCTTGAGATTTTACTGCATAGAATCCCCATCCCCTCGGCAACACCCTCCTTGCCTTCTGAAGGCCCCTTCCGGATAACTGGGTCTCGAACAGTATACAAATATTTGGATCGTGCTGCTGCACCAACATACGGAAAGCCATTTACCCTGGCTTTCCAGCTTCACGGCAATTTCATAAAATAACCTTCATTGATCACACTGGCAAGTTGACATCGTCCACTTCCTCGGGGCCACTACCACAATCTGCCTCTGCATTCAAGAGTCCCTCCCCTATCAAATCATCGATTCTCACTTCCTTGACTGAGGCCCTCAGTTTGTACAAGACCTGCATATGATCCCCTTCATTGTTTACCTGTGCCGCACTGCACGCTGGATCCCTAGACTTCACACCAGAGTCCTCAGCACCTCCCTACTTCCCTCCGGCATCAAAGTCACGACCATCTTCAGTGAATTCCCCTCTGTGAGCTAGTTTAGCCAAGAAGAGGGGATCACTGTTTGCCTGTGCCAAATGGCACGCTGTGCCAACTGAGACCACCTCTTCACTGCCGGTGGCCACTCCCGACGAACCAAAGCTGACTCCATCTACCACCCGAGCCACACCCGGTCAGTCCGCCCCAGCCTTCCCCGGTGTCACACCGGCCACCTATATCGCCCCCATCGCCGCCAGGCCCGCCGCTGTGGAGAAGGTCCTCGCCAGCTTTTGCCCCTGTTTCACCTCGCCTCCGGCCCGAGTCACCCTGCCAGCTCCCCGAAGGTCAGGTTCCACCCGAGGAGGCCGGTGGCGCACCGCCGATTGAGGTGGAGGAGAGCTTCGGCTTCTCCAGCACCGGACGCCCTCCATCTTCCTTGAATCTGCAGTTGGAGGCCGCATCCCCCGTAAGACCGGACTAGAACCCCGACCCAAGGGGACCTGGACCGTTGCTGTGGGCTTGGACCCAACCCACCTGAGCGCGGCAAGGCTCCCCCTTGGGCCCTGCATCGGCCTGGCCCATAGCGGAACTAGACCCACCCGAGCTCGTCATCCTCCCCGACTCGATCTGAGACTCAGGGTCTAAGCCTGGTTGACTCGGTTCCGCCCTGGTCACACCCGAGCCGGCGACCGAGACGTCCTTCTCCGGCGTCCTCCGTCGGATGACCTTGGATGGCTTCTGCCATCCCTCAAGGTCGATTGGTGAAGTACTCGAATCTGGCCTATTTTCGGTGGGACTCGTAGCAACGCTGGCGGGTTTTGACACTGCATTCTGTCTCCCCTTTGACTCGGTCGTTTAGCCGGCCGTTGATGTCGGAGACGGTTCGTAACCAGCTAAGGGTCGTAAACTCCCTGCTCCCCTGAGGCGCCTCCCTTCCCATCCGCCTGCACCGAAGCCTCCGACTGCCTCGCCTCGGCCAACTGCTTTCCTGAGTCCAAGCTTCCCACTGCCTCCGTCCCTACCATCGCCGGTGAGAGAAAGCCGCATTCCTTCGATGGGTGGCCAATCCTCCCACATTGGGAGCACGGAGCCGGCAAGTTTTCATAGATGAAACCTTGCCAGAATTTTTCCTCAGCCCCCTCCGATCTCCCCTTCACAAAGATCCCCGGCTTCGGCGGGACAGAACAATCCAACACAACTTTCACCCTTGCAAAACCGAAGCGCTTCCCCGACTCTGTGAAGCTATCCACCTCCAGAGGAAACCCCGCCCTCGCTGCGATTCGAAGTATGGTCAGTCTCTTCCAATAGTCCAAGGGAAGCCTCGACAGCCGGAGCCATACTACTACTCTGCCGAGTCCACCAGCATCAGGGACGAAGTTGGGGCACCACCGATCCATGGCAAGCAACTGCCCAGCTACCGACCAAGGACCGTTCCGCAACGCAGCCTTTCGATCATCTTCATTGGCGAACCTCACAGCAATGAAACCCTCCGTCAGCAAGAAGCATTCCACATCGTACTGCAGCTTGCCCACCCGACGGATCTCCATAGCAACCCAATCCACCGGAACGCTTCTCCCTAGGCTCCTCACAATGACGGTGGAGCTCCTCCACTCCGATCTAGCTCCCTCCAGCTCTTCATCCAGCACCTCCAGAATCTCTGTAAACTTGCTTTGTAGCACCTCTAGCTCCTGAGGAGAGATGCGGTGGTTTGTCCAGGCTGGTAGCCTCAGCGCACCCTTCGCCGCCTCCGCCCATGAAGGAGCCTTCGCCTCATCCTCATAGACAGGATAGCTCGACCCACCGAACTTCCCCAACGCCGGCGTTGCCGGTGCTCCAGCTCCGTGATCCGCCATTTCCCACACCCAGCCCCTATTCGACAAAAGGTCCCTGTGACTCTCCCTCGGTGCACGAATCTTGAGGCAACCGCGCACCCGCTCACCCGCTCGGGATCTCTCGCTCAGGGAATATCTTCTTCATCTTTTCACAGAATCAGTGCGCTTCAAATTAACTTGACAGAGAAAGGCCAAGGAAATCATCACTGCCTCAAAATCATAATGAAAGCAAAAGAAAGCAGCAGCAGCAGCTGCAGCAAAAATAGTATATAGCTACCATGTGGAGCACTGTGTGCAACCTTCTCGCACCACCCAATCCTCCAGGAAAAAATAATCAACAGCGGAGCAGCAGGAAAAAGCACAGCCATTTTAAAGAACAGGAAGGAGCAAAGAGTAACATATGCTTTAAAGAAAAGGAAGGAGGCTCAGATCAATCCATTTTATCAGATATCATATGTAACAAGAACGAGGGAAGTCCCCCTAGATGACATATATGAAGAAAGGATGCTGCTACAATTCTCCAAGAAGCTCCCTGCAATGGATGTAAACCCCTTTTTCAGAGCCAAATACAGGAGATCAGTGGTTAATTAGGGGCCAAAATGCCAGCTTTACCTTTGACAAATCAGAAAAAAACATGAGCTGAACACATCTTGGACAGGTTTTTGGAGACATGAAAGATTTCCACGAAGAGATGGCTGCAACTGGTTGCCTGCAGAACACCAGACCATCCAAGTCTTGCCTCATCAGAGTATGAAAGCCCCAGAGTAGTGCATTGTGTACGGAACACCAGTAGATCACCACGCCTCCTACTACTAGTAGTGATAGCAGTAAACCTCCACGCCAGTAGTAGCAGTAGTATTAGTAGTAGTAGTTGTTGCGGGGACGGACGCTTTTGGTCGGACCCTCGCGCAACAGCATAGCCCACATTAAGCTAGCAGAGAAAAAGGACTGCGTTCCTCCCGAGGTATTGTCCGCTTTGGGCGCTCCGGCCC
>JAOXJJ010000001.1:6220957-6231253 GCA_025769935.1 Phoenix roebelenii
CATAGCCCACATTAAGCTAGCAGAGAAAAAGGACTGCGTTCCTCCCGAGGTATTGTCCGCTTTGGGCGCTCCGGCCCGCGCGTCCAGCGTAGACGGAGGGAGAATACTGCCCTTTGGGTGCTCCAGCCCGCGCGTCCAGCGCAGACGGGGGGAGACCACTGCTCTCACGGTTTTGCCCTTCAAAAGGCGCCTCGAGAGGAAAGGATTTTCATCCCCCATTTAAGGCACAAAACATTTCCGCTACTAGCCGATGTGGGACTAAATTCAAGGCCCCCTCCTCCCCCCGCAACATAGCCCCCCAGAAGGAAGGTTCTTGAGCCTCCGCAGTCCTGAGGGGTAGTCAACGGTGGGAGGAGGCGCCCCTACCTGGTGCGCCATCTGTTGCGGGGACGGACGCTTTGGCCGGAGCCTCGCGCAACAGCATAGTCCACATTAAGCTAGCAGAGAAAGAGGACTGTGTTCCTCCCGAGGTATTGTCCGCTTTGGGCGTTCCGGCCCGCGCGTCCAGCGCAGACGGGAGGAGACCACTGCCCTCACGGTTTTGCCCTTCAAAAGGCGCCTCGAGAGGAAAGGATTTTCATCCCCCATTTAAGGCACAGAACATTTTCGCTACTAGCCGATGTGGGACTAAATTCAAGGCCCCCTCCTCCCCCCGCAACAGTAGTAGTAGTAGTAGATAGTCTATGTTGTGCCGCTTCTTTACAGTCACCTATTCAACAATATGGTGCCAGGTTTGTATTATGGGATATTTCTGATTGTGTGCCGCAGGCATTAGATCATGTTTTGTCTTATAATTGCTCTGGGCCTTCTCACGGCCGAGTGTAATAAGATGTCGGTTCACTAAAAAAAAAAGAGCATGGACATCTGGAATGGCCAAGGACATATGGAATGGCCAGGGACATCTAGAACCCCCGCTCGGCAGCTTCAGCGATAGCTTTAGCACTTAGGTTTCTCCTTATCTTTTGGGAGTCTCCACCCCCCGGCTATTTAAAGGTGAACTTTGATAGTAGTGGCCCAGGAGCTGGCGGTAGGGGCGATGTGGGTTTTGTAATTAGAGGCTGCGACTCACAGTTGATTGTTGCTAGTGGGTGGCGGATCGATGGGTTTTCAGCTATAGAGGCAGAGCTCAGGGCAGCATAAGAAGGGGTCTCCTATGCGAGACGAAGGTTGGAGGCTGAGCGCATCATCCTAGAGAGAGACTCGGCCACAGTGATCGATTGGATATGGAAAGATGGATGGAGGGGGGAGGGCAGTCCCCTGCTTTGCAACATCAGGCTGATGCTGAGAAATTGCAGCACCTTCCAGATAGTGCACGTATAACAGGAAGTGAACAAGGCCGCAAACTGGATTGTATCGTACGCTGCGCAACACTCTGGAGAGATACTTTGGCCACACTAGGGGACCCTCCCTCGTACATAAGCCAAGTTCTACTCTCTGATTCTGTTGGCCGGTCCTACATTAGAGTAAGGTGAGCAGTCATTGTACCAAAAAAACAAAAAAAAAATGATGGCAAGAGGACCCAAAAAAGTCCCACTTGGAAAATGCATCATTGCTTCTTCATGAAAAAAAAAGATATAGCATTACCATCAAGCATGTCAAACAACTTAAAAAAAAAAAGTATGAATATACATCGAACAACATGAATTGCCTAACTTCCCATTACTCGCTCGATCAATCAATCCCGTCATTTATATAAATTTTTTTTTTTATGAATTGTCTAAAAAGTTTTTTTTTAAGACTACATCCCAGTACGATTAACGGTTTTGTAGCCGTCCGCATCTAAGGTGGATACTTCTCCAACTTTTTTAACAGTACAGTTCTTCCATTTGCCATATCTTGTTAATCATCGGATCCCTTCAGTTGGATCAATGGAAAAAACCCATCATTCTCCATAAATGATTGGCCTGATTCAACGTTAGCCCTCACTTGACCTCTTTGACGGCTACTTAAGTCTGATAATCTCCTTGCTCGGTATGTTAAGTACTATATTTAAGCCGCTTCCTAGCTACTTAACTTGCTCCATGAGCGAGACCAAATTATGCTAGACTTTGGTTCTTGATTTGAGACCTCCCTTGGTTTGAAATCCTTTTTTATAGTATTTCATCTCACTTTAATTATTTAGTTCATGATAGTACCTCAATAATGGCAAATATCTTGATAATATCCGAAGTTACAATGGAGACATTCCAATAATGGGCATCATTGGTGGGGCAGCATATTTATTTATTTTTTTGAACAATTGAATAAGTGGGGTGGCAAAATTGAATCCATGGTGAGGCCCATACTAGTGGCAACAGTACATTGCCTCAAATTAATCTTGCCAAAAACTATACAAAATTGGAAAACTGGTGGCATTAACCAAAACTCGCAAAACATTCATTTCATCACCATTTCATTTCAGATAAATAAATTTGTTATACACCATCAACTGATGATTTACTACAAATGACTAAATATATGCATAGCGAGGGAAATAATTGATCAATTTCCCAAAAAAAAAATAGAAAAAGATAGAAATAGGGAAAAAGCAAGTAGCCTTCTATTTCTAATGATGCAGTTCAGATGGCTTCTCTTCCATGCTGACGGATTGTAGTTTTAAAAACTATTTTCCCTGTAGAGTCAATGAAGTAGGACTCCTGCCATAGGAATAGAAAAAATAATTAATTAAAACAAGATAAAGGAATTCTTGTTTCCACAGCAAAAAAAATACATTGACAGGATCATGCATGTGGGTTCTCACAGAATCATGTTTATGAAATAAAAGGAACCATTTCCTTTTTAAACTTACAACAAACATACTAGAAATCATAAGTCCTATATCTATGAGTAGTTAATGAACCAAATAATAGCAAGCTATCAGTCAATAGCTTACGGTACCCACAATTTCAAGTGGACTGACTCTGTGTAGAAGGAACCCATTGTGCATTTCACTGAAAAAGCAGCAGACAGCTCAAGTCAAGTAGCTAGCCAAACTGACAAATTTCCTCTTGAAAAACAATAAAACACGACTCACCTAAAAATATTAGCATTTCCATTTGCTGAGAAAGCACTATGTGTTTTGTCTGCAGGACCTGTGTTTCCAATGTACACAATGCCTTCATCATGATAATAAGGGCCAGTGCAGCCCCGCTTGCTCAGGTAAGCATTCTGAAGTTTTTTTTTTTCAATTGGAAGGTATAAATATATTTTAGCATTAGTGCTGATGATGAGATTAGAAATCTAGCAGATTAAGATAAAGATCCAACTCACCACTCCAAAATCTTGAAAGATCTGGTGCAGAGGCTCATAAAATTTTACTACTTCTGTCCCTTGCTTTTCTTCACAAACAATCAATGGATCAAATCCAATGACTATAAGCCTGTCTTGAATTAAACAAAGAACGTTGTCTATAACAATTACACAAATTATAATTGTAGGGAGAAAGAACAAAGCTACTGTTCAGATATTAAAAGGGCTGACCAGTATGCAATTAGAATAATCCATGATGATGCCATAAATTGTTTAGTTTCTTACAGAATATTTTGATATTTAAATCAGGTATACTTACCCTATTTAACAGTTTCACATGAATGAGTTTCCACTTGTGTGGAGTGCTTCAAAAAAACATCGATCGTTAGATATTAATATAAAAGAATATCTCCTCAAGACCAATATGAGAATAAAGTTATTTTCACTAGTTTAAAGAAATAGCAGGTACTTAAGATAATGCAAATTAGCATGTTAGTTAATTGTATTATATTTTCCAGCCTGAAGCATAATATATTGCATGCAATTTTAGCCATGACATGGACTATGCCATCCAGAAGTCTAAACGTCATTGGATTAACTGAGGCTTCATGAGAGCAAGTACTTGTTAGAAGGCAGTCACTAACAAGGCCTTAAATGGGGCATCTCACAGTTCCTTGAGCAACATAGGTTTGTATATAATAGTAAAGATACAAGGACTCTAAGAAGGAACTTTTTGAAGACAAAAATAAATAATCAAGGCCAGAAAATTAAAAACTACTTGTCAAGTTTGATGTCTAAGGCTTCAAAAAACAAAAACAGAAAACGACCGTTTAAGCTGTTTAACTGCATTAAAGAATATGCCATGGGAGATACCTTACTATCAAATTTTCTACTTTGATGCAAACCTCATTTCGCAAAGTGATCAAGTGCTGACCTACAATATAGAGTATTTAAAAAATCTCATCAGGGTCAAATTAATAAACTAATTTGACCGCATTATAAATGAGGTTTCTTGGAAGTAAAATGATTATTCTGTTGATAGGCCAGATACTTATGGTTATAGGGTTTCATCCATAAATGCTAGAAGTATCTAATTTTAGAGAGTTTATACACCCAACTATTAATGCTCTTCTAAGTAGGGGTGGCAAATGGGTCGGGCTAGGTCAAAAATTTGTCAACCCAAACCCAAACCATTTATTAAAATGGGTCAAGTATACAAAACCGAACCTGACCTCTTTATTGAGCAGATAACCAAACCCGACCCATGTAACCTGTTTAACAGACAAGTTGGAGAAGGCTAAACAAGTTTATGGGTTTTAAATGAGTCTAAAGCAGTTTAAATAAATTAAACACGTCAGGTCGTAACCATGTCGATTCGACCTAATTATTAAACAGGTCAAAATGGGTTAAATAGTTCAAGAATTCAATCTAAACCCGACCCTTTTCATAAACCGGTCAAGTTGGATCAAACTACATACGACTTAGACCAGTTTATGCCAAACCTAAACCTTCTTAACTTAGGCCAGGTCATAAATTGTCCAACAGCGTATTTCTAGGTGTATCAATCAAATAAAATAAAGATGCATTATGTCTTCTTATCAAGTAATTCATGAATATGATGGATGGAACCATACTAAAACAACTAAAGAAGAATCACATAGAGAAAAAAAAATAGGATCTAGAATGGATGAGATCTCGCTTTAGATAGTGTTGTCGCTCAACTAGCACTTTAACTTTTCATTCAGAAAATGTTTGAAGATTATTCATTGTTTTCTGTTTTTATGTTTGAAGGTCTGCAACCACCTCATTCTATCTGGACAAACAGAGAGCAATCACATTTAGCCAAATCACAGTGATTGTTCTCCTAAGATCTCTACAAGTTTTTTAAGTTCAAGAAACAAATCAAATCATCTATCTTGGGCAATACTATGTTGCAAAAAAATGACTTTTACATATGTGATAAAAATTCTAAAAGAGATACACTTTCTAACAAAACATGAAGAATTGTCCCATTCCCTTTGCTGAAGAGATCTTTAAGAACATAGGAGAATTACAATATCAGGGAACCATGCATAATAAATCTTGTAATTGATTTGGAAGAAAAAAATTCCCATTTTAGTTTTTAGTTTTTCCTGACTGGAGCTTTCGAATCTGGATTATATACAACCTGACAAGATCAGTCTCAAAACATGATATATTTTGGGGTGGAATTGATTTATTTCTTAACTGAAACATACACATTTTATAACAGTACTGATCACAAGCACATGGAACTACTACCTATTTATAATTGTAATTGATCAGATGAATGAAACAATAGATATGTATGTAACAGAAGTGTGCTAGCAATTGTTTCCTATAGGAAAGAGACGAACCTTCCAAATGACTTCTTTTATTTTTTGAAGGTAACAGATCAAGGGCATACAAATGCCCAATGAAGATACATAAATGGCAACTACGATGTGGGCACATGTGATAGAGGAGGAAATCATATCCACTATATGTATTTTTGTCAAGTTTTTCTCAAAGACCTCCCAAGAATCCTGGTTCTTCGTTGCATTTTTCATGAGGTCCCTCGTCTTCAAAGGCTTAAAGAAATGGTTCTGCAAGAGCTAAATGAAGATCATTAAACTATGGCTTAAAGTATTCACTGCCCCCATGAGCATTATTTTATTAATCAGTAACATTAATTTAATTCTATCGCTGTTCTGATACTCGTAGTGGATGTATTGTACACATAGATTACAACAATACCTACATAATTATGTTATCAAATTGTTAAATTTCAATAACTGCTCACATATTTTTTAAGATATGATGTATGTCTAATTATAGCATAGCGTAGCAACTGACTTCAGCAGTAGCGAATAGGGTGCTCCTTAAATCGAAGTTGGATTCATGAAATGCACATAAATGCAAATGTACTATAGCTAAAAAAAGTTCTACTAAAACAGAAACATAGAGAATGCAAAATGCATATAATAAAGGATTTGTGATCATAACAGGTCACTCTAGATGCATCTTTTGCATGATTACTTCAGCTACCAAAGTAAGAGCTCATAATTTAAATTGGATGACAAGTAAGCAGAGCCCATACCAGTTGCTATTGGTTGCTGCTAAAGTCCCCTTTATCCAATGCAATTGGTCACTTCCAATCTTGCTAAGTTGTTCCACATGCGAAAGGTTCTTGTAAAATCAAACCAAATCAATCATAAGAACATCTAAGCAAATACTTAATTGCAAAAAAGCATACAAGTCAGGGCATGTTATAGCAACAGAGACATCAAGAAGCAAACGTCAGCAAAATATGAATGCAGTTTTTTCTTTGTTCAAACCAGACAGAAAATATATCTGCAATGGCTACTTCTATTATACAAGCTTCATGGAGAAAATACTGTCTAATATTGTTCCAAATCATGCTTTCCAGCAAAGAAAATGTATTATGAATTCAAACTTCTAATCGTTTATAGTTTATAGCATGGTTGCCATCAAGGGCAAAAGAACAAGTACCAGCACTTATATATACCTATGTTATGTAATAGTCATAATGACAGCCACACATTTGGAATCTGGGAGTATGGCATGAGAGAAATTTATAATTCATGAAAATAAAGTAGAAAACCAGAAAGTAGTCATTGATTTGAAATATTTTGGGAAACACCTTGATGAAAGGAAAAGAGGAAAAAAAACTAGGACTTTGGACATCCACCAAGCGCAAGCTCTTCGGTGCAAGGTGCTAACCAAATGAGCTAACCGTTGTTGACAAAAGGAAAAACTCTAGAAAGTTCAAATGAGGTTAAAAGAATATACCTATCTGACTATAGAGGGGATACGGGGATTTATATCACCCAAGGGGGGCGTTACTTTTGTTATTTAACTTAGTATCGTTGCTAAATATCGAATACTATTTTGGTCCATTTTTTCATGCTTGCTCTTAGAAGCATCTTGTGTAAATTTGTGTTGATACCAATTGTAGAAAAGTTAAATACCATAAATTCTTGATAATGCATAGATCACTACGATCAACTAGAAACATACAAGATATATAGTTACCTTCAATGGCCCTGTATCTACAGCAATGATGTCTAAGACTTGCCCATGAGGTATTCTGATTTTCTTCAAGAAGTTCCCATTCACTTGTCCTTCTGAAACTGGGGTCGTATACCTATGACATTCCATAGATTATGGTTAAAGGAGTGATACATCTTTGCAGCTTCTCTTCATAAGAATGCCAAGTTTGAAACAAGGAAAATTTATGAAATAATTATTTCGATATGAAAATTTAATTCAAAGGAAGGATAATGCACCAGGGAATCTCCACCAATGGGAAATGAAAAGTGGCCTGCAAAGGGACAACTACGATTACAAGTTATAATGAGTAGCAAGGCAATCAAATTTTACAGTATCTGTGAAAAGATTAATGCTTTAAGATATTGATATTACATTCCGCAAAAGTGGATCATCCTCCCCAAGTTCCCCAATATTTACCACGAACTTTGCTTTATAGATTTTTGCTGCCTTCTCCATCTTCATCAACAACACAAATTTGTGAAACAATCAATTAAAAGCCCCAAAAAAGGCGAAAATACAAGGTAGCAGTATATTACAAATGCAACCGAACGAATGTGAGTCTCTTCCAAGTGATGGGATGAACACACGGGAAGGAGAAAGGGTGGAGGGTGAAAGGCTCAAGTTAAAGAGTGTGTTTTGTTCGGTGCTTTTACCTGGCAGAAGGATCACTTCACTCAATATAACTTTAAAAACAAAGATACCAGAGGTGATATGATAATCAATATCAGCCGCATAACGGACACATCGACCACTGTTACGCTACACTGTATATTGTGGATTACTCCTGTAAAAATTCTGGCATGATAGTAAGGTTTTCTGAATAAGGCATTCAAGAACATTAAGGACAGAGAATGTAATCCTTTTTCCTTCTGATGTTTTACTTCTCACTTCTAGGGATGGCCTGTTTATGTTGAGCATCCATGTCATGTACCTGGGCATAAGTAGGCCAACTGACGGAACTGAAGCAAATTAAGAATTGTAAGCAGGATATTGCGAAGAAGCAGCTCAATTTTTTTGGCAAATGGTTACATGCGAAGAAGAAGCTCATTTTTTTTAGGCAAATGGTTGCAAGCGACATGAAAAGAATGATTAACAAACAACATTACAAGATGATGAGAAGAGGATGTTTATTGCTTCAGCCAAATATTAGGTTTGTTCCTCGGTCAGTGCTCATGCCGTACTTTCTTATAATGGATTTTCGTTGCATTGACCGAGAACAGCCATACAGGAAGCGCATCGGGCTACTAAGCAATTTACGGATATAATCAAACACCTTATTTGCATGTTAATTCTTCATCGTTTTAACCTTGCCGAATTCTTTTCCAGTAAAACAAAACCAGAATCGCAACAGGAGGGGGTGAGACTGCCCGCTAAATCCGATCGAAAACAGGAAGAGGCAAAAAGGGGAGCAAGAAGTCAAGAAGAGGTCAACCCAACCTGATGGAGGAGATGAGCTTGTTCTCTGGGGCTCCGGAGGCCTCCCCTGACGCTAAGGAAGTAGAGATCCAGCGACTCCCGGTGGAGCTTGGATTGGAGGCGAGCATCTCTGGCCGCCTGGGGCCGTCCAATGTTGAAGGCCGCGTAGAGGGCGAGGCAGAGCGCCGCCTGGATCACCAGCGTTCGTCCCCACGACGGCTTCCTGCCAAAATCCGCCATTTGATCAGCCTCCCTCGCTCCCACCACCTAAGAGTCTAAGACAGCCCGACGCGGCTCTTCTGCTTTCTTTCCTGCTTGCTTTCCTTTTTTCTTTTATTTTTTTTCCTCGCTACTAAGTCTCCTTTCCTTTTCAGCAATCATTGAAGCGATGATAATGTGAAACCACAATCACAAGAAGAAGAAAAGAGGTAGAAGACCCGGCCAGCCGGATCTGGGACCTCAACTCCAATCTCCAGCCTTACTGTACCAAAAAAAATTCAGTCTTATTTAATGATTTAAAATAACGGCAGTTACAGTATTACTACTGCCGCAACGGTCTTGGAGGCTGCGGCTATGGCTTGAAATGTCTTTTTTGCATTCATTATTTATCATTAGCACCATGCATACGCGGAGAGGGCGAGAGAGAGAGAGGGCGAGCGCTAGGTGGAGCTGGAATTGGCCCGACCGGACCAACTTCCGATCGGGCTATACAGGTTGGGCTTGGAAAACTCTTCACGCGATTTGCACTAAATATAGAATCCATATATTTTTTAGGTTGGGCACTAATATATCATTAGCCCGGCCTAAACTCAAGCTCGGACGCGATCCGAAATGGAGCCAAACCCAAACCTAGACCTAGATTGAAGTTGGACTCGAAATGGAGCCTAAACTTAGGTACTAATTTATGAACGGCTTAGAAAACAGAATATCATTTCCAATTATATTATCAATTTATTCTTCTGATAAACATGTCTTTGACGATTAGGTGGTTGCTAATATGAAGCTATAGTATTTTTTAAAAAAATGTGAAGCTATAGTACGAAAGATTGAAAGATTAAGTTTCAATTTGATTTAGGTTGATCTAGTTTTTAGCCCAAACAAATAATTTGTGTAGGCCCAATCGAGCTCGAGTCAGCCTGTTTCTAGCCCTAGCGCTAAACCATATTTATTTGGCTCCGCCTGCAAAATTTGGCAGGCATAGATATGGCAAAAAATATATAAAGTGTGTATCCTATCAAATATATATATATATATATATAAAGCATTATTATTTTTATCTTTTTATTTACATAACGGAAAAAACTAGCTGCCACCGTTCACCACTCTCAGTGTTTCAGATGATGCCCACCTGTTGTCTTGCAGTAACGCCGACTGCAACATAGTTGGTAGAGGTACTCATCTAATTGATAACAAAAAAAAAATATATTATCAAACTATTATCCTATTATAACAATGTTTATGCAATGAGAATAGTAATTGTTGGGGGAAAAGTTGACCGAGCAGAGAGCCACCTAGAATCCCCTCAGAGCAGGAAGCAACTGAACGCCCTTACTACTTCCCGCGCTCGACCTTGCGAGCTGC
>JAOXJJ010000001.1:6236815-6300121 GCA_025769935.1 Phoenix roebelenii
AATGGATTCATGCCTATGGACTTATGAACCGAACTATTATATGCAAACTCAACTGTCGATAATATTAAATTTCAGGTCCTAGCATATGCATTCGGTCTGAGCCTATGATGTGGAAGGTTGAGCAGAGATGCCCCGAGAACTAGATCAATTGCACGTTGGATATCACGCATTGGAGAAAGTGCATCCAAAAGATCATTAGGAACTACATTATGAAACTCCTTTAGAAGGGAAACTACTATAGGGGAATGTTCAAGATTGGACTCCACATGGGTAACTTTAGCTACAAGTGCCAATTCGGATGACTGGCTCTCAATATCTGTCACTATCTCTTCCACATGGCTTGGTGGTACTTAGATCAATAGTCTCCCTTTGGGAATCATTTTGGACAAAATCTAATTCTATAGGTTCGTCTTCAAAGTCTTCTTCATAGTCTTCTATATTTGGTTTATAGACTTCTTCGATATATTCGACCTCTTGGCTCCTAACTTCTGGTTCACTAATCAGGTAGGTCCTCATGGAACATTGGGATGCTATGTGGTCGAATTGTTGACACCTTGATCATTGGGTTTGGTGCCCAAGAAAATGGGGAAGGATTACAGGTGGTGCAACCAAACCGATTTTAGGTTAGGCTGCAACAGGGGTTGGCGGTGTAGGGGTCCGAGAATTTTGCATGAGCTCACGGATCTCTTGTGTGAATTCCTTGTATCCAGCCCGCATGGCAACGATCTGTTCTAGGAGAGACCTCAAAATGTCGGAATTCATGGTAGCTACAGAGGTTTTAGGTTGATTGAGATAGTGCTCCATATCACTACAGGTTGGCTTGCAATGATGACACTGTATGATGATGTAAAATGCAGTCACTAATGAAACCCTTATAAGTATGATGCAGGACCAGATTTGATGCAGGACAACCTACTAATACAATCTATTATGATTTCAAAAATCAGCGAGTTTTCACAAGAATAACTTAAAATTTAAATGTTGCTGATTTTTACTTCGGTTATTCAGAATTAAGGGTTAAGATTATTCAATTTAAGAAATTAGATTGCAATCAAGTAGTATAGTTGTTCTGATCCTAAAGTAAACTGATCGAAGAATGCCGAGAAATGTCCAGTTGCTAGGGTGTGCTAATTTAATATCTAGATTTTAAAAGACGAATAGGATAGGTTTGAAAGTAGGGTTTCTATGTTCTGAATTTGGACAGTAAAAGTAAGTTTTTTTTAAAATGTGGCTATCATGCAAGAGAACTAGAACATAATTAAATGAACAAGCTCAAGAAAAGTGGAAACCTTATTACCTGTCGTGAAGTAGATGACCAGAATGTGTGCTCGTGGGCTGGGGCGACGATCGGTGTGCGGTTGCAGCTTATGGATACTTTCAATAGGCTTCAACTTGGATCTGATCATAGCAACTTGACGGAGAGACAATCAGCCGCACGGAACCTGACTGGCCTGTGGGTCTGTGGCTATGGGCCTGTAAAACAATGAACTGATGTACCTTTAGAGAAGGGCTGGGGAATTGGGCCCGTAGGCCTTGGTGGACTGCAGCTCACAGGAGGCTGATGGGACTCGGGTGAGGCCCTGCTGGCCCGATAAGAGAGGTGGGAAAAGGGTGGCACGGTTTGGGGTTGTTGACCGATGGCAGTTGTTGCAGGGAGGGGGGAGAACTCGGGCAGCGGGAGGCGCGAGCGGTGGTGAAAGGCGGTGCGGTACGGCGGCGGCGTGGTGCGGCGGCGGTGCGGCGCAAAGGCGGTGGAGCGGCGCTGCGGTCGGCCGCGGAGGAGGTGCACGGGGCTCGACAATGGCGGGGAAGGCTGGCCGGCGCGGCGATGCTGCTTGTTGGGGAGGGCGACGACGGTTCGGTCACCGGAGGTCGAGCGGTGACGGCTCAGGGTGCTCGGAAGAGGCGGCGGAGCCGGAGGGGCGCTCGGAGGAGGCGGCGCTTGGCGACGGTTGGACTCAGGCGGCGGGGAGGCACCGTGGACAAAACGGCGGCGCCTCAGCTGCTCGGCGAAGGCGACGTCGGCGGGCAGACGATCGGGGAAGAAGAACAGGTAAGGTTTTTTTTTTAACACGTGGGGTCACGTGCGTTTTTTTTTTAAACTTGGATCCTGTTGGATTCGGGTTGTCGGGCGTGACCCGCTCCGATAACCCGTTAGTCTTCACGTGCAAGGCACGTGATTTTTTATTTTTTGTGGAACCGGGCTAATGGGTTGCGGGTTAACGGGCTCGGTACTTAACCATTAGGGCTTTCTTCAACCTCTCTGTGGCTATGGGCGGGCGTGTCGATAATCGTAGCGGCGGCTGCAGACGGACGGAGGGCGCGGCGGAGGCTGCGGGCTTGCGGCTACCGACGGCGACCGACCGCGAGGCTCCACGGCGGTGGTCCCCTCTGCGGAGACGACGCAGGCAGCCAGTCTCAGGCTTCCACGGGCGGCAACAGGGTGCCCGATGGTGACGGAGCGCTCGGGGCGCACGGCGACACTTCGGAGGAGGCGGCGCTCGGCCAGGCGGTGGCGCGATGCAACGGCGGTGGAGCGTGGGAGTGGTGGCCGCAGGCTTGGCGGCCGGCAGAACGGGGCCGACGAACAGGGGTTTTCCCCTCTTTCTGTCTCTGATGAGAACCGAGAGGGAGGGACCTCTTTTTTTTTTTAATTTCAATGCTGCTTTCCTGTGATGTTTGTTTCGCTCGGGACAGCCACTGAGGGAAACTTGGCCGCACGGCTTCAGAAGAAGGGAACGGGCTCTTTCTCGGCTGAGGAAGAAGTCTGAGCCCTCGCGTGAAACCAATGCTACAGTAGCCAGAAAATTTTGAAACGTGGCTCTGATAAACTGGATCGAGGCCTTGACAGCAAGGGCAAAGCCGGCCTGCTCTGATACCAAGTTGATGCTGAACCAAGTCCGGGAACAATGGCTACAGTGGTGACAATACAGGAAAATCAAGGGATAGAGGAGAAAGGGAAGAAGAAGAAGAAGAGAGGGAGGAGAAGGGAGGAGGAAGATAACGTGGGGGAAGAGATTCTTAATCATTCATTAAAACCCTAATCACGAAAATAGTCCCCTATATATAGGGCCAAATAAACACAATTAACATAAAACCCCCTTACACAAAAATAACTCCTAATAAGCCCACAAATAACACAAATAAGCCCTAAAAATGCAAACAAGCCCAGAAATAAAAATAAAATAAATATGCAAATAAACAGATCTGACTCAATCCGGGGGCTCAGGATCATCTGGATGAAGGGCTCTGATGTCCCCATCATAGATGTTCCGCTACATGGGTTGTAGTGGGAGACAGGTCTAGGAGTAGGTGCATATCGGATCCTTCTGTCTCTAAAATTTCTTGTGAACCCATACCCAAATGTCAGAAGGTAGTCTTAATGAACTTCTTTTGAGTCCAATTAGGTAGAAAAACTTTAATTTAATGTACCCACATTTGTGCACTGAGTGTAACATTTAACAATTTATGGGTAATTCTTGTAGCTAGAGAACCTAGAAATCCTAAACAAACCTCCCCAATTATGCAAGGTTTAAGAATTTTTCACTTTGTGTATAGCCTATACTGGTATAAGTATCTAGTTTTGCTCGATCTTGATCAAAACGGCTGGTCCAACCTAGGTTTTAACAGACTGCATTTAATGACACCATTTTACTCAGGTATTTGGGAACATGACCAGAAGAGTGGCGCCATGATAGAGAAAATGTCATGAGCCTTAGAAAAGACACACTTGTGCGCACCATCTGAACAAAAAACCTCAACAGGCTTGGCACACTGTCTGCAAATTAGAAGGATACAGTCCTGAAGATGTGGTAACTAGTTAACCTTTTGAGGCATAATATAGACTTAGATAAAACAGTAAAACCCAATAAATATATAGCCAATAGATACGACTAGAAACTGCAAAGAGGAATACCACAAATGTCATAGCTAAGACTAGTACTTTTCAAATAGACAACATGCCAACAAAATACATAGTTTAAGAAATTGTTGAAGTATTCATCACCCAAAATAGCAAAGTTGATGGAAGCTGATGGTGACAGTTCAAAATGGTCTTAAGATGCCAAAACCATAAAAAAACAAAATCATGTAATGAAAGGAAGATAAAGATCTAGGAAAGGGTACTATATAGGAGCAAGTAATTGCTTAAATTAATAATGGATTCCAACTTCATGCTGTGTCTGAACCAAAACTAGATGCCCCATTCTGTTTCATACATAGGAAACTGCTAGTGATAGCTTAAGTTGGCATTGTTGTAAAGGCAGCCCTTACATCCTAAAGACATTGTTTGTTTATGCTGCTAGCTTAATATAGAAATAGTGACAACTCGATCATCCACCAGCTTCCCACAAGAATCTTTTACCCTGGTTAAATTTTTTGGTTGCTTAACATGTCCAAAAGCAGATGTCCAACTTTAGCAGTGTCCAATGGATACTAGAGGAAGTTGGTGCGACATCAAATATATACACCATCAAAATACGTTGCAACATTCAAAAGATGACTTCATCGCGAAAACCTTCTAATGCATTCAATTCTTGTAACAGAAAGCATGTTTTAGCGACAGTAGAAAGCGCACTAAAATCAGCTTATTATATATTAGAACTCTGCATGTCCAATGCACATGAGAGATAAGGATGAAACAGGCCCCAGAAAGAAAAACCACCACCGCTTGAAGTCAGCACACAGTGTCTTAAGGCTTTCTGACTTAGGAAGCAGTATTCTTTTCCCCTCTTCTTGTCATGGGGTAGGTTAAGCCATAGGGAGACTCAGGATTTTTTTCTGACCCACAAACGGCATCAGCCTCAATAGGCTTCATGGTTTGGAGGCTTGATGCATAAAGCCAGCCTCCAAGCCTTTCCGACTGTTCATGGTGGAGAGATAATTCACTCTTTTGCAATATGAAGAGTCATACTAATGGTCGATCTCAAGTTGCAAAAGGAATTTGTAACCCATAACCTGAAAAAACCCACTTTAGCTTCGTTCTTCTTATAGCTCTCTGTTTTTTTATCATTCATAGTCCAGCTTCTAATTACATCATCATAGATCCATTCCTAGCATCTTACCATGCATGAGTGTACAGTATATAGTCACTAATTGTTTTCAAAAAATAAATCTTGCATATGTGTTAGAATTCTTGTTCTCCTATAAGTACACACAAAACATAGAAAAAAAAGACAAAATGTACTTTCTTGAGAGAAGGTGACAAGGTTATTAGGCCAAATACTGAGCAGCCGCTTGAATAAAGCAAGTCATATAATAGAGTAAGAATGTATTTAAAAGCACAATTAACTAGTATATAATTTAGGTAATAGAAGAACCATTCAGGCAGAAGGTGCCTCAATCATTTGGACAGATCCACAAGTTCATTAACCAAAGAACTCAAGCAACCAGATAGACTAAAAGAAACTACTAACCAATGGGCTCCAGAGTGGGTAGTTCTTTCAACAATGAATCGGTATCCAAAGGGTTCGGACTTTGTGCTTCTGGAACCTTTGGCTCAACCTCTGATTCTTGACTTGCAGGCTCAGATGGTTTGATTGTACTCTGCTTATTGTCAGACAAAATGGAAGCAATGAATCTAAAACACCAATGCTAATATCGTGCCAGTACACGAAAAATTAATACAAATTAAACAAATCACAGGAAAAAATAGAATTAAACTATAAATAATCATATGCATTATCCTTCAGGATTATCATACATTGCTTATTATTAAAGTATCAGAGAAGTTACAAATATTGAATCAATAATGAACATTCAATAAGTTTATATAATTAAAAATGACAAAACAAGGGACCGTGGTTTTGCATTGCTCATATTAATCTATCAGATTAGATAGAGAAGAGAGAGAGAGAGAGAGAGAGAGAGAGAGAGAGATTTTTTTTATATTGTGTAATTGATGAGGTGTGTAGAATGCACCCAAATGAGTGCAATCAGAAAAGATCAAAACCAGGGCCCAACCTGGTTCTCAACTATTCCTGTTGATTCAGCTGGAGAACTTTCATGAACTCTTGCACGTTCAATATCTATAAAAGATAGTGCAGGTATTTTAAGTTCTTATCATGTTCAAATCGAAATAATCAACAGCAACAACAATAACTTGGAAGACAGTCTGTCAACCAGAAACCACTCAGCTGAAGTTCAGTTTGAGGTCATAGTTGTAGAAAGCAAGAAAAATTGCAGAGGACCACCTACAATACATCAAGCATTTAGGCTTCCCGAGAAATTCCATATATTTGCATATGCATAAGACAAATGGAACTAAAACCAATCCCTCAAGACTTCTCCAAACTACTCTGGCCCAGCCTTGGGGATCTTTATTTGTCAAGATGACAAACTTTTCTAAATCATTTTTCATATTCTTAATTCTCTTGTGCTACAAACTAAAAATATATAATTCTCAGGAATGAAAGTTTATATGCAGGTTTAAACATACAGGGTATCCAATGGATGACATACATATGAGACATAGCTCAAATGCATTATGCTTTAGCTGTAACTGAATATCATTCACCCTAGGTTCCCAGTATGACAGAAGTATTATTGCGAACACAAAAGTTATCCTATTACGAGCAAAATATTAATTAATTAAGTGTTTTAAAACAAGTGATATAGCATGTTATTTTGGTTCACTGACTATAGTTTTGCATGACAAACTTTAGTTTGCAGATGTACAAATGAAACATAAAAATATGAGAGCAACTTAATGAAAGCACATGTGCACATGCATCTGTTGAAATCGATGATGGGGAGGAAAACAGATATCTGAATTTTTATATTAGCTGGAACTATGAATGTAGCAATTTGGTGATACATTCCCTAGTTTTCAGAAATACATTTCATAACTGTTCCTTCCTGAGAAACACATAATCTTGTCCGTAACAGGAGTACATTGGGTCATTTTTAGGTCCTTGACGAAATCTAAACTAAATAACTTGAACAAGCAAAGCATGAATTTTATTAACAGCATTTGAAGAGTATCCTAATCATCTTTATTAATCGAATCTTAAAAACATAGTCAGTGGTGAATAACTACCATATTCTCAAAAGAAATCTATTCGTCTTTATTACAGAACAGATTGTTTAGTGCACAACCTGAATGCCTAGATGGAAGTACCAGAGGCATGGCACATTATGTGTATATGCATTTAATAATCACAACCTTAAGAAACAGATCTTTTCCTAGTTATTCGAGGATGGACTTTCATATTATTCTTTATCTTTCAAACAATCATTCTCTGAAAGTGAAGATTATGAATTAGTAAGTGAAGATTGTGAACAGAAAGTGTCTCATTAATTATCAAGGGATTTTTTTATCAGGTGATTATAGGACCATCCTTACTTTCTTTGTGGTGGAAGCAGACAATCCTTAGTTCAATTCTAAAATGGGTAAGAGGATACAAAATTACATTTCATAACATGAGCCTGGTAACATGGGGATGTTGGGGTCAGAGAGGTAAAACTAGAAAGGGAAGAGAATACAAGAACAAAAAAAGTATGGAGCATGGGAGCGTTGACTATTGTTTTGACTATTGTCTTGAATCAAGGAAAAAAAGGGTCAGAAAGAATGGAAAGCAGGCAGGAAGGAAAGGGAAGCAAATGGAAGCAAGGAGAAGGGATTGGATATATTACTTAATTTCTGATTGATTTGCCTGGAAACTGGTGTCCTGTTATGCAAAATGCCCAATAAACTACATCATAGACCAAGGAAATTATGCAGAAATATCTGAGTTTTGTAAAAATAAAGAGTGAAATATTAGATAATGAGAACCAGAATGAAAGCACTAAGCAAGCAATATCTCGGAAACCTAATCGTAACAAGAAAAAGTGTCTAGATATTAATATTTTAATGCACAAACAGACCATCTTTTCTAGAGAAGGACTCAACAACTGTAGAGGTACTTTGGGAAGTTGGCAAGCATATAAGCTACAACTTGTACCTTAGCACATTCTAGATCCAGAGCTTTTTCCAACAGAAAATATCTCTTTCTTATAAACTCCACCATTCTTCTTTGCACTTCTCTGAATTGATACAGTGTAGAGTAGTCCGGATATGATTGGCTTCCCTTTGCAACTTCCGAAGCACCCTGCAACACAGTAACAGCAAGAAACTCAGAACTATTCACAATACTAGTTTAGAGTGCCAACTATTTGATATTCAAGGGAATACTGACATTGGCAGGACCAGAATTTGCATCCTCATTGACTTGAACACCTTCAGTAAAGGATCCATTTATAATAGGAAGGTTTAATTCTTGGCGAACAACATCAGCAAGCCCAACATCTTTATCCTCTACTATAGCTTGCCATCTTGCATAGCCATGCCTTTAATGTAAAATACGTAATTAGATACCAAAAAGGAATGAAGTAATTTTTTTTGAAGAAAAAAAAAGAAGCAATTAAACATCAAAGCAGCAAGCAAAATGAACTTGAAATTACATGTAGATTGTATCCCAATTGATAATCACAAAACATAAAAATAGGAGATGTAAGAACATAATAAATATCATTTTTGCTATTCACTCATTGAAAACTTGCAGTTTCAATTATTATTTTGAAAAAAAAAACTAGTCACTCATGAAACAAGTATAAATGGCTACCTGGACACTTGTCCAAATCCAAGAATCTTTCTTGGATATAGATATGTACCAGACAATTGGATACTTATAAACTCTTTCAAGTTTCGACTGATACTACTAATGTCAGAAGTGAGCCTTCGTTCTTTTTAGAGATCTGCAAAGGATGTAGGTAGAAAAATAATTTTGCAGAATTGCATTTTCTTGTATATTAGGCTGATTGGGAATTTTGGATAAGAAACATGCATATTAAAATTCCTTACAAAATAACATTTTAATTCGAACTATATATATGATTAGGTTTATTTTTTTCTTATATGTCCCTCTATGTCTTTTTTCTCTCCTCTTGCTATGTCATGCACTTGAATACGTCATGTATGTCTGACTTTGACTCTCGTTTATGTCCATGGAAAACCAAGCATAAGCAACAACAGGACTCTACCATGACATTTGCACATATCAGTAACTATTGACCATTCTCATAAGTTATGTATTACAAAATGGGGTAAAAAGAAGGGAAGAGAAAGAAGAACGTGGCTGTCAAACCATCCAAATCTCCAGGCCCGATCATGTTTAATAGATAGTAGATATCAAGAGTATATTGTGATTTCCTAGTTCTATGTTTGCATTGTTTAATAAATAGCTCATATTATCTAACAAACTAACACACATGTGGGGTGTCCTTCAGCTTTCAGGAAGGAGTCACCTCAAACAGTGGAAATAATCCAAATAACATAAATCCAAAGTGACAATTCTACATCTCATGTTGTTGTCGTCCAGGGAAAAAATGTGACAAAGGGTGTCATTATTATCCTAAACTGTTAAAACAAGATAGGTGATAAAACTGATGTTTGGATAATCTTGCTCATTCAAAAAGTTCGTATAGGTTGCATCCCACTACAAGTAATGCATAAATCAATACAAGTAAATCTGGCAAACACTATAATCAGCATGCCCAACTTGGAAAATCCTCCAATTACAAAAAAGGAAGGAAAATCCCTCAAGATCGGTAACTAATATTTATGCCAGCACTTGATAAAATATAGGTGATTCTAGGATATACGGCTTAGAAAGAAAGAAGAAAGATAGGATTTCCGTACCCAATGCAGTATTAATTGGTCTAGTAAAATAATGAAGGAACACTTTGCTAACTTAAATTTGATTAACAAATTTATGTTATGAGGTCCTAAAGACCAGGTGAATCTCAACAAAATGGTAGAAAAGCTCAGAAGTGCTAAATTACCAATTCACAAACTGTGAAGATACCAATGGGCAGTCAAATGAACAGTAATTTAACAACGTCAACCATTGAGACGATTTTCTAAGGCTATTTGATTAATTCAGATAAAAGAGAAATGCACAAGATTCATTATGTTTACTAGACAAGATCATAATAAGGTATAGACAATGTAAAGACATAAATGGAAGCGACCACATGTATGAACCGCTAGATAAGTTTAACGTTCATAATAATGTACTGGCATTGTTAAGACATATGGCTAGGGGAAGCTTCATTGTTATATGTAAACTGGCCCAATAGCAGCCCCAGAGACAGCCCAATTGAGGGTACACTAAGTATATGACTTAGGTAGTGGGGAACTACAAAAGAATTGACTTGGATAGTTGTGAGTTGTGACAAATAATTTGAAGACACCTCACAATTTAAGGACTTGGCCTTCTACAGGTAACAATAATTAAATAGGATTCCTATAGTTATAGTAGGACATACATGAAGCCATAAAATAATACATGCGATATGGTTCCTTTCATGGTCTGCCGTACCGGTCCGTACCAACCGGTACGGGCCGGCACGTACCGGTCCGGCCTGGGACCGGTACCGGATCAGCGTGGAATCCGGTACCGGTGGTTTATTGTTGGAGAACCGGTACGGCGGACCTTGGTTCCTTTGTTTTCTTCACCAGTCAAGCATGTGCTTTATTTAGTACTTACAACATTTTCTTTGTTTCATATTACTTGCCACATTTACATACTCATGGCACGTTTTCTTCATTTACTTAACCAAAGGACTACTTTAGCTATAAAATAAAGACCAAAATTAAATGAGTCCATACTTTAATATAGATTTCAGTAACAGTAAATCATGCTCTGCTTTCCAAGTCCTCCCAGTCAAGCCAGGGAAGAGCAATAATACATCTTCCGAAAAGAGGCCAGCCCCAGGATTTTCCGACATAAACTTGATCTGTAAATTTAAAGAATACAAGTTGTAATAAATGCCATATATTTTCATCATGAAGCTACCTAACATAGATAAATGTTGGCTAAGAGCGCCATATGATAACTATTGCAGTAATCCGGTACAAGAAACAAATATATAATAACTGAAATAAGTTTACATATTACAAGTGACTAATCCAAACTAAGATATTAAAAAAAAATAGCATTTAAAAAAAAAAGTTTTCAAAATGAGATCTTTCATTGATGCATCCAAAATTTGCTACATAAAGAGATCACAAAAAGACTATCAGGCAAGCTTACATGGAATATTTTCTAGAATTTGTTCTGATTATTTTGAGTTCAGCCAAAGCACTTTGGAACAATCTGTCTAGAATAACTTCTAGATGCATTAATACTGCCAAAGAAGTTAGGTGGATAGTCACTTTTTTTTGCATTTTTTAAAATAAAAGGTCCTTTCAAGTATGTTAACTTTAATTGGTTACTAACAAGCAACAGGCATGCATGGATAAAGAATTTTATTTATAACTCCAAAAAGCCTCAGCATGAACAATGAATATAATATCTCCATTTTTCCGTAATCAGTTCCCACATTGTTACATAAAATTATGTGCTCTAGAATATGCGTAACCCCAACATCTAACTAGTTTCATACTTCAGATCCACTGTCCTCATTTGGAATACTTAAAATAACTAGACTGCAGTAGAAGGCCTTGTGATAATTGTACTCAATCTATATCCTTCCACAACTGATCTCAGACTGGCTCCATGTAGAACCTTCTAATTTCATATCTTGCCCCACAACTCAATAATATTAACAAGGCCATCACTTAATGTATTAGTAAGAAGACCCACAGTTCCTCACTTTTGTAAAAACTATTCTTGACAACCTTTTGGCAGAAATACAAAGCATAGACATGTAAAGATGATGTTGTCAAGGTTTGACAATATGATCTCTGAAGAGTATGTTATGCAGTGTTTTGTAACACTCCGAAATGTCTATCATGTCCTGGCAATTTATTTGCAAGTAGCGAAGTAAAATATCCATCATTTTAATGTTTGCAGGACTGGTAAGAATGGTGCGACACACTGGGAGTATGTATAGATTTTGAACTTCCTGACTTGTCATAAAGCAGCATGTCTAAGAGGAAAGCTTTAGCCAGTGTCAAGATTGTATGAGCACTGCTCCATAATAGCACAATAACAGCTTCAACATGATACACAGCAATGAGTAGTTGCATGCATCAAAGTAAGCAAGTTTGATCAGAATCTAGATTAGAAAAATAGAGGATCCATAACTTGAATCTAGATTAGAATATGTACCTTTTCTTTCCACTAATATCTTTCCTTGGTGATGATAAATTGGTGCTAGTTAGCATTGTTAATTTGTCAGTACAGTGCAGTCTTCACCTATCTAAGGAGGTCAAAAATGATCCCTAGAGAGGATTAGTGTATGCCCAAAAGTCATGTATCTTTAAACATATTCATTCATCTTTATGATGCAATGTAAGACAATCTAGGTTAGAAAACATTATGGGAAATCTTTGCTGGCAGATAAGTTTTTATGTACTTGCTTCCACCATCCCTTTTCAGAACACAATGTTGCATTTTCCATACTTCATTCCATGAATTTCTATATAATATAAACTAGGGAAAGGATATCCTACCATCAAAATCTTAGATACTGTTACACCATAATCTATGAGGCAAGAATTATGCTAAAAACAGAAAGCTGGAGAAAATGTCAGATCTGTATTCATGTAAAGATGGAAAATGTGATGCTCATATCCTCGAACACTGGTGTATTGTTAGCATAACAATATAATGTTAAATGAAGAAAATCATGTGCTTGCAGCATTGCATTCATTTAGTTGGTGCCCACTCAAAGGGTTTATATCAGGATTGACTTCATAAATAAGAAAACTGTGATTTGATAAACATATAGCATTTTACACAATGTACCTTCTCTTCTATATTCTGAATACGTGCAAGCCTAACCATTACATCGTCCACTCGTAATCCTTCTTTTGGAACACCATCTACAGTTATAACACACAAAATCACAAATAGAGAGTGAATGCGTGTGTGTGAGAGAGAGAGGACCAAAGGTGAACATAAGCAGAAGTAGCACAAAAGGACGAAATTTACACTATGATCACCTGAAAAGGTTGGCGAGTCTGTTACACCTTCAAGAAGGTGATTCATGAAAAGTTGTGCGTAGCTGTATAAACAAGGATGGGCACAACACAGTTATTTTACTATCTAAAAAAGAATGAAGCCCTCAATGTTTTGCAAGTGAAATAAAATTCCTAAAGAATATAGAAATAAACAAACTGAAAGACCTGAAACAAGCAAGCTTTCTCCCTGCCAATGAATGTATTGTATATTGAAACTAATATCTAAGAAAAGGATATTAATTGTCCACACAGAATATTTCTAGTTTGCAGAGAGATATTTTTCAATTGGATTGGGCTGAAAGTAAGTAGTTGTTCTATAATAATTTCATAGAAATTTATGACAAAAGTTCAGCTCATCTTACTTGGAATAAATGGCATAGGTTCTTTCCCTCAAGTAGAAGAGATTATAAAGAGGAAAAGAAAAAAGAATTGTAGGGATCATGGTATTGAAGGGAACTATGCCAAGGTTCACTTCATAGAAGAGTTAACGGAACTAATTCATCTTCACAAGGTCACATATATCTGCAATTACTGCTTTGGGAAGACAATTAGTTTCATATTCACATGCAAAATAACTGCCAATTTCCGGTTTACCAAAATCTCTTTCAACAAATCAGCCACCTCTTTGAGTAGTTCTTGCCTTCTTGGCTTTAAATTATTAGCTTCCAATCTGCAACTCATGTTGACCAAATATAGCATCTCAATGCAAAATATAATATGCTTTTTTATTTCCAAACAATCTTTGACTCCTCTAACTGAAGTGTTGCAATAATTGATGCTGATGCATTCATTGTTCGTCTTCAATCAGAAGGACAAACTATCACTCCCCTCTTTTATAATTTTAGACATGATTAATTCTTCCATTCTTCTGGCCTCAGCATTTATGAGAGACAGGTTCTTGATTTATAATTAGAACACTTGCTACCCAGCAGCTTAGATTGCTCCACTTTGTCCATAAAATAGCTACTTGAGATTTTTTCCCAATATCATCACACTTTGATAAAGTTTCTAAAATTCAAATTCTGCATTTTTTGTAAAAATTATTGAACTTCGTAAAGCAACCATCATCTAAGAAAAAAAAGAAAAATAATTACTCCTAAAAAGATTCCTGAATATCATTAAGGGCATGCTTGGAAACTTCCTGCCAGAATGGCTGAAGAGGGGGGAGCACCAGAGAAGGTCTGGAGCGGGAAAGCAGGAGAGGGTGAATGCAGGGTTCGCAGTCCCCATGAGGGATTAAAAGAACAAAAGACTTCTTGAGGTCTTTTTCTTCTTCCAGCAGGGACCAGGACCTGCAGCCTCAATGTGCTCTCTTTCCCTCTCATGTTCTCTCCCATCCCCATCTCCGGCACATCCTGCCAGATCCCATTGTACCCAGCAAGAAGTTCTCAAAGATGCCCTAAAGAAAAAACATATAACAAATGCTAAAGGGTTTGGGACTGATGCTCATACATCCGAGCTGACACAATAGGATTGGGGCATAGCTTGGATATTGGAAGAATCAATTACAACGTGCCATAAGGAAAGCAATCAACTCCAGATATGTCCAATAACCAAAGCACGCAATTTCTTTCCTTTGGAACTCATCTGTTACAGACATACCAAGATCGGTCTGATCGGAAATCAGACAATGTATTACCCGCATTAAAAAGTGTACCTTGATTCCTGAAACTTAGATCATTGGCATTCACGTTTGATAATATTGATTTCAAATTCAGTAATTTAAAATGAATAAGAGGTGTGCATCATATTTTGAAACATGATCTGAACATATCATTAAGCTTATAATTTATTCAGATGGTTTTTGTCTAAACATAACAGCGTGTGAGCTTATAACTTATGCAGATGGTTTGTATACAACATACTCTTGAAGTTCCTGTGGGCTTTTCCCCTTCAGTCGAGGAAGAAACTCCTTCCAGTTATAATCCTGGAAGCCGAACCTGCAAAATAATACAAGAATAAGAGGTACTATAGTAGTAAAGCAAAGGTCATACTGATAATAAGGGCATAAAATCAATTATTGTAATCAAATAACAATAAGAAGACTCAACAGCTAGCTATCGTCAATCTCTTGAGATGAACAACATGGTTAATAAAATTGGAGCTGATTAAATATAACAAGATTAGAGAACAGTGAGGCATTTTTTAGATGCTTGCTGATAGATATCAATAATCTGCCTTTAGCATATGCCTAGAATAACCAACATAGCAAGCTAAGAGTGGCAAAACTTATTATTAAAATTTACTTTATTTTTTACTTTTGGAAAAGCACAAATGTTGAAACTTGAAAGTGTGATAAAGAGTATAAAAGCAGAGAGGGAAAGGGGCTGATCAATAGGATCTGGTCAGATTAAGATATTCCACAAACTATGACATCGTACAAATAATTGAACAATTACTAACAAACCTCATCAGTGTTTGCACAAATGCAGCCCTTTGATTTTGATTGAATCCAAGAACTCTGAAAGACCTTCCCTCACCTTCCATCAGAGGAAGTGGTTCCATATACTCTGTGTGATCGTATTACTGTAGTTAGTAAGTAACATGCCCTATATGTGAAATCCTAGGAAACATATTATCATGAAATTATAGTTTTTGAATAAAATATCACGTGATTTCTTCTTTGAAAGCTGGCCTCTTCTCCCTGGCATATTTCCAGGTAAATTTGTTTCAACATCTGACAGGTCATCTTCATAACAGTAATCCTCATCTGCAGAGCTGACATCTTGCAGACCAGCAAAGTCATCTTCCTCAGCAGCTACCATCTAAATGAAATTTAATAAAATAAATAAGATGTGGAATACATATTAACAAGAAAAAAAATACGCTAATGCAGGTCGGCATCATCAATTGAAAGGCAATGACTAATGCAAATAATATCTATAAATAAAAAGCAAAAATAAAAAATAATGATTATCTTCAACACAATAATAATTATATTACTGATAAATTACAGGATGTATAGGAAAGGGTTCTCTTCATGTTTTTTTTAATCCATTCACAGTTCATCTCACATGTGAACTCCAGAACATACTGAAAAGCTGGCATAGGGCACCAACAAGAGACATAATATGAGACTAGAGATTAATAGTTGTCAGGGTAAAGGCATTAATGAGAGACTCTGCAGAGATCTTAAAAGGAATTGGCATGATAATAGAACAAGGACTAGCACTGCATATATCCTTTATGTAAGGAAGAATGGTCGAGGAAAGTACATATAAAATGAACAACTTGGTCCAATGGATCCCACCTTCATAGCATACCTAACCAAAGATAGGAGCCATATGGGGAATAACTTGCTATCAGGAGTAACTGTTAAAAAATGGGGCACCATCAAGAATATGTATATATATCAAATGATAATTTAGAAAGATCACATGTGAAACTCAAATTAGAAAAGTTCGTATCAGAAACTTAGAGACATCCAGGAGGTGACAATCTTTTTCTTTCAAATACCCGTCATGCTCATGGGTGCTGAGATATTATGTTCGGCAAGGACATCTGAAGGTCATGTGATAGTCCTTCAAATTCTCATATCTAAACCATTTTCTATTAACTTCATATTGAGCAGGTACCATTTGGCAATTCACAGAGGATAGAATGTGAACCTACAGTTTTTATCCACGAGGATAATAGATTTGTTGAAATTCAAATGAAGTAATAAGAAGTGGAAAATCCAATAATCCAATATTTCAGACTGGGCCAACTGCAAAAGGAGATGAATTTGTAAGTATTGCCTTGTGAACTGAAAATGTGTCTTAGACACAATAATAACTCAAAAGGTCTGAACCAACAAAAGAAAATTTTCAGACTGATGGCAACTTTTGATCCCCAAGAAATAATAACCCCAATAATGAGGAAGAATACAAGAAGAATTGAATTGTAAGCATGAGGTACATATATATCTAGAGAAGCATGCTTGGATAGAAGTAGGTAAATGATTAGGAAGTAGCACATTCAATTAAACTAGAGTTCTGAATTTGACAAGTCACAAAACCCTTCATGAAATGAATGGTCTGAATTTGCGAGTAAGGGCTAAGCAAAAATGCATCCATCAAGTCTGTGTTTGCATGTTATCAAACCCACCTAACTCACAAATAAGAGCTAGATGGAACAAAAATAGAAGCACAATGAATATAAGAGAAATGAGTTTGGTCAACAAGCTCTATCAATGAAAATATGAATGTGAATGGACACTGAATAACCATGCTACAAAAAAGGAAGTGCTAAACAGAAGTACCTGAGCTATCGAATGGTAAATATCTTAGCTACAATATGAGGTTACTAAGAAGAGTGATGGAACAATTATTGAGACAATTGATAAGAATCTTCTAAGAAAAAATACAACTTAATGCATGAAGATCAATCATCAAGGTTATTTTCATATGGAATCGTGTGATGGACAGAGTTAAACAGAGAAGAGAATCTACACTTGGTTTTCTCCTTTACTTCAAAAGAGAAAATAATCGAGTACATTAATTAGTAATTTAGTGGGTTATGAGGCAAAAAAGGTAGATAAAAGAATGCACCGAAATTATTGAACTATGACAGAAGGTAAGAAATAGTTGTGTAGAGACAAGTGAGCCAGCAATTTGATAGCTACACACCTAGACCAAAAAAACGCATCAAGCCTTTATCCATTTCACACATCAAGGAGCTAATTATGGAGGTGAGGGTAACAGCACCAACAATATCATTCCAAAACCAAATGAAAGGGGATATATGTCCAACCTATCCATGATTCCCCTCAACTTATTCACAAGTGAATTAAAAAGATCAATGGAATTAGATGCAATAAGGGAAAAGTTTAGCAGAAGCAAGAATATATCTTCACGTAATCAACTAGCAGTTTAGCTACCAATGAATCTTAGCTCGGATGGTACTGCATCTTGCCCTCTAAGCAAGAGGTCAGGAGTTCACCCCCAATTAATTAATTTCCCCAGTTCTACTAGTAGTGGCTCAGCCTACCCAGGGGCCTAGGCTCCAGCCTAGATGGGGAGGGGTGGATATAGGGTAGTAGGTGGAGATTAGCTTCTCATGGTCTCACGAAAACAGAAGAAAATAAAAAAGCAGCAGCTTAGCTCACACTGGTGAAATGAACAGAGGCATGATTTAGGAGTGAGAAATGTATTGGAGAGAAAGGCATTACTTGTTTACGACTTCTCTTTCCCTTTCCCATAGTGGTAAGCTCTTCAATTTGTTGAACTTCATATCTGTCCCTCAGTAACTCATCCCAGTAATTTGCCCTTTCGGAATTGGAGCTAGAAGCTCTGTGAGTCATAGATTGCTTCCTTGCTTCCTCTTCTTTCGCTGCAGCAGCTTCAACTTCATCTATATACTCGAAATTTGCAACCTAACATATCATGTGTTCAGGTTAATTATCACTCAAGTGATCGAGTGATGCACAAAGCATGCATGCAGGAGATGACAGTATCATAAATTGGTCATTCAATTAACAAAAAATGCACTTGAAAGGATTTATAAATAAGAGCGATGCCTACACAACTTGAGAAATCCTCATTGTTAAGATCCACCTTGTGACAGTGACAATTCTAACCATAGGGGAGCCCTCCACCAGGGATGTTGACCTTCATTCCTAATGAGGATCATTTAGCCACAAGCGTGGTTCTCTACACAGTTTCTCACATTATTATGCACCCTCATAACATTTGTCCTCAAAAAAACCTTTGACTTATGGCAATATAAACACCCCTCACTCTCAACAGCGAGGAATATTTGGATGCAACTTTAGGGGCTTTTTTGTTGTACCTTAGTTTCAATAAAAATAGAAAATGAATGCCAATTTCTACAATAAACAGAGCAGGACTTGTTTTTCGTGAAACACTGCAACTCATTTTTCAAGTTTAGCGATATGTCAAAACAAGTCTTAGGAATGCAAAAAAAAACACATTTTTGCACATAAGATTCATGTTACTACATTTTAATAAAATAAGAAAATTACAGGGACCATTAGTGTCCATAAATTCAAAATTTAGTGGAACCTCTTTTATCCAAGTTAAAGAAAAGGAAAACAACACTACAGATGTCGGTTTTAAGTCATGTTTTGGGTGAGTTGGAATGTTATAACATATGAAGGCAGAAGTTACAGAGAATTTTCTTCACTAATATAGAAAAATATATGTATGTACAGTTTCATGATCCTGTTTCAGGCCCCTTGCAAATATATAGAGAAAATATACTATATATGTTTTTTTCTAATTGAACTTTATAAAATCCAGAATCATAAATTCAAAAGACTGATTTGACTAAAAGCTAGAAACTTCAGAATCTGATTATCTGAATTTCACTTGTATTCAGCTTTGCTTAATAAATACATAGATCTCCTGATATGGACCCTGCTAAGACCAGTTAAGTCAAATTGAGAGCCAATCTAAGCCCACGGTTGAAATGGTCGTCCAACATCTGTATTAATTGGAAGGATGCTTTGATCACTTAGCTACTGCATTAAAGAAAAGGTATCAATAATCATTATACACATTTACCGGCTAGGATCTTTCTACTTTATTAGAAAAAAGCACAAGGATGCAACGATCTTTCACCACAATGTGCAAAACTCCAATATAAATTACATACTATACCCTAAGCTTTATAAAACCGAAATAGAATTAAGAGTTCGCAACACAACCAAAAGACACTTTGCATTCAGCCAGATGGAAGACAGAACAAATATGGTATCATTCATTCTCATCTAGACATTTTCAGCAAAATGTTTACTGACTTTTTGAATGCATATATTGTATGGTTTGAATAATCAAAATAGCAGTATTTGTCTTGCAGGAGAAAGATGGATAAACGAGTGGTGGTTATTTGGTAGGATATCTATGACAGCTAGAAATAAATAATGTATAGTAATATACCCAATTTAATCACAAACATTTATAACAGGGGCTAAGTCAATGTCACCCAAGACTAGACCTACTGTGAGCTCCTTTTGGGTTAGCCGAATTTGGGTAGATCATCAACGAAGTTGAAATCCTAATTTCTTTCTGTTTTCTATGCTCTAAGAAAATTAATGTGGTTTGCGCATTGGACAAATTAATATTCGATCTTTAGAAAGTACAGAGATTAGATGCACGTAAAACAAGTAAAACTAACTAGAAAAATTGTAAAATGCAGAAATGAGAATTGTACCTTAAAAGCTTTCAAAAGGTCATCCTCCTCTTCATCAATTGAAGATTCTTCACCACCAATTTGGTCACGATTAAGTAATCTACCAAAAAATAAAGCAATAACTAAGGACTCTGAATAAATTTGTTATTTTAAAATAAAAACATAAAAGATAGTCCAAAATGGACCTATCAATTGCGGCATCATCATAGTGAATTTGGCGAGCTTTTCCAGTTTCATCGCTTTCATCAGCAAATAACTCCTTTGACCCATACCTTATGATGTCATCTAACTCCTCCTAAAAACAGGCAATTAATTTTTTATCAGCATAGCAATTATTAATTAAAAGCACAAAGCTTCACATAAATTGATACCAAAAAAAAAAAAAGGTTTGTGCATGACTGAGCATAGATTTTGTAATTTTGTACCCACTTGTAATGTTGTTTATTCTTACCTCCCATAAAAATAGCCATCCTAGCTGCATGTATAGAACCCTACAAAAATGTTCTTGTACACATAGACATTGAAAATAAATAACTTAGTAAGTTATGGAGACACCACCCAAATAGTTGGGATAAGACATGTCTCTCATGGTTATGGTTGAACACAATATGTGGTTCACAAATTAATACAAAAAAGAAAGCCACCTCCTATGATTGAGTTCAATATTAAAACTTCACCATGCTATGCTCATTGTAAAAATGAAAGCCATTTAAAAAAGTTAAAAAGAGAGAGTTCCTAGGCCATGATAAATGGATACCTCCACAAATTTGGCTTGTTTGTATTTGATAAAACCGGATACCAAAACTTGGCACTTTGCATCAACAGATTACAGTTAACTTTTTAATCGCATTCTATTTTTCTGGTTTGGGTTAATGATACCTAAGTTAACCAACAAACATGTCTAGGATCCTTATACAAGATACTTTCTGGAATATAATTATCCAATCAGATGGCGCTGTAACAAACATGTCACTATTTAAATATTATGTTAATTATCTTGGTAATTCATTAGTTTGTAGCTCAAGATGCCTATATCCCTGCTTTCTCAAATTCTGAGATTAATAGACTGCATGACACCAAATAATATATATACTTTTGGGTCGAGGACCTGACATCCTAGTTTACAAAAACTATCACAATATGTTACTGGCATCTAAAGCATACACACCCAAGAAGACAAGAAGCCATATATACTAACTTGAATTGCAAAGTACACAATCACACAACAAAACTGAAAAGGGGAGAAAATGTTAGAAGAAACTTTGGATATCTAATGTTCTAAATTCTGGTAGGCAATTCTAAGTGTGAAAACCCATCTCCTTGTAACAATGAAAAATTCACCTCAACAGCAAAGGTGACTAATATCGCCTAGATTATCACCGTTGTCCATGGTCAACCCCCCAATTGGATGAACATTAAGACTTCCTTCAAAACAATCTTTCTCAAGAGGTTTGGCAGGAACTTTTTCCTCATGAGTTGCTTGATCTAATGTATGCTGATTCTGTGGGCTATCTTCTCCCATATGTAAGGCAATGCCTGCTTCACCAGAGAGAGAGAACGAGAGGTCTACAAGCAGCAACCTCCAAGATTTTTTTTTTCCATAATTCTCACCAAGCGGAGCCTTTGTAAGGTTTAGAAATTCTGTAGACTAATCCTGACACTCAATTTCACGTTAAATCAAGAAAATCCTATTTTCACACAATGCCTTGTAAAAATAATAGCAATGTCCCTTCACTTTAAGAAACAAGATTCAGGTGAAAACTGAATTTACCTGATTAACTGTCTGCGCCTTAAGCCGACCCACAACAAGATGCTCTAGTATCATCTTCTTCTTAGTCAACTGCATCATCCGTTCTTCAATGGTTCCCCGAGTAATGAGCCTATATATCATGACCTGCAAAATAAGCCATGAATCAGGAAAAACTAACACATAGCAGCAGCAAAAGAATTCCCACATCAGTGTCAGAGACAGCTATCAAGCAAATTATTCTTGTCAAAGAGGTATAGCAGGAAACAGTTAAACCTTATTAGTCTGCCCTAATCGATGAGCCCTGGCCATTGCTTGTAAATCTGCATGTGGGTTCCAGTCACTGGAAATCATAGTTTGGAGAGAGCAAGTTACATATGGCATATTTGAGCTGGAAAAGTATCATATAGCAACACTTTAAGCTGTATAAAGTATAAACCAACAAAGCCAAGACTTTTACCTATCATATATAATAACCGTATCTGCAGTTGCAAGATTTATTCCCAGTCCACCAGCTCTTGTGGACAGAAGAAAACAAAATCTTGTGGAATTCTTGGCATTGAAACGGTCTATACGTATTTGCCTTTCAGCTCCACTGATCTTCCCATCAATACGTTCATAATTCCATTTCTACCAAACAGGTGCAATAAAATCTAATGAGCTACCACCTACCAGTGCATAACAATTAGTTGTCTAAAAGAATGATAGACATTGCTTCAAATACCTTGTAAGTTACGTAATCTTCCAGTAGGTCCAACATGTGCTGAAACTGTGAATATATAAGAACCCTGTGACCTTGCTCTTTGAGCTTCACCATCATCTTATCTAACAGCTGTAATTTCCCAGAAGCATCTAAAAGTTGTCTGAAATTCAACAGAAGGAATCCAAAAGATATTGTTATAATAAGAACAGATTAACACTTAAAAGTTTGTGAATTTCAATAGCATGTCATTTTACAACAAAACACAGGAAAAAAGTCAAGCTGCCTTGTGGATAAACAGGGTTCAATAAAAACCCAAATGAGAAGGAAGTCTAGGGGATGGCAATTTAAGACCCGACCAGCAACCAACCCACTTTAAGCAGATTTGGATTCGGCATGTACCGGTCCAGATCATAAACGGGTGGAACTGCCTAGATTTATTTATTAGACGGATCAGGTTTTGGTTCATACCATTGACCCGTTTAACCCGTTTAGAATGTTTAAAACCTGCTAGATCTGTTTAAGCCTTTTAACTTGGTTTGAACTATTTATTAAACAGGTTATGCGGGTCAAGTCGGGTTACTTGTTTGATAAAAAGGTCCTGACCCGACCTGATCCAATCTGATTGCCACCCCTAGGGGGAACACAAAGCAACAGCACAAAATATACAAACTAGTAAACTACACATTAAAACAATCGTGCAATAAAATATATACCTTAGACCTTCATTGGCATCGTTTGGCTCTTTATCAGGTTCCACTCCTTCTAACATATATGCATGACAGCAGAGCTTGCGAAGTTCCATAACAACATTGATAAGGGATATCTAGACCAAAGAAGTTGCATTTGTTATCTACATAAACAACAAGGCAATAGAGTCTCATTTCAGATGCAAAACCTACCTGTGCACCACCACGACGAGCTAGTATCTGGTAATTACGAGTAAGAATAGCCTTATAATACTCTTTTTGCTTGCTGCTTAATTCAAGCCGTAAAATTAATTCCTTCTTAGGCGGAAGTTCCTTCATGACATCCTTCTTAACTCCTACAAGTTCATTCTTATTTTAATTAAAAGGCACTAATGGTAATACTAAATTCAGTTAAATCACTTCTTGTGAAACCAACTCGTTAACAATGTCAAAAACACAGGAGTTTATTCTTATGTATAATAATCAAAATGAAACACAAACAACCATTGAACAAACAATTGCATATAGTTCGTGAATGAAACCATTCGTAACAGATCATTATATTCTTCCAGCATCGAAAAACGATGCATGAATTTATGCAGGGAAATGGGACCATCATAAAAGCCTACGAACATGTAAGGGTTCCAATTCGAGCAAAAGCCCAAACAGGGGAGGCAAGAACGTCTTGATTGAAAGTTCATTGCTAAGAGAAAAAAATACGAAAGTGAAATCTTCATTGTGTCATCCATGACGAACAAATGCATGTAATGCATATGTACAAAATAATCTATATGGAAGTTGGTTTTAGAACTGATATATTAACACCAATGATGCACGAATCAAAGAGAGACAGTATTTTATTACTGATTTTAAAGAACAATAAGCTGTTGATCTCATCCAGTAACAATCCACATATCATAGAAGACCAGCAGTTGTTGGTCTGGTTTTAATTTGTAGGCCAAAACAGCAGCATCTGTATCATTTGTCAACAACTTTAAGACAATGATCTCAACTGTAGAACCAGTTGACTCATCCCACTGGAAAAACACGAGCTGGTTACTCAAGTTTCTGGAAGATTTATCTTCCATCAGGTCATTCTTCAACTTGTGCCCCTTTATATACTACTCAAAACTCCGTAGAAATTAACTGAAGTGAACTGAAAGAGTTGTAGGACTAACTAATATTTCATAAATTCAACCTCACATGGAAATGGATGTGATGTGTTATATTTTTCATACACCATATGCATGGAATGTCCCATACCGGTATTCCAGATTAGTTTAAAAAGCAACTAAAAAAAAGCTAGCATGTAATTAATTTGATATTATCTAATATGCAGAGCACCCTTTATTTGGAAAAATATGCAGAACTCTTAATAATTCAGTATTCTAGAAAACAAAGATGTGAGATAATACACTGAAGATGGTACCACATGTAATCAAGAAAAAGGCAGAAGCATACTTCGAAGAAGGTGCGGGGCAAGCATTTTATGAAGCCTAGCAACTTGCTCCTCCTGGTTGATATCCTTGAATTCTTTCTGGAAATCATCTATACTTGCAAACTAGAAACAGAATAGTGATGAAACAATATTAATAGAGAAAAGACATATAATATTTATCACCTTCTGTTTGAACACCAATCTCTTATTAATAGCAAAGTCATGCATAAACTAAGAATTGAATGTCCAACATTTTATCATGCATCTTTCATCTGTGCTACCTAAGATGAGGTCAAGTTTGGCACAGAAATGCAGAACACTTGACAAATGTTTCATCAATCAAATTGACTAAAATGCTAAGTTTTCATTCAGGTGGCAAACTGAGCACACTTGTGCACAAAGAATGTCAACCATTAAAAAATAAACATCTGAAATTTTTGAAGTGCAAAGATAGTCAATCTGTGGAAATTATAAGGCAGTTCACATATGACAACCCCTCTGTATATGGCGTGCAACCATGAATCTAGAATTAAATTGCACTTACAAAACCTATAAGATCCTAATCATGTATTTAGGGTTTCATAGCCTTATCTTAAATGCTGGAAAATGTTAAAGGAATGAAAGTAGCAGCAGTACGCACCTTTCCAGCATCGAGGAAGTGCATGAGCATGAATAGCTCATCCAGGTTGTTCTGCAAGAAAAAAAATGGGCAGTCCCCAATGAATTTGAAATTCAAATAGTATGACCATCGGTTTAAAGATCATATGTCAACTTCTTTTAGAAAAAGAGAAAGAAACTAGAGAAGTGATTTCAACAGTCACAGGCATTAAAGGCACACAAAAATGCTAGTAAAACATTTAGTCACATACATTTTTCTAAAAGACAAGATATATTATAAAAAATGAGCAATACTGGTACCACCAAGTAGGCATTAATTAATGGATTTCATGTTACTATATTTTCTTTGTATCTCTGTCCTGAAATGTTGGCAGTTCAGTACCAATGGGTCCATAAGTAAAACTGCAGGTTTTATTTGATAACTTCAAAAGTTTTCTTCAGGAAACAAGCAGAGGAATTAATCAAACCAACTGATGCTCCATTGTCATCAATGAAGAAAGTTCAGATGGGAAAATGCCATGGGCAGGCCTTTTCAATTAGTTCAGGTTGGATTCCTTAAAATCTCAGAAGAAACTGTGGTGGTGTCTCAATTTAGAATCATGACAAATTCTATGAAGCTTAGCTATAAACATATCTCCTGATTAAATTTCTTATTTAATAGGATAATAAATCTGCACAAAATTGATATTATAACATGGATGCATATCTCAGTCACATTCAGGCAGAAACCAAGAAATTGATGGTATTACTCTATCATCAATATCAGCAAATATTCTAATCTCATAGATTGAAACATAAATCTAGAAGGGATAAAGCATCTACAAGTCATGTACAAAAGCATCAGAACAATGAAAAATCATTTAAAATTTATATTTGTCACTGTAAGATATGAGTATATACAGAGGGAAAATAATGATATGAAACATAACCCCTAAACGTATAGGATAGAATTGCAACCTGTAGTGGAGTTCCAGTTAAAAGCACACGGTGCTTAGTTGAAAAAAGTTTGAGTTGAAGAAATAATTTGGAATCTTTGTTTTTGAGGCGATGGCCCTCATCTACAATCTACACCAAAAATAAATAAGTCAGAGCAGAGATATACAAAATGAGAGTACCAGTTAAAGGGCCATAAGATTATAAGAAAATTACCATGCATTGCCACTGTATTGGTTTCAGAATTCCTGAGTCCATGTTAATCATTTCATACGATGTTAAAAGCACATCAAATTTTATCCTAGCCTGCTTGCTTTGATGGCTACCTTGAACATTTTTCTTTTTTTTGTTCTTCTTCATTTTCTCTTTCGGCAAGTAGAATTCATATTGCCTGATGATCTCTCGAGCCTGGGCAGATCCAAAATACATTACCTACAACAAATTTGATTCGAGTTAAGACCATTTCATTAGAGAACAGTTCACTCCAAGTGGTGTTTAATATTTCGTTTGAATTGAAGTTCATCACGTACAATGTTCATCTGAGGTGCCCAGGTTGCAAACTCACGTTCCCAGTTGCGCAATGTTGAAAGAGGTGCAACTACCAAATGAGGGGACAATTTCTCCTCAAAAAGAGAAGCAAGAAAAGCAATACTCTGTATAGTTTTACCTGCAGTTAATAGGTGACACTCAACATTTAAGAACCACAAAGATGACACTTGGAAGAAACAAAATGCTAGAATTGAAGTTCGTTACTGTAAAATGTTCTTACCAAGACCCATCTCATCCGCAAGGATCACATGTGTACTTTTGGACCATGAAAAGCGCAGAAAATTTAAGCCCTCAAGCTGGTATGGGTGTAATGTGCCTTTTGAAGAAGCAATGAGAATCAAAATGAGAAATTTAAACAAGACATCTAAATGAACCAGAAGAAAAGTAAAAAATATGAGATCATCGACCCATGGATGTAAACATACCACTAGAAAGAAATTCTGGGGTATGCTCATAGTGTTGGAATTCTTTTTGCTTGTGCTTCAGTTCCTTCGAATCATGACTGGTATTCTTACTCTTAATAGATGATTTCTTGCGTCCTCTAGATTGAATCACCTCAAATCTTTCAATTTGAGGTTGGAAAGCAGAAATATCCGACTCAACTTCCCAGGTGCATTCATCATAAGGAAGTTCTTTCCATTTTACAAAATACTCACGCTCATCATCCTTACTCCTATCAGAAATTCATTAATGGTTAGTTATACCAATCAACACCCTCAAGGAAGCCATCTGATTAAATAATTAGAAGCAAACAGATGTATTAGCACCAAGTAATCAGGCCAGAGGCAGAATGAACCAGTTATGAAAGACAAAAAAAAAATAAACATAAAATGGGTAGCTCAAACATTAAATACCAAAAACTGCTGTTAATAGTATGCATCAATAAGTAACAGATGAAGATGATGCAAAGATCAATTTTTTATGTGATATGTAAATATTATTCCACTTGAGACTTGTAACTTGAGATGCAAGCCATATTTACCTTATGATTAAATCACTTAAAACACAGCCTAGCTGAGATTGTACAAGCATGCTCCTCAACCAACTTGCGGAGAATAATGCTTGCAACCAATAACAAAATCTCAAGCTCCAGTTAAGGTGGGAAACTCAGCTGGATGACTAAGAGATAGGACCAGACTAGGTTTTCCAAACCAAAGTACAGGCAAAGTATTTGCCACCTTGGCCCAATTGAAGGGCAGCTACCGACTTATGTACAAAATAAAACAAATAACATATATGAATGTGATTACAATACACAGGGTTTAAAGAGAGGATTTTACACCCAATACAATATTCAGTGATACATGTTGCAAAATGATAATCTAGACTGTTGGATATGATCTAGAAGGACAAAATATCCATGTAAAAAAACATGTTCTTCGAACCCCTAGCCTATACATCAAATCCCCCCAAATACATAGTTCTAATGACATGGTGTGGGGTGTTGATTTTGGGGTGCCTTGATGGATAGGCATGAGGACCTTGTAGATCACAACTAACAGTTTAGTTTTTCATTTTGCAATGTGTCCCACTGATTTTGGTTGTGGCTGTAGATTCCTCTCTTTGCATCATTTATATGTTATAACTGCATTATATACACAAGCATAGTTGCAACCAAGGTTCGCCGTACCGGTACCGAACCCCGTACCGGTGCCGCACTACTATAGACGCACCGAGTGTCAGTATGGTACGGTACCCGGTACGCTAGACGTACCGACATTGACATACCGATATCGGTACCCATCGGTACGGGTACGGTATGCTCGGTACCGACCGGTACAGCATACCGTGGTTGCAACACATGCATGTGCATAGATGTATATACAAACATATAGATATATTTTTTATTATACTAAATACACAAACCAAACCTCTCTTTTCTGCCTTGTCCGCCTCTACCCTCCACTTCTACACCTCCTCTCCTCCACCCTCTCTGCCTCTCCATTCCTCTCCTCTCTCTCCCCTCCTCCCTTCCCATAATCTACTCGACGCTTCAGCTCAGGCTCACACCTGACCTGAAACCTAGATTTGTACTCGAGCTGATTCTTGGCACACCATGTACAATTTGGAGTGAGCTCAGCCTAAGGCTGGTTCAACCCAAGCCCAAATTGTTTCCAAGCCTAACTCCAACATTGATTTAGCTATACTAAAACTAAAATGTCCATTTCCAACCAACAACAATATATAGGATTAAACCAATCATATAGTTGTTTAACCAATATGTATGGAGAAAAGAACTACATTTTATATGAATGGAAGATCAGAAATTCTTGACATAATTATCTAAGTAGTTGCATGTCCCTTTCCAAGCATCTGAACATAGACATTTTCTAAAGCACATTGTTTCTTTCAGATTGAAGCAGATTTAAAAGCCTAAAGATGCGGAATGTAGGACATCATACAGAGATCTTCAGTTAGCCCAATTTATGTTTTTGAACAAATGAGTTGAACTATGTTCAATTTAATATGAGAATCAGATGTCCTCATTTTGACACTGAACATGCATTCTGACTTAAAAGATTGTAGAAACCACAAAAGCATGGCAATTCTGATCAAGTAATTGTATCAGGGAGTTCATTTCTTCAAATTATAAGAAACAGGCCAACTAATAAAAATGTTTAAGCATTAGTGCCATGAAACATGAGGAAAGAGACATAAATAGCAACTACTACTGAGAATGTGGCCTATTGTACTCTGTGCAAGGAATCAGTCAAATGGTGCAGAATTATATGATATTACGCATAGTTATTTTAAGTGGACCAGTAGAATTATCAAGATATTTGGCAAACCATAATAGACTTCAACTGATTAAGCATTTAATTGATGATTTATAATGGCATAACATTCAGTGTAGAATTATCAAGATAGCACAATTACAATGAAGAATCTAGATGAAATATAATAGAATTATCCAATTTCCAATCAATTGATAGTTTATAATGTTACAACATTATGGTCAAAGTAGCAGTACAAATTGAAGAATTTTCAATTATATTGCTCTTAACAGGAAAAAACCTAAAAAATTTAGCTGAATTAGAAATATGAGAACAATTAAATATGAGACCTGCTTGCAAGAATTTTGTCGACAGTGGTCCATTCAGGTCGAATCGCAACCCAATCATCCTCAGAGTTATCCATGGATTCCATTTGTTTATGGAAGTTGTTTATTCTAGTTTTTAGTCGAGGATGTGTCTTGGCAGCTTTTAAAAATTCTTTTTCTGGAACCCTGATCAGAATAGGAGGTAACGGGGGTAAATACATCAGCACGGATAACAGAAAATATACATAGTACTACTAAACAAACTGGTTATTTAAATAATACAAAGATTCATTAACACAAGACAATGAATAGCTTGCAAATGAGAAGTGGTAATTATCTTGAAAATATATATTTGCTTAAAAAAGAAAAGTAATTAACTGAAGAAATTGCTAGTAGGCTAGGAACTACCAAGTACAGTGAAGGTATGACAAGCCCTTCCATTTAACAAGATATTGTTTGATGTATGTTTGCTTTGAACCGGGCTTTGAAGCAACAACTTCTGAAACAGTTGGGCGCATTTCACAATCTAAAATCCTCTCGACATCAGTCAGGGGAGTTACCTGAAAAAGCAGAAGCTTTAGCGATCAACCATGACATTTAACCATTCAAAATTGGAGGAAGATAAAAGGCGGGTCAGTCTTAAAAAGGCGTACACAGTGAGGGCAGCTCCAGCTATCATCAGGAATGACTTTCAAAGGTGGAGGCAAGCACTTCCGGTGAAAAACATATGTACATGTTCCACAAGCAATAAGATTCCCACTCTTTCCACAAGTTTTGCATGTATCATTTTCCTACAAAATAGAAAATAAAGCGATATAGGGCAACCAAAGAAAAGTTCTAACAAGATAAAAGATCAAACTCTCAAAGATGAACGAGATTTCATGAAACTGAATAAGCAAACCAGAAACCACTAAAACAGACGGTGGTTCATTTTCTTGTTTGATGATACTAACTAGCCAAGTCTCCCCTGTTCCAGCCTGTTATTATATTCTTATTTCCACTAATCAACCATGTTGCATGTCACTGAAAGAAACAATACTAGAACCAAAATTTTGTGGCAATGACCGATCTAACAAGGATATTCACACCCACACCATTCAATAATGCGACCAACGTTCAAAAGACAGAAAATTATTATTATTATACCCATGATCAATCTTTTTCACAAATATAGGCAACAAGAAGTTGTTCGTAAGATAATAAGAGCAGACGCACACATGAACTATTATCAAGAAAATGAAATATATAATTCCGCCATAAAGAACTGTTCAGTGCATGAACAGCAGTCGCATCCGTCAATTATCATCAAGAAACACAGACAATGTGATTCCGACAACTTATTTCCCTAGCTCGATTAGCCACAAAACCATAACAACCAGAAATACTAAGCTAAAATAGCACCTAAAATAGAAGTAGAAACCCCACAAAACACTCTTACCGCATCATCCCTCACTATCTTCTCAGGTGGCCTCTCCTCCTGCTTGCTCTCGGAGCCACCCCGGGCGACATAGAGATCATCATCGGAATCGTCATCGGTATAGAGAGGCCTCCTCTCCGATCTGACACGAAGCCGCTCCACCAAGCTACTCATTTCCACTGACCCCCTAACACCCTAGAATCTCTCAAGATCCGGATCCAAAGTTCTTCCCTCCCCTCTTCTTGAACCCAAAAACTCCCTCTCCTCACAATGGCAGCAACAAATTAGGGTTTGGATTCAAGAATTCTCCGAGAAGAAGGCGGCCGCGGTGGGGAGGGGGGCCGAGAGGGAGAAAGACTGACTTATCTGGGGGACAAAAGGGGGAAGCTAGGCTTCGCCGACCATCAACGCCGCTGGTTTCGCGGCGAGACGAGACGAGGACACTTGGATCAGAGGCGCAAGCGCCCAGCGCCCCGACAGATGGACGGGGAGGGAATGCCTTCCAAACCTGGAAAACTTGGGCGACCGTTACACGAAGCGATACGCCCAGATGTCGATTTGCCTCGGACTGATACAATGGGCTCGACGAGCCCAAATCCTGATGGCGGTGGATATTTATAGGCAGCAAGGCCCAGATCTTGATGGCGGTGGATATTTATAGGCAGAATCTGTCAGTGTATCTCTCAAGATTTAGTGCTTAAACAACAATTATGGTGACTAGTCACGGAAGGGGTTAAGAAACTCAAACATGATTATTAACAGCCTTTATTTTTATAACGTCAGGATCTGTAGATAATGGAAGCAAATAACTCATACATGCCTTTTTGATTAGTGCCTGATGCGATTATACTGAGTGTGTACATGCTACACAATAGCAAGTGTATTAGAGCTATTTCATAATGGGTCATAGTAGACATTAGTGCATTAATGAAATCATTCGGTCAATTTGATTAGGTGCCGGGGCATATTTGTGATTGAATTTTAGTGGATTTTTTTCACAAAAATGATGGTTTGAACCTTGTTGACTGAGGCAAGGATCGCCTAACCAAACTTTTAGTATATTATTATATTGCATTATATAACTAAAAATCAATATATATGCACAGGAGAGAGGGAGAAACTTAAGCTGTTTTTTTATTATAACGATCCATAATTTGATAACTTTGCCGGTTCTAATTTTGTCTTTTTCTTTTTTTAATGGAGAACCGTGATGAGAGAAAGTTAGACCAAAATCGAATACGAACAAGATCCAAACTAAAGTCACTAGTATCAATATGATAACGTTTAGTGACTTCATCAACTAAGCTGGTTGACACCCGTTGCACGGCAAGGAAAACTCCTGCTGAAGAAAAACAAAAACTAGACTTTAATTTGTTGTTGCATGTCACATGGCTTGGCAAAAACTTCTTAAGTCCAAGGAGCCGAGAATGCTTGGATAAAAATCCTTGATGCTTTCTCAAAACAAAATGCTTCCCAAGTTGGAACCTAGTAGCCATAGCAAAATCCATGCATAGCCATTGATAGGCATGAATGATATCCCTTATTTCTTTGGTCCCTGATACCTTAATTCAAATGAGTAATGCCGTATTAGATCTAAGATATGGGGGATCATGATATCAAAATGCTAAGACAAGAGTGGCACAATTTTTAGAGATAATATATACTCATATTACCTTCCATTTGTATAATTTCTATCTTGGACTTAAACTTTCAAAGGAAGAAAAATCCACTTAATTGTGGATTATTAAGGATGCAAATTTTTTTTATCAACAAAAAGGATGTAAAAATTTTTCATAACCACTGTTGAGAATTTTTGATAATTTCCAATCTTTCAAAAATAAAAAAGGTAGTAAATTCATGGCATGTGAAGAATCAAACTACAAATTAGAAATCACGACGAATGCTTTAAAATCACATGTTTTGAAAATTAACAGAACAACACCCATAATAATTATTCGTGAAATGTAAACTAACAATGTTTATCAAAATAATTGGTGTCGGTATTTGAAATACAAAATTTATTCAAATAAAAAATGCTAAAAATAAAAAAAATGAAGATTGATTCATGGTACTCTCAACATGCATGTTACTTTTAATGATTGCATAACAAAAATTATATGACAACTTGCTATATAAACAAAAGTGTACTAAAAATACAAAAATAACTCTAAATCCATATCAAAACAAAACTTTGGGTGATTTAGAAAAAAGAAAAGGGAGATAAAAAAAACCAAATAATAATAATTATGAAAACAAGAGAATCATTCAAAATAAAAAATCACTAACATATATAAATAAATTAATACTATTTTTTCAAAATATATTATTCTATTTCCTCATTAATATTATAACTAAGGGTTCTTCATGCACAGATAGATTTTTTGCTCCCAATAAACACAATTGTTCTCTAATCATAAATTATTTTTACTAATTTCTTTCAATCTCATCCACTAAAAGAGGTCTATAGTTTTATAAAATTACCCATAGAAATACACAAATTAGGATTGAGCCCCATCACCTACAAAAAGAAAGATTTTTGATTTTGCTAATTGTGGTAATTATCGTATACAATTTCCATATATATTATTAAAATGCCTTGGAGATGCATAAATAGAACAAGTTCTTTAGAAATTTTAAGACAACACGACTTTAATCATGAAACTTTAGTTCCGATGGTACCATCTCTCAATAGGCAGAGAGTTTGATTCCTATTAGAATCGCCCTCATCGTTGGGGTGGGGTGGGGATAAAGTGGGGTTGGATTAACGGTAGATGGTAGAGATTAGCCCCTCCAAATATCCTTTAAAAAATTTATAAAAAAGAGACAACACAAGATATTTAACAAAAATACAAAACACATATGAAAAAAATGATTCAATTAGTGATGGAAGATTAGAAAATCTTTCATCTCATGAAACTAACCTTTATAGATGGAGCTAAAATGAAATCTTTAAGCCATGACTTTCTTCGCACACACACCTTTACCCTACTCTGTGATCCTTCCATCCTGCCCTAGACTGCAGATCCAATTTTTCTATACTATTCCTCTTTGTTTCTGCAGGTGAGACCCTCTATCTATATTTATGCTGGTGCAAAGAGGTTTCATAAGTTGTTTTAAGGCAATGAATGTGTAACGCACACAGACTTTTGTCAAAGCGTAAAATTCGTCGGTTCTGTGAATGTTTCGCACTTGTCATCGATATTCTAAAATTTATTTAATATATAAATTAAAATTTTTGAGCATCTCGAGGCATTACATCTCTAAATAAAGAAAACAGTAACTGATTACTCTATTTTGTCGTCTACTTTAGGAAGTTTTATATCTAGTGAAATAATAGTAGGAATCTTAGTTGAGTAAAAAGAAAAATAAAGAATAATATAAATCCTCTAGTAAAGATGAAAGATTTAAAGCGATTTTGATGTGCTACATTGCCTATCGGATCTGGCTGTCTAGAAACAACCATATTTTTAAGGATACAAGGTTAAGTGCAAGATTGATTTTGCTAAAAGCATTCACCTTAGTATGGGAGTTTGCCTAGACGTGGAATTCAAAGGAACTTTTGATAGGAGGAAAAAACTGTGATTCTTTTCTGCATCTCCATATACATGTTATTTTTTGGGGGTGCCAGCACTCTCTTGCTTTCTCAAGTTTGATTTTGATGGTAGTGTACAAGAGCAAGGTGCTTTTGATGGAGTAAATTTTGTGATAAGGGTGCTAATGGAACCTTTTTAGCTGATGTACGTATTAAAATATTTGGTACTACTCTACAATGGTGGAACTATGAATTGCATGAAAGGAACTGACTTATGTTATACAGAGGTTGAGTGCTTCTCACATGTATCTAGAGGGAGATTTTTTGATAGTTATTAGATGGCTTTCAGTTCCACAATCTCCTAATACTAGAATCCATCTGCTCTTACCTGATTACTGTCGGATGATGCATGCCCTACTCTCTATTGAGGTTTCACATATTTATAGGGAAGCCGATAGTGCCATGTAGCCAATCACACTAGGATAACACTTTGGAATTTTTCGACATACTGTCCGCTTCAATTTTTAAATATTTTTGTTACCGATTTCCATGGATGTATCTATTCTCGTATTATTTAATTCAACCGACTTACCCCCAAGAAAAAGAACAATCATAATAAAACTCATTTAGGACAAAACAAAAACTCATCAAATTGGATTCCGAATTGACTCATCCTTAAGTAAGATTGGCAATGCTTAACTATTTAACCCGTTTAATTTATTTCAACTAGTTGTAAATCAGATTAGATTATCTATTTAATAAAATGTTTAGGTTTAGGAGTAGATTTTTGACCTACTTAATAAATAGGGTGGGCTCAGGTTGCCTGCTTTTTTATCTATCACATGTCCAACCCGATCCATTTCTAGTCTGATGCGACCCAATTACCACCCCTATCTTTAACTTAGGATGAGTAATTTCTTTCCAATAGGTTTTTCAATAGCATATTACCAAGAGATCAACCAGTATTTAAGGTTAATTCAAGTTATTATACTCAGACAAAATATGCCATGATATGCCTCCTGGCATTTCTAGGGAGAGATGGTCGGGTGACGTAGAAAACTAGCACTAAGCTTTTGTAGTTATATAAAATTCTCTAATTGCTCCAATTTTGATAGCCAATGCATCATGTTGTGCCAATTGCCAATAAGAGAAATTGCAAATCCTTTGTGTGACTTTTTTGATTGAGGGATTTGTGCTGGCAACAATCATTCTTAAATGAGTAATGCCAAGGGAACTCTGTATTGCACACACAAAAAGTACCTCCTACTACGTGGCTTGGAGATGTTGGTGCAACTAACTAGAACGAAGGTGGTAAAATTTGACCATACCTGAAGACATGGCTTATTTGAACAGTATTTGGGCCTAGTTTTGGTTGAGGTTTTTTAGTTTGTGCCAGGCAATTTATGAAATTGTAGTCTCAAACTTTAATAAGCTTTGGGCTAGGCATAACTCGACTTAGGTCATGAGTGTAAAGTTCTATTTTGAGCTAGTTCAAGTTGTATCTTTCACATGAAAAAATGATTGATCTTCTTTTACGACATCAACCATTGAATTATACCCTACACAAATCTCAAAGCATTCCCGAACTTCATTAAAGTACTCCGAACTCCTTCATTCATCCACTTGCACAGATCTCAAAGTGACTATTGTGTGATTAGTGGATTCGTGCAAAGGAAAATGAATTCTTCTTTCGCGCAAAAGGTACGACTCCTATCCATTTTGAGCTAGAACAATTAAAGTCAGTCATGGCCTTGAATAAGATTTTTTAGGTGGTCGGTTCTTTTCTAGTACTATTTGTTTAAATTATTTTGGAAATGAATCATTAAGAACTATAACTTAAAATGAGTAAGCTGGACATGTTAGCTTGGGTATGGAGCCTTGCAAAATTAATTAGGTTATGGATCAAATAGATTATATTAGATCATGGCTATTGACTTGTATGTGAGTACAGTTTATACGGTTTTGGCATGATCTTGTGTTGGATCTCACAAGTCAAGGTTTTATACATTTTAGCCCTAATTAGCCCAACCCAAACCTGATCTATTGCCACCCTTGGCTGGAATTTGTTCGTTTGCCCTTCCTCTCCCATTCGAGCATGCCAAGAAAGTTGTTGGCTGACGAAAAGGTGATAAGTCCAATGATAAAGGGTAGATAAGTGCACTGGCGTGCCACCGGCGTTAGCATAGCTAGAAAGAGGATAATTGAAAAGAGATACAAGATTTGTGTGGGTCCAAATATCTTGACCTTCAAGTACTTTCACCACCATCACACCATCATTTGAGAAAGATGGATTAAGATAAGTTGTAGCATGGGCTATAATAGGAGAATTTTAAGTTAACACTACATCTAAGATAGAGCAAAACTAAGATGAAATAGAAATTATTGATATATTAGACGTTGAAGGGTCTATTACATAGTATAATTTTATTTATTTATACTAAGAGATAGTAACTGCTCACTTTAATAGTTGCTACCCACATCTGACCTCTATTCTCAGCATTTATCATAACTGATGCTAGCAATCCTCCTACTACTCTACATCCATTAGAACAATCTAACTCTGTACCATTTATCAAACAGATTATCATATTTTATCTTTAGGTCTCAGTTCAAAGTTTGGGAGCCCCGCCTGATTTTGATGTTTATAAAGCCATTGAGGTCATATGATTGTACTAATGGTATTAAGTCAATTGATCTAGTATCTAAACACTTAAGGAAGAAAATAACGATACATTCTTGATACGCCTTATATATTCGATTGAAACAACTCTCAAGAACTCATCTAAAGATAGATTCATTAGAAGAACTTGAGGAAAAACCTAAATTTTCAGTTTGACAAAGTTAAGAGTCAAGTTTTCCTTAAAGGGCAAATTTATCTTTTCCATAGTTAAAAAGATGCAACTTTTATGTGCCAAGCAACTTAAATTACTTACAATGTCTTTTATTGGTTTTATGTGCAAATCTAACCTTAAGATGCAGGAAATCAAGGTTAGAGTCGACCCCAAAAAGTTTGGAGCCGACTCTAGCATAATTGGCACATATTGGCACACTTGGCACAGGCCTAGAGTCAACCCCAGAAAGTTTGGAGCCGACTCTGGCACACCTTAGCACACTTGGCACAAGCCTAGAGTCGACCTCAGAAAGTTTGGAGCCGATTCTGGCACATTTGGTACACTTTGGCATACTTGGCACAGGCCTCGGGTCGACCCTAGAAAATTGGCATAGTACTTGGGTCGACCCCAACCAGTTCCATCAAGAAATTGTTCTCTGAAATTTTCTGTCAGAGCCAACTCCAAGCAAGCTCGAGTCAACCCCAGCCATGCTTAAGTCGACCCCAGCAAAATCCGAGTCGACCCCAATTTGTATCATCAGAAAATTGCTCTCTAAAATTTTCTATTCGAGCCGACTCCACTGTAGCTCGAGCCGACCCCACTATAGCTCAAGTCGACCCCAACCAGTTTCAACATAAATATGTTCTCTGGAATTTTCTGTCAGAGCCGACTCCACTGTAGCTTGAGCCGACCCTACTGTAGCTCAAGTCGACCCCAGCAAAATCCGAGTCAACCCGAGCTCGACTGACAGTATAACGGCTAGTTTTGCAAATGTACTTTTTAAGGCTCCAATGGCTATAAACAGCTAGATTCTTTAATCCAACAGCTAGGAACTGACTTTTGGAGGTTGGAGAAGTATTTAAAAGCCACTATTCATCAGGGGAAAACATCCTTTTGGAATTTAAGTGTGCATTCAAGAAGAAGAGAAAATTCTAGGGAGTTCCATTTATTGCTTCATTCAAAAATCTAAAAGAAGGTTGTTGAGCAGAATTCAAGTGCCCTCAAGATCTCAACCAACCCATTGAAGAGTGAAGCAATCTCAGCAAGAAAAGAAAAGTATTCCCAAAGCGATAACTATTTTCTTTTCTCTTCCTTTTGTGCATATTTGTTTCATTTGCTCATCAAGGAGCTTTATACTATAACTCTTTCATTTCTTTTGTAAGGTTTATTGGTAAGCCCGTAAAACCAATGGTGTAGGTTTGTTGGTGAGCCCGTAAAATCAACGGTTAGATTTTTGTTGGTGAACCCGTAAAACCAACTATGTGGGTTTTTGGATTGTGAGTTCGGTAAAACAATCCAACTGTAATCCGAGGGATTATAGTGAATTTCAAAGAGAATGCTTGGGGAGTGGACGTAGGTGCCTTGGAGTGCACCGAACCACTATACATGCTTGTGTTTGCATTGTGTTTACTTTGTGCCTCTTGCTTTATCTTATTTATTATATTGTGTGGTTGCTCTAGCTTGAATTCTTAAAATGATTTAATTATAATTGCCTAAAGCTTAACTACTCTTGCTTCTACTGCACTTATATTCTTCACATAGGCCAAACTACATATTCATTTAGAAATTAATTTGAGATCATAAAATTTAGAAAACCCAATTCACCCCCCCTCTTGGGTTGTCACCTTGAGCAACAATAATTATATTCAAACGTATTTAGTGAATGCATAAAACTCAGTCAATTGACTTCGGATTACACCAAATCAGCTTAATTGGATTTCAAACTGGCTAACTCGATCTCTTGACTCCAAACAAGCAATTTATTATCAATAGATCTTTTGGTAGCACATTGTCAAGAGATTAATTGACACATCGGGTTAACTCAAAATACGGTACTTGGGTAGAACATGCCATGATATGTTCCCTAATGTTTTTTGAAAAAATGCTTTGGCGACCTAGAAAATTGGCATAAGTTTTATGCAACCATGTGCAGTTCTCTAATTATTCCAATTTTTATAGCCAGTGTGTCATGTTGCATCAATTACTAGAAGCATGTGAGAATGATAAATCAATTGTGTGAAATTTTTGATTGAGAACTTTATACTTGCAACGATCACTTCTAAATAACACTAGGGGCATCTGTGTTGCATAGACAAAAAGTTTCTCCCACCATGTGGCATGCATGGAGAGAGATTAATGCTACTCTTTGGAAGCAGAGATAATAAAATTTGGCTTAATATAGAAGCTTGACTCGTCCCAAACGATAATTGGGATCGAGTATTAGTTAATTTTTTGACCTAAAATCTAAATGATCCAGTATATTCTGCTTAGGCAACGATGGTAGGGTTCTTTTTAGGCTCCAACAATTTAGGTCAAGTCATGGTCTCGAATAAAAATTTCTTCAATGGTCGATCTTTGTTAAGTACTTGTTCTTAAAATTATTTAGAAAATAAATAGTTAATAATTTTGAGGACTAGGTTGGAACTTTTAGCTTGGCTCTAGAACCTTGCAAAATTAATTAGATTATTAGTCCAATAAGTAGTATAGGGTCATGAGTCTAAACTTTTGGCTAAGTATTGCTTGTGAGGTTTTGACTTGCTATATTGTCAGGTCGCACAAGGTATGGGTCAACATTTTGCATGTTGTAGCTTAATTTGACCCAACCCGAACATGACCTATTGCCACTTTTGGCTGTAATTAGTTTGATATACTAATGTTGATTGGTTTGTATTGTTTTTTGATGCACGGATGCATGCCCCAAATAGAAAGATAATTATCCTATTCAAGATCAGGAATTTCTTCATGCTTGTAGACGATCTCAGATAAAAAACTACTACCATGTAGGAATTTCTTACGGAGCCTCTCAATGAGCTTCCTATCATTAAGGCTGCCATCCATAGGCAGGACATGGAACTCTGCTTCTGCCTTAATTGTCATACCTTCTTTTTTCTACTTCTCCTTGTTGTTGTTGTTGATGATGATGATGATTCCTTTCCACCACCAAGCATCCATAAAGGAATGATGATAAGAGCTTGGGATATGGAGAAAAGAGTAGAAGAAGAAGAAGAGGGGGAGGTTGGGTTGGTGTTGGTTTGGTTCTCTTTTACTTCCCTATGATTGGATTCTCTATGGGTAAAAATTATTGGTTGGACCAGATCCATCAACTCAACCAAGACATAAGATCCGTCCATAAGGAAACCAAGATCCTACCAGAATTTCGCCCAAATATTCCCAAGATTTCACCCCACTTTTGAATCGAAGAGCAACCAATCCACATGCACTTTCCTGCTCTCCTTTTCTATTCTATCCTTTGCCCTTGTAGTCTTGTGTTGTTTTATCACATGGACTTGCCTTGAAGTGCCCCATGGACCCGGTGATAGATTAGATTGGAATGCCTCTACCGTTGGCATAGTTTTTCAGGGCCATTTTATTATTAATTATCATTCAAATTAGCACCATTATCTCATGATAATGCTTGTCATTTAATAGAAATTATTATCATATGCCTCTTTATTTGTTCTTCATGTGCGGAATTTATATTCTAAAATTGCAGTTTTTGTATCAATTAAAAAACGGTTCTTCATTTTACAAACATGTTCTTTTGTGCAAACATTTCATAATCATATACATGATCAAATGCTAACATTATTATTTGTTCATGACATGTAATTGAATTCAAGAATTGTAAAACCGAGTCCAAAAAAAATGTATCGGCAATTCTCATTATAACAATAATATCAATTTTAAATAAGTCATATTTCTAGATAATGGATCCCATCAAATATCATTGTTTATCACTATAATAATAACAAAAAAATATTATATTTTTGCAATCCAAGTTGTCATGAAATAATATTATTAAATCTATTGTTAGTTGTTATAGTTATAGTAACCGAAAACAACTGATAATAACCAGCAAGTAACATCATTCTTTGCTTAATGAATAAAATTATTGTTCTCATCTCATATAAAGGAATTCTTTGTTATTTTCATTTTATAAGCCATTATCATGAGATAATAGCTAGATGAGATATGTTCAGATGGTATTCCACTACACAAGCCCCCTCTTACTGCAAGATATAGGGAGGGTTAGACATATGCATGCTTACTCTTATATGTGGAGAGATTATTTTTATGTTTCAAATCCATAAATGCCAAAGACACAATAAAGCAATCTAATATTTTATATAGTAATATAATAAATTAAAATAAATAAAAGTCTTCGATAATCAAATTTTTATTGCATATTTAGCTATGAATTTTAATGGTTGATGACTCCCGGCATTAATATAGCATCATTACCATTAACATCGAATCTTTAATATCTATTACATATTAAGAAATAAATTTTAATGATAGTCGTGTACATTAGTATTGGCATTGATACCGGTACCCATTTGATGAATGGAAAGCAATATACTGAATCTCTTTTTAGGTACAAAATAAATAATAGAAGAATATGAATAGATATAGGAGTGTTATTTATTGTTCAAAATAAATAATCATGTTAATGATATCATTAATACATGTATGCTCATGATGAATAGAGAGCTTAGCACAAGCTGAGCCTTTATATAGTAGTATGATTCATGGGACGCACTGAGGTGCAGTCCTTTTTTCTTTTTTCAACTATTCTTGAAATATAATATAAAATACATATAATAGAATAGATAATATTATGAGATAATCTAATTATTTTCTAATTTTTTTAATAATAATATTATGATATACTATCACTAACAAAATTTCAATACTATATACATATATAATTATCAATATAGTAAAATCATATTTTATTATAAAATTATAAAAATATGATCCAACTTGTATATAATAAAAAATAGAAACATATTAATCTGAATGATATTTAAATACAATATAGCGGGATCATTAGTGTTCATATTTTTACTCTTAAGTAATATTATGATCATTAAAATGAAATAAAAAAATTATCTAAAATAGAGAACTCTATTGATAATGTTATTAATATGAGCATTGACATGGTGAAGGAAGAGTTTTGCACAAATAAAATCTCTATTTTAGTGTGTGTGGGCGCGTGCGCGCTTGCGCGCGTGTGTGTATTAGATTCCGCGTATGCTATGCATGTGTCCACGACCACGAGAGAGACGATGGTGTCATGGTGCAAACTAAGCTCAAGTATTTGAGTTTTTCTATTTTTTAAAAAAAGAAAGAGAAAAAGAATCTTTAAGGAAAAGGCAACTCCATGCGGAAGCAAGAGTGCTGCTTTTCAGAGGGATGCGGAGCTCCTTGGAAAAGAAAAAAAATTACATGATGTTGTTATATTTTTTATATTTTTAAAATAAAAATATGGAAGCCAAAGAAAAAAATATATATTTGATAGTATTATTTATATCTTCAAAAATTATTTTTATTTTTTTATAAAGATATTAGGCAATTATTGCTTTGTAATTTAAAAACAAGAAACTTATGTTTTTTTATTATTGCTAAACATCGTTGCTATCGACGCCCTTGCGAGAACCCGCGCGGACATGTATTTAGTTCCACATCAGTTATTTGTCCGAAAGATCTTGAGTATTTATATGGGACTAACCCAAAAAATTTCTATTGACTAGCTATTTTGGATAAGATTTGGGTTGTTACAAATAGTATTAAAGCAGACTCCGACTCATAACTTATGTGGACTTGGGGACACCACGGTATGGGCTCATTGAGACTAACTATATACAAATCATGATGCTTGAGATTAGATTTGAATGAATTTGAATTCTTAGTCTGACGAGGACGTCAGGGCTTAAATGGAAGGAGTATGTAAGGACTCGTATGAACGTATGTTTAGTCTCACATCGGTTATTCGTCGGAAAGATCTTAGGTACTTATATAGGATTAAGGAGCCCAAAAATACCTTTCAGCTAGCCATTTTGGATGAAGTCTCAGATTGTTGCAACCCTTTTCTTCATCTTATTTTGGTCATGCCAGAGAATTTAAGATCTTCAAAGAGTTCAATTGGTTGAGGTAGAGAATAGCCTATCAAGCTTGATCGGTCTGGATGTGTATAGCCAGAAAGTTATGAGTAAAATGCAGGATAGAGAGTAGTGTGGGTCCATGTGCTTTGATCTTCAAGGACTTTCGTCATTGTCAACCACCGTTCGAAGGAGATAGAAATGGATAGGGTGTAGTGCTGGAGCACAATAGAAAAGGTGTAGCCCTATGCTAACATTGGGCTACAATAAGGGTATAGTACTGGGCTACAATAGAAAGCTAAATTATGCCTACTCCTAGGATAAATGACAAAGCTAAAGGTAATAATAAAAATAAATTGATTAGATTGATTGCCAAAGGATCTTTTACATAATAACTATCCACAAATACAATAATTGTCCAATTTGATGGTTGCTTCCTATGTCTGATCTCCACCCCTGGCAGTTCTGATAATTATTGATATCCATCTTCCTATTACGCATGAGCATGACTATTCTGCAACTACCATACCGATAGTCACGCCTCATCGACCTTTTTACTTATTTTATTGTAGCTTGTATTGGCTATCTCTTTTCATTCGGTCTACAATATAGTCTTCTATTCTTGGAAATTTGAAATTGGCATATTCGCCCCGGTCTTCTATCAAATTGACTCAAGACTTAATTGTTTGGTCCGATTTTCCAGCTCAGGGCTGAATTCTAACCATTCAGTCGGCTCTCCACTCATGTGTCATTTTGTAGCCAAACTCCATCTAGTCTTGGCTAGAGTATTGTGATTCTCTTCCACTCTTTCATCCATATGATGCTTCCTTCTGACTGTCAGTTGTATAGTTGAGATGTGGAGTAAATAGCTACCACCATCGTTGTCACCTCCATCACTTTTAACATTGCCACTACCATCACTACCACTATTGTTGTTGGCTCTATCAAACTGTTGCTACTATCAATGTTGCCACCTTTACCAAAATATCGCTATTGCCACTACCACCACCACTAGGATGGTTATCGTTGCTGCCTTCACCACATCACTGCTGCCCTACCATCATCTCTCCTTTCACCACCACCATCATATCTCCTTCCACCACCACCGCTGCTCTTATTGTCACCACCATTACCTACCACAATGCGGCTATCCTCACCACTAATACCACTGAAGCTGCTACTGCCTCATCTATTACTGTCACCACATCCATCATTATTGTCATGCTTATATTTTTAAAACCATTGATTGTACCAAATATATTTGTAAAAAATTAAAAAAAAAATCTATTTTTTATTTATGAAAACAAGAAAAATGAAAGTAATTCAAATGACACCAATTTGCTAGGGTCTTATTTTTGAATCTCATATTTCATCATATTTGGCAAATGGGGATTGAAGTAGAAATTTAAGTGCCATTAGCATCACTTCCAATTTGTTTGTTTTTTTTAATACCGAACTTGATGGTTATACTCTACTGTAGTGATGATACTGTAGGAGAGATTTTGCAGAAAAATAGCCCAACACTAGAATCATAAAAAGCTTAACGTATCTTATTTGACTTTTTAAATTTTTTAAATATGAAAAGATAAAAATTCAAAATATAAAAGTTTCAAAAATATACATATCATGATGATGGTCAAGATTATAATAATAATGGTAGTGGAATAAGGGTGCTAGTGATGTAGTGGCGATGATGGTGATAAAGGAACCGGTAATGTGGTGGTGGCAACAATAATGGTGGTGTGATGGAAGTACTAGGGATGGTGATGGCAATAATGGTTATGGCTATGGTGGTGGCAATGGTAAGAGTAGTGCTAGAAAAAATTATCATGACAATATTAGTGGTAGAGGCGATGTTGATAGTGAAAATAACGATAGCAGTGGTGGCAATAAGATATTGCTCATAATGGAAGTAAAAGATATGAATTTATTATTTTTTTAAAAAATCAAAATAAAAATAATAGCAGCCAATATATTTTTATCTTGATTTCTATGATATATTTTTTAAAATTAAAAAAATAAAATCCATCCCAACATGTCCTTTGGATATTGTAGAATATGAACTTGGTTGAATCATGATTTACCTCATTAGGAACAAATGTGTGGAGTGATTGAGTATTCCCTAATTGATTTTGATGAGCCCAAAGCATTATGAGTATGTCTTATATTGTTCTAATGAATTTTCTAATTGATTTTCATGAGCACCAATCTTTATGAATTTCTGTTTAAGTGCCTCAAGTCTTGGTTCAAAGTATTTTGGCTAAGTATTTGACTCAATTGGAACCAAAGTCTGCACCACGAGTCGGCTCCGGAACTTTGCGAGTCGACTTCGGGACACTTAAAGTTTCTGGCACAAGCTCGAGTCGACTCCGAGACTATCCGAGTCGACTCCGACTAAGAACAGACGAAAAACAACGATGAATTTTAGACCCCATTAGTGAGTCGACTTCAAAAGATTTCGAGTCGACTCCGATACTAGGCGAGTCGACTCCAGATGGTCCCGAGTCGACTCTAAAGGGTAACAGACAGAAAGACAGAACAATGAATTTTAGACCCTGTTACCAAGTCGACTCCAGAAGGTTGCGAGCTGACTCCAATGCATGGCAAGTCGACTCAAAGTTTGTCCGAGTCGACTCCCAGAGGAAAGCAGTCTGAAAGGCAGAGACTCAGTTTTGGAGATCCTGTGAATGAGTCGACTCTAAGTGTTTCAGAGTCGACCCTCAAGTTAGCCGAGTCGACTCCAACAAAGGCCCGAGTCGACTCCGAGGCAGAACAGCTCAAAAGACAGAAAATCAATTTTCCAGTCTCTGAGAATAAGACGTCTCCCAAATATCTCGAGTCACCTCTCAAGTCAGCCGAGTCGACTCCAAGTAAACCTGAGTCGACTTGAGGAAGAAAAACTGAAAGTTGAGTTTCTGGAACCCTGAGAACGAGCTGATCCCTAAGTGTACGAGTCGTCTCCAACTGTTGGCGAGTCGACTCCAGTTTGGTCCGAGTCGACCCTAAGACAAGGCATGCATATTAATTCAAATTTGGAATAGTGGGGGAGTCATCTCCAGTAAAGCGTGAGTCGTCTCCAGTAACAGACGAGTCGACTCTAGGTCGTGTGAGTCAACTTCGATCCCAACGGATACCATGTCAGACTGTGCAGACGGGTCAGAACGACTCCAAATCACTCTCTAACAGCTATTTTTCAAAGAGAATCACTTAAATAGCTAGAGTGAACAATAATAGACAAGAAGAGAGTTATTCCATTTGAGCATTAAAGATTTTCAACCACCAAGCACTTTCAAAGAGTGAATCCAAGCAAAAGAAGGAAGAAGTGCATTCAACTCAAACCCAACAGGCTTCCTTCGCATTCAAGGCTCTACCTACTGTTCTCCATTCATCAGCTCATTCAAGAGGAGACTCAGAAATCAAGAAGTTCCACTTCCTCATCTCAAATCTGTTTGAGGGCTTCTAACTCAACCTTGCTTATATTATTTCACATTTGCTTTTTTAGAAGCCTCTTCTTGTGAACTAAAAAACTCTTATTTTGTATACTTGATTCAATTAGGGGATTGAATCGAGGGTTATAAGGTTTGTTGGTGAGCTAAAAATAAAACCAACGGTGCAAGGTTGTGGTTGGTGAACCAGGGAAAACCAACTGAGTTTGATTGTAAATCCGGAAAAAAAATCGAGTGGTTCTAGTTGGTAAGCCTGTCAAAACCGACCAAGTTCGTTGTTACCTCGTGAAAACAACAAGTTAGGTTGTGAGCTTGCAAAACAACCGACTATAATCCTAGGGATTATAGTGAACTTCCAAGTACAGCTTGGGAAGTGGACGTAGGAGCAAGGGTTGGCTCCGAACCACTATAAAATCTTCTGTGTTTGTATTGGACCATGTCTCTTTCTCTTTCTTCACTCATTGCATCTTGTGATCTAACTAATTCATTTGCAGTAGGTTTAGTTAATCACTTACCTTATTTTTAATTGGTCAATAATTAATTAAAACCCAATTTACCCCCCCTCTCTTGGGTTGTCTTCTTGGGCAACAAAATGGGTTTGAGGAACATTTTTGTTCACCACCAAATAAACCATAACATTTTTCAGGCCTAATCATGTCAATTAGAATTCTGTCATATTTCAAAAAAGAGGTTTTTGATGCTATCGTCCAGGATCTCTTACAATACTTAGGCTCTGTTTGGGGGAGTCGTTGGCAGTAGAGTTTTTGGAAGTAGAGCTTTTATTAAAATTAGTTTGCTGTTTGGTAACTGCATTTCTAAAGTATTATGGCACTTTAACATGTATTTGGTAAGCAAACTAAAAAGGTACTTTTGTATGACAAAATTACTATAAAGGACATTGTATAGTATTATACAAAAGAGTATAATAAAATATAACATATATTAATACATAAATATATGATATAGTATAATATTACTGTAATGTAATATAATATTATTATAATATAGTAATATAATATTGTATCCTATAGCATAATAATTTAATATAATATTAAATTATTTAACATAACATATCAATGTATTATGATATAGTGTAATATAATATTATCTTTATAGTATAATATAATAATAATGGTATAAAAATTATAATTATTAGCGTACATTAATTTTTCATAATATAACATAATATTAAATTATTTAACATAACATATTGATGTATTATGATATATTTTATTATTTAGCATAATAAAATATATTATGTCAGTAAGGGAGTCTGATCCACGGCTAAGATTTTTTTGTTAGAGCTTCAGCAGATTTTTAGATTTATAAAGGAACAAAATTTGTAATTGTTATATTTTATTATAGGTATTTTGATCAAAAAAATTGCTTTCCGACAAAGCTCAAAACAGCTTTTTCGAAAAGCTCCAAAATAGAGTTTTTTAAAAAAAAGTTGTTTTTAGCTTTCTGAAAAAGTTAAAACAGCTTTACAAAATTTTTACCAAACACTCTTTTTTATTTAAAAATGATTTTAGAGGTCAAAAAGTACTTTTTGGTAGCTTCCCCAAATAAAACCCCGCTTGAAACGCCTCCAAAGAAGCGCGATTAGTTTTTTTTTTTTTTTTTTTTTTCTTTTGGGTACAAGTGACTAACTTTTCTTCTTTGAGTAAATAAAAATATGACTCCTTGTGGGTGGAAATTCTCAACCTTTAGGTAGGGAACATCTCCGAAGCGGAAGGACTGTAAGAGATTGGAGTCTGTTCCCGCCCCATAAAATTCCTAATTTACTTCACATGCATCGCACATACCAGATACACATACATGATAATGTTGCAAGAGCTGACCTTATCATATAAAGTTATATAAGATCTCAAGGGCTGGCTCTCTTTTTTTTATTTTTTTTGTTAATGGTTGCTATCCAACACCGCCCTGGAGTAAATACAACCTAAGGAATCCGCATCCAAGAGATCACGAAATTGTAATAGATCCACATGATTAGCTATATAAAATACCATCCGATCCATCTAGCTATTGGCCTTCCTATAGATTTATGCAGCTCAAAGCCATTATTTCACATATCTCGGAGAAGAGGGTAACCACACTCTCACCGAGTCTTTGGAGATGAAATCCAACCGATCACAGTTTTCGAGTCCCTTCCAACAATATGCTGATGACCTACAATAGAGAGGTGGCAAACACAAAACCCCCCCAAGCTTTCCTAAGCTCGGCAAGCAGCGATAACACATCACAAAAGTGAATATCCTCTACGATACTACCATCAAAGTTGATCTCGAAAAGGCTAGAAAAAGAGGCTCCCAAGTGAGCTGGCCTTGAGATCAAGTTACACAATAAATTAATATATTTATAACAGCATGAAGCGATGTTCACATTGACTGCGGAGAAGAAAATATGGTGATCATTGCTTGCTACCATCCTGCAACACAAAACAGTTAAAATTCTCGGGCTCGCATCTTCATTGCCAGCAGGGAACACCTGCCAAAGAAGAAACAGAGATGCACAATTTTCTGGTTTCCAAGCGATTCAAAACTACCCACATTCTTTGAATCAACATTGTCTTCAATCTCAGCAAAATTTTCTTAAACCTTCCTGCGCTCGCCTGGCCTCTCGGCACTATCGCACTCCCTGCAGTTTTGGTTCTCCCTTCAAGTATTTTCTGTTTCTTCTTTTTTTTTTTTTTAAAAAAAAAGATGAAAACCAGAGAGGACCTATCTTGCTGACAATTAATAACACATGGATAAGTAAACCATCTGCAAGAAAGCTTAACCTGTTCACTTTGCAATATCAGTACATGAGACTTTTCAATTGTAAATGAGAACCATTATGGTCTACTGTTCTGTTTGTCCACCGAAATCATGAAAGGACAAAAAAAGGTTACATCCATGGCCCCTCTTCGTAATAATGAAGGTGATCATTTAACATTCCCCACTACAAAATGTATTGAAAAGTTAGTGAGATGGTGGCGCAACACGCCCATGTCTCAAGTCCTGTGAAATCATAGGCTGAGTGGCAGCACTTTCAATGATCACCAAACTAAAGTTAGCCATGAAAACAAGGAGACATAAGGGAGCAACACTTGCATCTAACAGAATTAAAATTTACTCAAAGTGGGAACAAATGCATAAAACAATTCGATTTTTTTTTTAAAAAAAAGAAAAGAAACATACCATGCTAGGGAAGCAATTCTACAGTTACAAGACTTGAGCAGTTAGGCAACACTAACCTAAATCAATGAAACAGAGAAACACAATTGGTACGATATTTAGTCCATAATGCCACCATATTTGAAAACCAACATTAAAAGGTACACCATGTTCTGGCCACCCAGCCGTTTAAAATGTAATAAAAGGGCAGGAATCAAAATAAGAACTCTCACACAGGTACAATGAAGTTGGATGACTAGATTTTTTAATAGTTAGGTGATTTCTTCATTGAAAAATAATTTTAAGTCATCTCAGATCAATTTAGCATTGCAGTGCAATCAGTATTTCTAGAAGATCCAGAACAGATGGATAAACATTTAAATAAAAAAACTTTTAAAACAAAAATTCCACAATTCTGAATTCTTCAATACGTGCCCACGTGCACTTGGATAAATATTTTAACTCACTCGAAACTTTTGAAGTTGAGTCTACAATGACATATGGCTGAATGAGCCCTTCTCACCTGCAAGGGCAAGGCAGCAATTAAAATTATGAAAAAATGCAAAAGAATAACAAACATAAACTATTAAAAGCCATACTGGACCTAAAAAAAATCTCTCTGGTTGATATCAGTTAAGCAGATTTAGCAATAAAACAAACAAGAATACCTGGCATGGTCGCACAATCTACACAAGTGATAACAGCACAACTCCCCATTCCACTTCATCTTAGGCAATATGTGCAAATAATAACCCAATGATCTCAAGTTGCATTACATATGAATTCATTAGCCACTTGAAATGGAATACAACAGAATTTTTTAACGTTGAAAGTGAAATATAGGTATATAGAAACTTACCTGGCCTGGGACCAGATATATACTGAAACTGGCCAGATAATCGTACAAAACGCTTTCATATGCAACAGCAACATAAGATTAAACTGAAAAATAGTTCAATGCATCACAAAACTTAGTGGTCAGTCATACTAAGACAGGAAGCTGGCATCTATGAAGTGCATTAACATAAGTTCGAAGGTGGACTTAATATTCTAGATTTGAGAAGTCACCTTAACCCACAAAAGAAACCAGGATGATAGGAAAAAAGATTAACACAGCATCAGTTATAAGAAATAAACCATGAATTGGAAAATTGATAAAGGTTATTAGTTGATGTGAAGTATCTCAATAAGACGTGAATCCAGATACAACTCCATTCAATATTAAATGCACAAATTCGGAGAAGTGATTACCAAGCAACTTAGAGTGTTGCACATTGTGAAAAAAATGACATGAGAACATGATTACACATGTTAGCAGCAGAACTTTGCATATCAGCAGGCAGGCTTGCAACTAGCGAGACACCCTATTTTGCTCTCTCTCTCTCTCTAAATTTTAAAATACCTTGCACAGTTTCAAGTCAGGACTTTGCATATCAGCAGGTAGGCTTGCAACTAACAAGACACCCTATTTTGCTCTCTCTCTCTCTCTCTCTCTCTCTCTCTCTCTAAATTTTAAAATACCTCGCACAGCTTCAAGTCAGAACTTTGCATATCAGCAGGTAGGCTTGCAACAAGCAAGACACCCTATTTTGCGCTCTCTCTCTAAATTTTAAATACCTCGCACAGTTTCAAGTCATTTACCAAATGAATAGCCCATAGCCTATAAGTCCGAAATTATCAATACAAATGACTTCAAAACTAATGGTATAAGTTATGGGGGAGAATGTAACCATACTTACACAAGTACAATGTAGATGTTCTATATTTATTTCCAATACTGTGAAAGCTTATATTCAGGTAGCACCACTGCAGAAACTATCTTACACAGGTAAATATACCCCACAACATGTGATGAAGATAGACCATCATGTCAGCACATATATTCCAGCACCTATTCAAAAGGCTATGACGAAAGGGGTGTAGCCAAATTGGGCGTCAATTTGTGCATTTTCATTGCACCTTGATTGGCCATAGAAGTTTGAAAATTGAAACCGTATACATGCATCTATATGTACCTCGAATGATGAATTTGACTCGTGAATGGATAAATAAGAAAAAGAATTATATACAGATAAGTATCAAATGTTCACTGCATAAAAACCATGTTGACATGACAGCAATGTGACAGAAGAAGTCCCCTCAACTAGTAAAGAAATCATTAAAATGCAGATCCCATCCTCAACTGAATCATGTGGATACTTTACCGAATCACTTCCATGCGTTTACGATGCAAACCTAGATTCTGGTACTTCTACAGATGTATTTTCTTTGATTTCAAGATCTGGTTGAAACTATAAGCAGAAAAAAAGATATCTAATAATTATCAAAGAGAATGTCAAAGTTACAACTGATACGATACAATGTTGATAACGTAATCAGCATGGATTGTTTGAATAAATCCATGGTAACTAGAGGTTGATATGCAACAATATCAGCTGCAAGAATAGAAGAACAGCGTGGAACTTTATATCATGTCCTCAACATATCTGCAGTCAAAACCATAATATTTAGTTCAGCACAAGACAACACTGAAGTTGTTACTATCTATATATTCTCCATCGTGTATATCACACATATTACAAAAGCACCCTCTTTTTTCTATATTAATTCCATCAAGAATATAATTACATATCCTCAATAGATTTAGAAATGAGGTATTCTAATTTTATTCAACATGAAGAATAAGATGCAGAGTCGCAGATGCATTACTATAAATAAGCATGTCCAATAGTCACATCATTCTAATCAACCTACTGATTAAGTGCCAAAACTTGTAAGTGACATACTTCTAAATAAGCTTTAGTTTTAATATCATTAATTAAGAGACAAAATTCATTAGATATAGTTTCTCATAAAAAAGCAAATAAATGTATGATAGCACTACAAAAAAAATATCTTTTCTAGCGCTTTTTAAAGCCTATACCAACGCTTATAAGCATCGGTAATTTTTCCGCCAACGTTTTCTAAAACGTTACAAAAGCGTTAGCTAGGTGAGAGTAGAAAAAAAATTTACCAACGCTTTTGGAAAGCGTCGTTAAAGGATGGTTTTTAGCGACGTTTAAAAGCATCGCTAAAAGCCGATGTTTATACGCTTCGAGCAATTAGCGACGCTTGAAAGCATCAGCTTTTAACTGCTTATTTTTTTAGTTAGTGACGCTTTAAAGAGCCGTTATAATTATTTTTTTCAGAAAAAAATTTATTTAAAAAGATTTTTTCCTTTTAAAGGTCAGAGGTCATCCACCCAATCTTCATTCAAACTTTTGATAACTACTAATAATCTTCCATTCTTGCTTTTTTATTGGTGATGCTGAGTTCCATGGATTTAGTCCTCTGCAACAAGAATATTAGTCCTATTCAAACCTTCCTCCATGAACAGCGAGCATTTGGTGATTCCATCTCAATACCTCATCTGGGTCATCATTGCTTCTGCTTCCCATATAAATGATATAAGCCTGAGAAGTATAAAAAGTGGTTCATTGCCAAATAAATGTCATATCTCAGAAAAAAGAAAGAAAAATTTAAAAGCTATCATCAAAAGAAACCCACCTATGATGCAAAGCAGAAGCTCAACTCTACCAGTAACACGGAGAGGAACAGAAAGTATTTGGCACCCCATGGAGCCATGAGAGAGAGAGAGATGGAAAAGCTTGAGATGGCCTCACAGGTTTGCTTGTGGAACCCAACCCACCAACCACCATGAGAAGAAAAGCTATCATAGATTTGCCATAGAGAGATGATACATCGAACGATGCCAGTAAATTCCATTGAACCACAAAAGACGCTTCCTAAAACATAATCAATAGGAAAATCCTCAAAATCCAGAAAGAAGAGCCTAACAAACTTAAAACAGTGAAATGAGTAATAAAACCCTAATCCATCAACAGATCGCCACTATAGCATGTCAAAACGTTTAAAATCGAAGACGAATAACCTAAATCTCATCCGCAATAACAGATCCGAGCAGAGGAAAAGAAACGAAGAGTAGATCTCGAACGAGAAGGGAGCTCGAAGAGATCAGTACCTGAGCCCGTGCAGCAAATAGAGGCCGAGTAGAGGAAAAAAACGAAGAGCAGATCTTGAACGAGAAGGGAGCTCGAGGAGATCAATACCTGAGCCTGCGCGGCAAATAGAAGCCGAGCGGAGGTGGTGATTGTCGTTCCCCAGATCGAAGCCATGGATCAATTGAAAAAAAAAAGGTGAGAGAGAGAAGCGACAGAGAGAGAAGGGGAGGGGGTTAGAGATTTGAAAGGAGGGGGGGGCGTGGTTGGAGGGGTTAGAGATTGGGAGAGGGAGAATAGCCTTCGTCGACGCTTTTCTAAAGCATCATTGGCGAGGGGGGGGGATGCCTCTAACGACACTTTAGAAAGCATCGTCGTTGGAAAATCGGCCTCCGACAATGCTTTCTAAAGCGTCGTCTAAGTCAGGCTCCCGCCGACGCTTTAGAGAAAGCGTGGGTATCTCCCGACACTATTTACACGCGCTAGCAAATTTTGGCGCATCAACCAAATTGCCGACGCTTCTCTCTAGCGTCGGAAGTTGGGTGTCGGAAATAACTGTTTTTCCCGTAGTGTGTACTCATGCCATTTTCCCTTTTCCAGTCAACAAACACATTGAAGAGGGTGATAAGGCAAGGCATGCAAATTACTATGTAAATCATCACACTGTAATCAATTAAGTGTTAAAGATGGCTAGGCAAATTGGGGGGGAAATAAAATAAAACCATCACCTTATCCTCATCAACATGGTTCATCCATTCTTTTAGCTCCTCAGTCTTCACAAGAAATTACTTTGCATTTTTCACATTTCAATTGCATATGCAATTTTTCAAGGATGGGCCTACAATACAAAGCAAGATTCATCACTATTGCTTTAACACAAGAGACACTCACTCCAGAGTAAAACACCTTGTTGTTCCAACTTGCCACTCTTCTTTCAGCCATTTCCAAAATGCGGCCAATCACAGGAAAACCACACCAGAAATGATCTACAACTTCCCACTACAAGATGAAATAACAAGTTATTTGGTAGAGCATTATGATACACCTCTTCTACTAGATACACCAGCAATTATCAAAGTGACACAAAAAAGGGAAATAATAAAAAAAGCAAAATGACAGACGGCCATTTTGTAGCAGCGGAAAAGTGAATAGCAAATTATAGTAAAGAAGTACAAAGAAATCTAACAAGAGAACATAACGCCAGACCAAATTGACAAAAAGATAACGTAGATAACAATATATTAGAGGAATCAAAGAAGCCAAAACATACCTATACTCCTGAAAATAGAAAACAGGTGGAAATGGCAACAGCAATTCACTTAACATGCAAATGAAAATACCAACACTAAAAAACAATAGACAGCAAAATCTGATTTTTGTCAGTCTTCTAAATTCTAGTACTTTCTTTCTTTGTTTTATAGAAACTACTACTGTCTCACTTTTCTCTTTCTGAAATACCATGAAATAGCAACAAGAGACACTCCCTCCAGAGTAAAAGACCTTGTTCCAACCTGCCAATTTGCTTTCACCCCTTTCCATGATGCGATCCAATCACAGGAAAACAAACACCAGAAATGATCCACATCTTCTCACCACAGGATGAATTTTAAGAAGCAATAAGAAATAACTTATTAGCATATTATGATGCATCTCTTATACCAAATACACCAGCTGTTGTCCAATGAAAACCAAAAAGGGAAATAACAAAAAAATAATCAAATTGATAGACTGCCATTTTTTAGAAGCCCCCAACATTCTCGAGCTTGTCGTTTCCAACTGAAGAAGCTGTAAAAAGAAAATGCTACCTCTGGTTCCCCAGTAATGAAAGCCCCAACCACTCTTTCTTCATTCCGCACCAGCCCAATCCCAGGACTCACAGCAAAAGCATCCTTTCAAATTATCAATGCATGCATTTATAGCCAATCTAAACAAAGAAATGTCAAGGTAGCTTACATGGTCTAAGCAAACTGAAGAAGTGGCTTGCTACTAATAATTATACAAAATAATAAATATATAATAAAGACACATATCTCCCAGAAAAGCCGAACTTATTAACATGCTAAAACCCATTTGATAAAAATATCTTTCTCTAAACAAGTCACAAAGTAGCAGAATCAAAACCTGGTAACAATTATGGACAAAAAATTCGGGCAAGCAAGTGCAGGCACGTACCTCGCCATATCACACATTGCAGAAAATGAAACATTTCCTTATAAAGAACTTGGATCAGCACTGAATGACAAAGAGCTCGTGTAGCTGCCAGTGCGGCATAAACCAATGTGCAAAATTCAAAGCAAGGCCATGCATAACCTTGAGAGCATGATTGCAAGAGCTCAAATAATTCAATATCGCACTAATTCACCGCAAACACATTAGAAACAACAAAACTATAAAAGCATAAGTGAACCTCCGCATGCACAAGAGCAAGATATCAAGACAATTAGAACTACGAAGGGGTTCACTATCTTCCTGCCAAAGGACTAGATATACACAGAGAAGAAAGAAGAAAGCATCACATGCACATGTACTCACCAAACAAACCTTTTCATTCATTCACTTCTTAATATTATTAATATTAATACTTTTTTTTATAACTCAATGAGTATTCTGTCCATTCTCAACACCCAGACCATACAACACGCCTGCATATCTCTCAGTGGAGCCATTGAAGAATGACCCCTTCAACTTCCTAAAGGTGCACGAGGTGAGCAGGCTGTCTGACCCGGCCTGGTGGCAGATCCCAACCCTCTCAACATCCAGCAGCTCGGCGAGCTTGTTGAGCCCCCCATGGAGGCTATTGCAGAACTTCATCAGGTGCTTTATGTCATAAACCGTCGGGAAAAAGATCTTAATCAGATTAAAGAAACCGAGCTGGGTATCGGGAAGGTTCTGGCGGGTGAGCAGCTTGAGAAGATATCCGAAATCATAGCCACTATGAAACGTGACCCAGTGGACGGAGTCATTGAGCACAATGCCGGACGACATGAGAAGCTCTCCGAAGCGGTTGGCGTCGATGCCCCTCTCGTTGTTCTTCTTGAAATCGATGCCGCTCTGGCGAAGGAGCTCAATGGAGTCGGATGCAAATATATCGCACTGCACGTCGAACTCCCGAAAGTTGAACTGCCAAACACAACCGCGGCCGGTGCCGCAGGTCGGGAGGTTGCCGAATTCGTCCGAGAAGGTGAGCCCCAGCTGGATCAGCTTCAGCATGTCGACGTTTGCCTTTAGGGTGGCGTAGTTGAAGTCGGAGCTCGTCTTGAAGTTGCCGAGGGGGCGGGCTACGATGCCCGGGAACTCGGTGTCCATGGCAACATAAGGGAAATCATCAACAATCTCGCGAATCAGGGCGAACTCTGCGTCGAGGTTATCGTTCCACACCTCCCGGATCTGGACGGTCTCGCTCTTTGGCAGGATGGACGACATCGCAAAACATGAAAACCCTCGAGGATCTGAACGTCGAGCAAACCCTAACCCTCAATAAAACCAAACCGAGAGATGAAACCCCAGAAGTAGGAGGAGAGAACCAAGATCTAACCTCAAACAGGTCGAATCCGGAGGAGGAGGCAGCGGATCTGGGGAGGTCTCGTCGTGGAAAGGAAGGGGTGGAGAGAAATTTAGGGTTTGCGAGATTCTTCTGTGGTGGCGGAGGAGACGGGGGCGGGGCTGTCAAAAGAGGCCGTTCGAGAAGGCCAACGGAGGGGGGTGGCGCCTCTAAGGATGCGGCGTTCGCCTCACTCCCATCATCGCGTCACGGCGGAAGGGGGAGGGTCTCTCGCTGCGGGGAGAAAAAGAACGGCCGAGGGAGGAGATAAAGGGGAAAAAGAAAAAAGAAAAAGAAAAAGAAAAGAGAGAGAGAGAAAGGGGGTGGGTCCCCTCCTGTTCCCCTGCTCTGCCGGCACCAGTTATGTCTGAATCATATCCCACGTGTTCTATTTTCATTGGTCAGAATCCAACGTCCAGCTGTCGCGTAAGGATAAACGAGTAGAAAGGTGGCGGGACCCGTGAGAACGGTGAGTCGCCTCGAGGCGGTGAGATCGTGAGGTAGTATTTTAATTGGTTTTAGTTTTAATCCTCTCTCTACGGGATGTCTGGTAACGGAGATTAGGTGCGTTGGCGACCGTGGATTGGGCCAAAGAAACAGTACTATTTATTATATTTTTAACTAAAACAAGTTTAAAATATTTTTGAACCGTTGAGGTGAGACGAATGGTGGAATACAAACCTAATTGAACGGATACGAGATACTATAAGGGATGAAATCATGGAAATGGACCACCGTGATTTGAAGAGCTAAAGCCAGTTCTGGCCTGTGCAATTGTCTGGAAGACTAGGGCCCACTTTTAAAAGATTTGCAAGAATAGCAAGTGGAAATTGGAGTCTGCTCGACACGCCTAACTCAGTAATTAATGACGATCTTCTTGACATCTACCGTATAGCGATCCAATGGAGAGAGCACGAGATGAATAGGTACCAAATCACGGATGATAAAGTGGCCCATACAAAAGATAGTCCTAAGATTCTAGATAAGTCGTTCAGAGATTCTACTAGGCAAGGAATTCTCCCTTATGTAATGTTACCTCATCATCCTAATTTAGACATTTCGAAAAGCTTTCATCAAACAAACTTCTTATAGATCATCACGAAAGGAGATCGGTTCTTTCTCATCTCGATCGTCTTATTCAGTTCGATTCTCACCAACTTCAGAGCAAGCCAAGCAGTACTCCGACCACTGTCCAAAATTCTGCGGCAACAGATTGATGCTTGAGGAAGAGTACCGGCTATACTGATACCAAACGAAGGAAGAAATTGTCAATATGAGGTCGCAAAGAACTCGCGATGCATCTAATGCCTCGCAACGCCGTGCTCCGACCTCACGAGGATTATTACAAAGCCCAAAACATGTTTTATCGGTACAACCCACTGCGCCTATAAACACTGAGCAACTCAATCTGCTCATACAATAGGTACAGACTTTGACCGTAGTAGTTTAGGGATTGTAGTAAACAGCTAGATAGTAAGAACCAGTCCAATCAAAACCTATTCAATCAGTCACCACTCTCATCAACCGATGTGCCACACCGGCAAGATCAGCCACCACTTTCGACGCCAAAACTCGGAGCGATCTCAGCAGAATCAACACACTTGACGAAGAAGTCCTTATCGAGATGGAAAATGGTATACTCCAAGCTCCATTCTGACAAGGATTTTGTTTCAGGTCTCTCATCTCCCAACCATATGAAGTCTTTGCCTCAGCAGGATGCTGACCTCGATAGAAAAATCAAGAAGATGGGTTGTCATATTTAGACCTTTAGAGGACAAACTTCGAGGGCAAATAATGACCTCAACTTCTCCATAGAACTCTTTTTTTCCAGCAGATCATGGAGGAACTGACCCATCTCGATTTAAGATGCTTCAATTGGAGTCATACGACGACACCTTGGATCCTTTGGATCATCTAGAAAGCTTCAAATCTCTCATGATGCTGTATTAAGCTGCTAATATCGTACTTTGTAAAGCTTTTCTTGTAACTCTTCGCAAAGCGACTCAGTTTTGGTTCTCGGAGAGTTTGACCTCGAGTATCAGCCTCCACCACCAATCACAGCACAGGTGTTGGCGGATTTTCTGGTAGAGTGCACCATCCTAGATGAAGATCATCCTAAGCTTTCTGAGAAAAACAAGATTACCAAGCGACCATGGATCATACATGTGGATGAATCGTCGGCTCTGGGGCAGTAGGGTTGGGCTCATAGTTACTAGCCTAAATGGAGTGGTCACGAAGAATGCCCTGCAGTTTAAATTTCCAGCCTCAGATAATGAAGCTGAATATGAAGCACTTTCACCGGCTCAAGCTTATGAAGGAGCTCGGTATTCAGCAATTGAAAATCTTTAGTGACTAGCAATTAGTTGTTAGCCAAGTATGAGGAGAGTTCGAGGCTCAGGGCCGTCGATAATCAATTATCTATAAAAGATAAAGAATACCACCTCGACCTTTCATAACTTTGACATACAATAAATACCTCAAATAAAAAATGTAAAGGTTGACTTGCTGTCAAAATTGGCCACCTTGAAGACTACCAACTTGATTATAACCATATATTTTGAAGTCCTGGAGACGCCAAGCATAGATGAGCCCTTGGTCGTAATGAACACCACTGTCGAACTGAGCTGGATGAATCCTCTCATCAACTTTTTGAAAGATAGAAAATTGCTTATAGATCGGACTGGAGCCTGCCGAATAAAGTGTCAAGTCTCCCATTATGTTCTTCTTGATGACAAGTTATATCCGAGGTCATTTTTGTTGCCGCTTCTCAAATATCTCCATCCGACCGAGGCTGATTATGCACTTCGAAAAGTACTTGAAGGGATCTGTGGCAACCACCTCGGGGACAGATTTTTGGCCTATAAGATCCTACGACAAGAATACTACTGGCCAACCATATAGAAGGAAGAAGCCGACTTCGTCAAGAAATGCAACCAATAACAACGCCACACAAGCATCCAATGATGACCAGCGGTGCCATTAACATCGATCAATGCCTTTTGATCATTTGAATAATGGGGTTGCACAAGTTCCTCATTGTGGTTGTGGATTACTTTGTCAAATGGGTGGAAGCTGAATTAGTAACTCGGATCATCAAGATCAGATAAATAAATAAGCTTATTTGACTTGGATAAAACAAGGGACACCCAAAAGTGCAATGGGCCGACCTAAAACCTTTGAGGTCTATGATAGTTCGGTAACAAATCTGGCTACTCCTCTAGAGACATCTTGGATATATCCAGGATCTTCCTAAGCCAAGCTCACTCAGAATTTGAAGTAAATCTGGAGATGAACCCCAAAAAATCAACCGAAAAATCCAAGATTAGCTGGGAATCCTCGTCGATCCTCTGATCAGAATTAAGCCTAAGAAGAGGCATCAAAAGAGAAGTTTGGTACGATGAGCCCAACTTAAACGAGAAAGTAAATCATGCAAATACAAACTGAAGACAGGAACTTGGAAAAATTTCCATTTTCATTGCTTTAGAAGTTTGTATATAGATCTTAGAATACTCGAGCAAAAAAAAAAAAAATCAATGAGCTTTGTCTATCCAAGTAAAAATAGAAGGAAGAAAGAAAAAAAGAGTGCAAAATGACGAAGGGGGTTACCTTTATATTAGGGGATACGAACGACCCTGATCAAAGCAACAATTGCCTACCTGAGCTTATTCATTTTTGTGTTAGCTCGGGATACGACGTCAGCAATTCACTAGGATCACCATATTAATGGCACCTTGGAAAGATCCGCTTCAGGATGGCCATGATATGATGACGCTTCGAGAAGATCAACTAACGCATTAAGCCTCCCTTCCAGGAGCCTTGTATCGAGATAATGATATGACTCCCGTCATCCGAACTAAGATGCAACTCGACCTTGGAAGTGGAAAGCAAGTAATGAAAGAAATGCTAGACATTTCAATCTCGGATTAGACCGACCTCCTTGATCTCAGCATTAATCGAGATGAATGACTTTGGTAAAAACTGAAGAGACAATCTGCACGCGCTAATAAAGTTGATAGTTATGGCAATACTGCTGTCCAATTGGCATAATTACTATTTTTCATATAAAATATTTTTCACGTTATAAACCTGCTACTGGCCGTTATTTAGTATATGACTTAAGTTCTAACTGCTCTGCAGCATCACTATCGGCTTCAACAAAGTATGAGCTGAAATCCCGATCAAGAAGTTGGTACTTTCATGAATTCCTCCCAATTGAAAGTTGTTGCTGGAATTTGGACCCGGGGGCGACCACTGGGCCAGGAAGGTGGAGCTCCGGCGAGAATCGGCGAGCGGCGGCGGTCCGATGGTGCGCGACGTCTTCCGGGAGACCTGCAAGAAGCTGGTGGCCGGGTTTTCTGGCGCCGGCCCTCCGATGCTTAAGTTAGAGGGGAGGCTAAAAGATGTGTGAATAGCTGGAGTTCAAGAGAGAGAGAGAGTCCAGAGTCCCCGTCCCCCTGCAGGGGGTTTCCCCTTTATAGATGGGCAACGGGTTTACCTGTGATGCGACAGGGCAAACATACTGCCGTATGATTGGACATGCAATGGAAATTAATGTTCGATCGTGTAAATCAATGCTGTTTTCGTAGGAGATCAGGCCGAAGCTCTCGAATTATTGCGGAGCCATGCTGCCATTCATAGCCAAACAGATTTGTCGTAAGGAGCTGGATATCCGTAGACAACAGGGGCCATGCGCTTTAATTGTTGAGTAAGCTGAGTGCCTGCAGAGGCCATATGCATTGATTGTTGAGTAAGCTAAGTGCTTGGAGAAGCCATACGCTTTGATTGTTGCGTAAGCTGAATGCCCGTAGGAGTCATGCGCATCGATTGTTGACGAAGGCAAGGCATAGTTTATTGGTCGTGTTGCGGGGAGATACGACAACAGCGCGCGGGTCGGGCGTTTTTGGGTCGGTCGGGCTGCTCGGATGCTTTCAGGTCGGAGGGGCTGCTCCGGCGCCTCCGGGCCTCCAGGTCGGAGTCTGCTCGGTCGCCTCCTGCTCGGAGGGGCTACTCGGGCGCATCCGGGTATCCAGGTCGGAGTCTGCTCGAACGCCTCCAGGCTGGAGGGTCTACTCGGTCGCCTTCTGGTCGGAGGGGCTGCTCGGACGTCTACACGAGCATGACGACATTTTTCCCCAACACTACCCCCCGACTTCCGAGCTCGAGCTGCTCGCAGGCTCGAGCGTGGGAAGTAGCTTCTGTCGTATTAATTTGGATAAGGGGGAATTTTGAATTATTGCGCGCTTCGAGATGTTTTTAATGGGGTTAGGTGGGCGGCGTCTCTTCTTTCCCGAAGCGTTTCATCATGAGTACCTTTCCACTTTTTGAAGTGTCCTCGCATCGTGGGCTCATGATGAGGCCACATGATCCGACGAGGCGCTTCCATATTCGAAGCGTCGGTCCGAATTGAATGCCGCACTTTAACTCTCAGGGTTGACACGTGTCGTGATCTGGGCGGGGAGTAGCGCTCCGTCCCACAGATCTGGGCCGTCAGTGGGATTTATATAAATCCCTACTTGGCCGTTCCCGACTTCTTTCCTATCGCCTTTTTCTATCTTCTCAATTCGAAGCAACCGACCCTCCGTTCTTCCATTATCTCCGGCGAACTCCCGTAGGTGTTCTCCCATGTTCGCTCAGTGTTTTTCCTTCTTCTTCTTCTCTTTCTTTTCCAATGGGTCTTGGTCCGGATGAAATCGGGTCCACGATGAGTGAG
>JAOXJJ010000001.1:6300221-6322864 GCA_025769935.1 Phoenix roebelenii
GATTGTTGCGTAAGCTGAATGCCCGTAGGAGTCATGCGCATCGATTGTTGACGAAGGCAAGGCATAGTTTATTGGTCACGTTGCGGGGAGATACGACAACAGCGCGCGAGTCGGTCGTTTTTGGGTCGGTGGGGCTGCTCGGATGCTTCCAAGTCGGAGGAGTTGCTCGGGCGCCTCCGGACCTCCAGGTCGGAGTCTGCTCGGTCGCCTCCTGCTCGGAGGGGCTGCTCGGGCGCATTCGGGCATCCAGATCGGAGTTTGCTCGGACGCCTCCAGGCTGGAGGGTATGCTCGGATCTCTATACGAGCATGACGACTTATATTTTTTCTCCCAACAAAAGTCAGGTGTTTTTCCTCAAATTTTCTATCGAGATGGGATGTGTATGCTGGATGATAAAAACAAGTCGCAGTCGATCGCTTTCTTAATCCTGATGGAAAAGAAAATAAGGGCGTAAATGTCTTGTCCTGCGCTGTAGTGCTACGTGCAATCCATGTCGTTTTCCTCGGAAATGTCCTCTAGAAAATATGGCAAAGACTAGGACAAGACATGAAAGTTAAACAAAGCAGGGCCCACTGGCGGACAACCTAGTCATTCACACGTGAATCCTGGCAAGGTCGAAGATGACGTTACCCCGCCATGGCAGCCTGGGTCGCGAGGCAAGATAACTCGTCGAGATAAACCAGTCCACAGCCTCGGTCCATCTGAGAGATTGACCATGACCAGGAGTGGAGAAAAGAAGATATTCTGCCAAAGTCGAGCTCTTTTTCTCCTGTTTGCCCAAATCTTTGAGAGCAGCAGTCTGGATGTCCAATCAGAGACGAGATTGCGTGAGATAAGAAACCGAGCACTCGAAAGCGAATAGAGCAAATGTTGGAAGATTTTTCAAAGCATAAGCCATTCAAATTTTTAAATGGTTGAAGGGTTGTTTGCTCTATAGAGGAACAATAGGTCATCTCGCACAGTCCAAAGGAGGCAAAAAAGAAGGTTGCTCATCAACTTCCTCTTAACAAAAAGCCAACCACCACTTACCAGAGTCTATCAGCACGGTTGAGCAAACTTCCACTTCTCACCTCCGTTTTCTGCTTCAGATGGAGAAATATCTCTGACTGGCACAAGAATACCGAGGAAGGAAAAACATTTCTAAGACTAATAACAGAGTCAATAAACACTTCCTGACTGTTTGGAGTTATACTTATCAAAACAGTGTAGTATATGATGCCAGTTGTCTTAAACTTCACTCGCAAACATCAATGATTGAAGATGACAAATGGGCTGTTCAATGAGAGAACAAAGAATCTTTTCTTACAGACAGGAGAACCAAGGAATTGATCTCAGATGAGCAATGGTGCTTTGATAAGGTTATGTAAAGGAATTCTTACAGATAGGAGAACTAAGGAAGGAATTGATCTCAGATGAGCAATGATGCTTCGATAAGGTTATGTAAAGGAACAAAGGGCCGGGACAAACAAGCCATATACCTCTGACCGCTAAAACAACAGTGACACCTCTGATACCAGAATTCCGTCAATATTCAAGTAAAGAAAAATAAAATACAAATTGTTCATGGGAAGGTAAATATAATTGTAAACTAAAACACAACCACTAGCATGAATTATTCTGTAAAGTTCACCAGTCATCAAGAATATATGTACCATGGATTGGGTTCATTTAAACATGTTTGCCATCAGATTCGTAGCCTTATATTTTGGTTAAAAATATGTTTCACCCTTCATGCCACTGTGAACCCTATCTAAAACTGTGACTTTAAATAGCCATTTATCTACAACCCGAGAGAAATGGGTTCCAACTCAAAATCACATCTAGGTGCAATAAGCAAGAAACAGGATGTTGGTCAGTTGATGGTAAAAAATAGACATGGACTGATGATTTTTAAGTCTCATCGTAAAACCAACCTCGAAGTAATTGACAGTCCAATAACTCAATCCTGAAGTCCTCACCTATATTTAATAATAACAGGCACCAAAACAAACTTCAAATATAGCTCTGAACTTCAGATGCAGAATATACCTAAATAGACTTTTGTATCCCTAACTTTTTGAAGTTAAAATTCCTACTCCTTCCTAAAGTCATAGATTCCTGGTCCAAGCAAGTGACAGAGATCACAAAATAAACTATATACACCCCACGCATATTGGCCAAGATATGCAGTAAGGAAAGAATACCATGTGAAGCTCATCTTTATAAACTGCACATATAAAATGACATGATCTAGCAGAAACAGAAAAAGAAAAGGAATAAATACCAAGCAGACTTTCAGCTGAATATACATCTCCCAATAATTCACCATGAACAAGCCGAACGAGGTATCACTATGCACAACTTCATACTCCATGTTAAAAATATATATACATAGTTGAGTCTTACGTAACAAATGTCGAACCCTAAGAAAAACATCTAAACAAGGAATATCTTTAATCATCTTAAACAAGGTATTTATAATGATTTGATTTGACAACAGCCACTTTACTTGCTAAGACTTGCTCGATGTGAATATTTCAAGGATCTTCGATAAATTAGGAGTGTTTCTTTACAAAGTTGAGATATATTCAGTCCTTGAAATGATTCTTAGAACATTGCTGCTTACAAGAATTTGCAGGTACTTTTTCTCAACATAGCAATTGCAACTCTTCATGGCTTCCCAAGAAATGATGAATTTAAGGCCACTCTAAACAACAAGAATAAGTTGTCCTTATCATTACTTGATTAATTCGTCATTTTTTTTTCGCTCCATCAGGTCAAAACTAGCAGATGTCTGTTTAAAAACTCAATCATCTTATGGAAAGTTCCGCACCATCCCATCAAACCTTTGGTGCTCTTACGAATACAAGAACTTGTGTGCACCATCTCACTTTGATCCACTATTTGTGATCTTTGCTCTCAAATGTCAGCTATAACAGTCACTCAGGATCACATGTATGTATGATATACATACAAGTCTTAAGAAGTCTATGATAAGTTAACGGACAGAGAAGATGATTACCAAAATTCTCCACCTAATGATTATATGAAAACAACCAACCATCATATAATGCAATCCTAAATTCTCAAACTCAACATGAAAACATATGCATATAGAGGTACTTAAAATACAAGAAACCAAGATATGGTACTTTGAATTGCATCTAGCTTGGCAAAGAACTAAAGGTCATTTAGATGCCTTCCAATTATAAGCTTCTCAAACCTGAAAAAAAAAATAACACAGGGAGTCGCAATATGACTCCAAGAAAACAATATAATAATGTCTTGCAATTTGCATGACAGTGAAGCCTCAGTTAACATACAATATATTACATGTTTCCCATGACTTCTCCTACCGTCAAACACTTCCAAAGCATGAAGCTCATTGACGAATCTACCTCAAACTTCTCAATGAAGATACCTGGCCTTTTCATTTTTGGGATAGTGATACGTTAGAAAAAGACAACATCAGTACAATAACTATTAGAAAAAGTTCAATTCAAGATAAAAAAGCTAGATGTCTGCCTTTCTTAATACTTGCTTTAGCTGCCCTATATGTAATTGCAAATGGTCTCATGCATTGGAACTAAGAAGAAAAAAAATCATCTCCAGTGATTTGCATATGATGCACAAAATAAAATTTGGATAAATAGGCAATTTAATGCAAAGGAGATAACCTAAACAAATGCAGGAAGAAGGATTTAATGAAAAATATAATTTCAAAGGTTTAGATTTCAAAAAAAAAGCAGAATGAATTGGAATTTAGAGGCCAATCGGACTGCTTGCAGCAGTTCTGGAGACTAACTAGTGCTAGGTTCAGAGGCTGCAGGTTATGGGTAATCAAGAGAGTAAAGGATGGCTTACTTTGGTAGGTTGGGCTCCAACGAAAACCCATATGTGACTCCATTCTAGGGTGTAGGGCTCTGCTCTGCTCTGCTTTACAGGTGATCAGTGCAGGTTCAAGGCTGATTTAAAATGGGAATTGGGACACAAGGTTTCTCTACCATGTTTCAGAGCTTACAAGAAAACAAGAACTCTCACATGCAGAAGTTTATACAGCAGATACCAGTACCGATTCCCATGTCAAACCCAACTGGCACAATGTCAATACTAGTTTTTGTTAATGACACTCAGTTAGGGGGTATTGGTTCCCTACTTGTATGGTATGGTATACCTGATATGAATAGTGTAATCCAGCACTCAAAACCATGTTCCTAACCAATCTTCTTCATGATGTTATCAAGATGCATTTTTGAAAATGGAGTTTCATCACTTGGTTTCAAAAATCATTCAGCATGAATTTGAACCGTTACCCCATCGCTCTTCCTAAAACTATGGAAATTCACGATAAAAAAACTGCAGCTAACCCATAGTTCTGATTGCTTAGAGTTATCTCCTGATCTCAGCATGCAAATCATAAAGACGGCCAGCAAATGACTTGATGGCTTATTAGGACTTGCTTAAAATAAAAGTAGAATCAAATTTACCAGCTTCCTAGGGTTACGACACAGCAATATGAACAGGCCTACAAATAGAGGAAAGCTTTAGTGTTTAACAAATTCTGAAGAGTTCTCTAGAAATAACTGAAATTAGGATGTTTCTCTCAGTGATTGTGGTTTTTTCAAAAAATCATGCAACCTCACAATCCTGAAAAACAAAATTCCAACATGATAGGAAGCACCAGCTGTCTTGCTTCAGGGACCAAATTCTTAAATCTTCAAGAAACAGGAAACCATACACTAGACTAAGAATTGAACCATGATAGGTGACTGTACCCAACACCAAATCCAAGCTAAAACATGTGGCATTGACAATCACACCTATAGGTCTACATATTGCATCCCACACTTTGCCCATGTATGGGTCTGCAAAACAATACATGCTACATCCTTGTCAAGAATACACACAATATGTTCTGCAAAAGTTAAGGTCCATTCTCCCATCAAATTAAGGGCTCTCATTTTCATCTTCTTGGTGATAACATCACCCGGATCACGTATGTATATAGTCTATTGGTGTGAGTAAGAGGAATTTGGTGCAGCTATTTCATGATGCCATACATGCCAATCATTTAGGAGGCAAAAATAGGGGACCGCACACCCCCATTGCTACATTGCTACTGCCAGATACCTCATTCTAAGATATCAGCATGTAAGAATTACCTAGAACTGATCTGGGATCTTAATTTGATATTTCATTTTAGCAGATCGTTGCTTTCCCCCTAAAAATGGAAAAACTATTCCTTGATATAAAAGTTTAATGCTTCAGACATTGCCACAATATTCCTTCGCGTGGTTGAATACCATAGTCCTAAGTAGAAATCTCCGGTATGTGAATCTTCTTGGATAACTCTACAAGAATGTTTAATACAGAATTTTAGATTTCCTCTGCTTCCTATGCACTGACTGATGATCAGACTTGGGTGCATGACTTAGTTAGGACCAAGTTCTACCTGTAGCCTAGTTAGTAAACTCTCACTCTATGGGTCATAGCCCAGTTGAAGTTGTCATATCAAGCCTATGGATTTGAAAACACATCAAATTGAAGATGCACACAGTGCTCTTGCTGAGTCATTTGTTAAATATCTAATGGCCATTACAGATACTAATTGCATGATAGGTAGACTAGAATGTGTCTCAACACTCACTAGAGGCAAATAAAGCTTTTTGGTCAAGTGATGTAATCAGCCATTTCAGACTATAAGTGGCCACCAATCAAGAGCTATAGGACTCAACTCAGCGCGAATATAAGCTTTAGCTTTCATTTCCAAAAGGACAAATTTTCAAAGTTAAGGAAAATTATCAAAACAACTATGTATTTAGGACATACCAGATACATCTTAAGAGAACTCGTGGCTGTTGACATGACAAGATAGAGGCCGAGGAATAGTTTCATTAGTTTCGGAGATTATGCTTATTAAGTCAGAGTCTATCATAGCCATTAGCTAGATATCGTTCATTTTCTTTTCCCTTTTTGAAGTCCTGACCTGATGCCTTTTTCGAACGCTAGGACTAATTGTTAGGATGAGGTACCTAATTTTTCTACTCTATCTAGAAGCACGCACCATCTTCCCCCATGGCCTATCTTTTAATATTTGCTGAAAAGAAATATGTGCTAACTTTTACTTCCCTCTCACAAATAAGTTTTTAATTACAGTGTAATACCAACCTATATAAGTCCAGATCTTCTTCCTCCCCATTCCTACCTCCCTATTGGCTTTTATTTTTTAGTTTCTTTTCTCCTGTTTCCCTCATCTTCTTGGCTCAACCATGATCTATATCAAAACTTAAACAGGTCCCCAACATCACTGTAACAGATCCTCAGCAGATATAAAAGGAGCATCATCCAGTCCACGAAGGGGTGGCCTGGTACTGAAGCCTTTTCAGTTCTCTCTTGGATCCCCACAGCCAGAAACTCCTATATTCTTCAAATCATCCTTAAACTCCCTCTGAATTGAATCTATCAGTGCTCTTTTTATCCTGAATAGCTGCTGTTGGACCTAGGAAACCCTAAATCCCAAGTCCTAAATCACCAACTCGCCAGTTTTGGCATGAAAACCATTGTCCCATATTTTCATCCATATGATGCAGAACCAGCAACTTGATCTTGAATCTAGGATACTTATCCATTGGTAGCTTTACCCACACCAGGAGGCATTCAAATTACTAAGGATTCAAATTTTTTCTTGTGACCACTGCCATGGCTCTTGTGATGGCATCCAAGGTTCCTTCTTGGTGATTGGTGGAAGTCTTCTAAGGATAGAGCAGTGCCTAGGGCTTTCAATTGAACATCTTGTAGTTAGATTACTAGTCCAGTTGCTTAGTTTAACTATATAGTTTCAGCTCTTCATTGAATTTTTTAATCATCAAATACAAAATTAGGTGCTCAAGGACAGCATCAAAGTGCACACTTACACAGCTAAAACAAAATGAACTTATGGTGGACTCATGCATGGTTGGCACATTTATGCAAGAAAATAATTTATAAAGTTTCCATATAAACTTCAGAATATATATCTTAAAAAGAAAGAGAAAGAGAGATAGAAAACCAAAGAAAAAAAAGAAACCACAAATAGAAGAAGCTTGAACCCCCTCTATTCTAAGCAGCATGACAATTAAATGCGCTAGAACAATATCTATACAGTAAATTTAGTAGTACCTCAATATTCAGCACACAAAGAAGGACAAACTTGATAAGGCAATTGGTATACAAAAGTTCTTCATAACCCTTCTTATGTAAAACAATGTATCGAACACCATACAAAAGGACTAAGAAGCCAGTAAAACAGAATGAAACAGTATAATCGAACAATAAGCTACCATCGATCACATGCTTCCTTGTTAGTTCCTCCCAAGCGGGAGTGACCTGCAAGAATAAGTCTCCTTAAAATCAGATTTCTTCGATGACGTGAAGATAGATGCATAAACTTCCTTTGTAGCATGAGCTGGCATCATATCCACTGCCTTGAATCTTTTGCCACCCCCATCCTTCTTCCCATTCTCCAAAACACCACCTTTCTCGTCATTGGCATGCTTTGTACCACTCAGGTATGCACCCAACTTCCTTTCCTTCCTCCCCTTCAGCCGGCTTCTCTCCTCCTCCATCCTCTCCCTCAGTACTGCGACTTCCTTGGCGCTTCCATTTATCACAATCTTATCCGCTTCCAAAAACTCTTTATGGCAAACCAGGCAAGCCGAAGACTTGACCTCTTTCAACGCCTTGACACTCAGAACATGGCCGCATCCATTAATCACCAAGAACTTGTATTTCCCATTGAACTCTTGACCAGTGATCGGGCACTGGAACTTAGTCTCGGAATCCGCAGCGCCGAGGATCGGGGAGAGATGGATCGGGATCATATCCTTCAATCCCCGGATGTGGCCGAACTCCTTGGGAAGCTTCTTGTGGAGAAGGGCCTCCACGAGGGGTTCCTTGTTGAAGAGGTTGCCGAGCCGGTCAATCACGCATGGGGGAGCGAGGGGCTCAGCGGATAGGGCGCAGGCGGTCCACTTGGAGAGCCGGGTCTCGTTTGGATCCACCTTGTCGGGCTTCTTCGTGGCGTACATGTTGAGGTAGCAGTCGCGGGACTCGGCGCCGGTGGCGCCGCCGTCGCCACCGCCGCCGCGAAGACGGAGGCGAAGGGTGAGGGTAGAGGAACCGGGGACGCCAGCGTCAGCGAGGGAGGAGGAGTCGACAAGGGGCTTGCCGTTGAGAGAGAAGTAAAAGGAATCGAAGTTTAGGGTTTGGGAGAGGAAGGATTGAGGGACAAAGGAAAGCTTGAGGCGGCGGAGGGTGAGATCAGAGGCTAGGGTTAGGGCTCGGGAAGGGAGGCCGAGGTCGGGGGATCGGACGAAAACCCGGAGCTTCTTCTGGGATTCCATCTCTATAGTTCTCTTCTTTCCCCTCCCGATCGGTGGAGCGAGTTTTCAGAAGGAGAGGAGGAGGTATTTATAGCAGGGATCTCAGAGACGGAAGCCCACCCGCAACGCCGCAGCAAGAGAGGCCGTCTTTGCGGGTTATATAAAAGATTCTTCTCTAATTTGATAATTATACGCAACTTTTTTTTTTGTGAGCTCTTTTCTGAAGGGCAGATTCGAACCGAATAGGTATACGCCTTAAAAAAAGGAATAGCCATATAAAAGCGGCAATTACTATATGATGAATCGCCGAGTTATGTATAGACTGACCGGCTTAATTATTGGCTAATTAACGGCTCGCGGGAGCTTTTACATGGCATTTTATTATTTGATTTTGCTAACCTCGTCCATACCCTCGCACTCCAAGCTATCATACGGTATAGGTTGTAGGGTATTTATAACGGCTGGAAGATCGATAGCTATATAGCAGTGCTACGTAGGTCGTTGCGCCATCAATCTCCCGCTTGATCGTCCGTAAAGAGGAGCAGGTTGCGTAGAAGGGTTTCGAGTATCTCTCACGTTCTTAGATTTCTTCTCGAGGGACATTGCTCCGTTACCCTCCCTTCCATCACTATCCCCATATCTCCTCTCTTTTGTTTCTATTCTCCTCTCGAACAATAGGCGAGGGATTTCTACAAGTTCTGCCATTCTGCAAGATTGTTCTTCCGGATGGGTAAAAACCATGATCTTGTGCTTCTCTCTTTTTCTTCCTTCTTTTCTTGCTCTCTTGCTACTGTCCTTGATTTATTTATTATTTTTTATTTATAAGAGGAGATTGTGATGATTCTCTCACGAGGGTTTAGCTACATTGCCAAAAAGAAAGCAGCAATATATTTCTAAGGGTTAACAATCTTTGTTAACCAAGTCCCATTAGGAGACTAAAGATAGCCCACATGCTATGTGTTTTAAACTTATTATATATTATATATTTTTTCTTTATTTTAAAATTTAAAATATTATGGACAAGATGATGAGAATTTTACTCAATCAAAGAACTATCCACTCTTGATAGAGTGGGCAGTTACCACTTCCTTGATGGTAGGAAGTGGGTTAATGTATGTGGGCAAAGATCTTCGTTTTTTTGATAAAAAGGAACATCTGAACACCATCAAGAGAGAGAGAGAGAAATAGACTCTTCTAAGGAAACACAAATAAAGCCATGTCCAAAGTTCTTCTTTGAACAATCATGGCTGGAGATACGTTCTCCACATCACGCTTCCGTAAAATTCATTAATTCTCCCAATTTGCTTACATTAGTGGTGTCAGTGCCTCCTTCATGCCATGTTGTTTAGCATGTTTTTATTTTACAGTATATTGGTGTATGACTTTATGTGAAAATAATGTATTGTTGGAGCTTTTATGAACATACTACAGTTCTGTAATGAGTATATATATTACTTACATTAACCGTTGGATTCATCCGGAGAACTTGGTAGTTTTCAAACCCCAAAGTTCTCATTAATTGTAGCACGATTAAAGGTGGGACGTGTGCCTTTAAGCCTCTGATATTTGGTGCATTAAAGAAATCACGAAAAATGACGATGATGAAAATTGATCGCGTTTGCTAATTAGGCCCTATTATACTGTTTTGGGGTTATTGTGGTGTTTTTTGACTATTTGTTATTTGTTTTTTGACCAATTGGTACCTCATACATGGTAAACGAATCCTCAACCAGTGAACTAACTTGTGTTTTGTTTTGCTAGAGGTTTACAGATTTATTTATGGAATGTATTTTCTGAAATTTCAGTTTAAGTAAAGAATTAATTTAGCATTAAACTAGCAATTATTTTTTAAAGCATATCTTAATAATTTTTATGTATGCATTCTGCTTGCATGAAATATCTTACAGAATTGCTAGGTAACTGTAAACATGAGTAATCTGTTCATTAAAGATGGATTTTTGGCCATATTTAAATACGAACGTCTTAGTGAATTAAGAATAGTCACAGCATCTTATGAAACCTTGGTACATGAATTAAATTAATGGCATTCCATATTGCAATTAAATTGCAGAGGGTGATTATTTTACCCCACAGGGAGGTAATCATTTAATGTAATTTAATTGGAATAAGATAATGAAATTAGATTTTTGGAATAGGAGATTTCTTAAACCCACAGGTATAGAATCTTCTGTTTTAATTATCTAAGATCATTAGTCTTGTTAATAAAGTATTAAGCAAATCTCATGCATGTTGGACCTCTACCCACAGGAAGGTCTAGATTTGTTTATTGAATCTAACATTGGTTGGTTCAAAGAAAGTTATTGTTTCAAAGCATTAATGTCAATTATTGTTGTTGCAGGGTTTGCTACTTCCTCTGTTGGCTTTGATTTTTCCCATGTTCCGTTATTAAGTGGAGACAATTTTTTGGATTGGAAGGATTATGTTCTTCTGGCATTTGAATGCATGGATTTGGACTTGGCTCTTCATGAGGATGAGCCTCCCGTACCCACAGAATCAAGTACCTTGCAAGAAAGAAATGCTTATGAACGCTGGGAACGATCCAACAGGTTAAGCCGAATGCTCATTAAGTCACATGTGAGCAAGAGAATGAGGGGATCGATACTGGAATGTGGTAAAGTTAAAGGACTATATCAAGTCCATTGAGGAGCAGTTCATTGACTCCAACAAGGCACTTGTCAGCACCTTAATGAACAAGTTATCTGTCATGAAACATAACAAATCTAGGAATATGCATGAGCACATTATGGAGATGAAGGACATGATGACACAACTTAAGTCTCTAGAGATTGAGATTTCTGAGTAATTTCTTGTGCATTTTGTGCTTGATTCTCTTCCTTTGGAGTATAGACCTTTTAAGACTTCAAAGGTATCAAGATAACACCTTTGAGGAACAACCGACCGGGGAACTTTCACCAACTTAAAAGGAACAAACCCACATAGAGCCTGCACCTCAAAATCAAACTAATGATGGCAAGGCTGCAGGATTGAGAATATCCTCAATAGTTAGGAGGCATGCAGTTTTTGATGACTACTCAGTATGCATAATCGGGTACACCTTTTCAGAACGGCATAGCCAAAAGGCGAAATCATGCACTTATGGATATGGTGAGGAGTATGCTTAGCAATTGTAATATTTCCATGCTTTGCAGTGTATATCTTAAACAAGGTTCCATCCAATGCAGTTCTCAAAATGCCCTTTGAATTATGGAAAGAATAAAAACCTAGTTTGAGACATTTACACATATAAGGATGTGTAGTTGAGGTAAGGCTCTACAATCCACAATTGAAGAAATTGGATCCAAGAATAGTCAGTGGATATTTCATTGGCTATGCAGAAAAGTTTAAAGGTTACAAATTTTATTGCTAATGAGCATACATGCACAGATTTTATGGTTGCAAATCCCATGACAAAAGGGCTCTCAATAAAGGTTTATTCTAAACATGTAGAGCAAATGGGATTGATTGGTTCATTTTGTACCTAGATTGATTCTTGTTTCATTTTGTACTTGTTTTTTTGATACAGTATTTTATTTTGTACATATACAGTATTTGCTCCATTTGCATTGTCTTTGTGACAATGGATCCTAAATAACTTATAAGGAATAGTACTACATAAAATTTTCTTAGAGAGAAACGTACACTGTGATACATGGAAGAAAATATGAATAGGAATTACATAACTGCCATGATTCATGTATTTTATCTCTCTAATAAAGTTTGAGTAATTTCAGTTGTGGCCATATCCAGTTTTCAAACTCTGTTATCCATACTAAGGTGTGACATATGGGCCAAGTGAGAGAATATTAACCAAGTTCTATTAGGAGACTAAAGGTGGCCCACATGCCATGTGTTTTAAACTTATTATATATTATGTATATTATCTTTATTTTAAAATTTGAGATATTATGGATAAGATGATGAAACTTTTACTCACTCAAAGAACTACCCACTTCCAATAGAGTGGGAAGTTACCACTTCCTTGATGGTAGGAAGTGGGTTAACGTATGTGGGTAAGGATCTTGGTTTCTCTGATAAAAAGGAGCCTATAAACACCATCAAAAAAAAAAAAAGATAGACTCTTTTGAGGAAACACAAAGAAAGCCAAAAATTCTGTCCAAAGTTCGTCATTACTGAACCAAGAGGGAGGGCTTTAGATTGTCTTCGATCATCTAGAATTTAATTTCAGTGTTTGAACAATCATGTCTTGAGGTAATCATGCTGCCGTAAAATTCATTAATTCCCCTAGTTTGCTTACAACATCGCTGTTCAAACGACGTGGCCATGATGATAAGTGCTTTTTCTGCAACAAAAAGGGGCACAAGAAGAAAGATTGCCTGGAATGCTCGAGTTGGCTTGAGAAGAAAAGGTAATCTCTTTACTCTAGTGTGTTATGAATCTAATTTCACTTACACTTATCACAACACATGGTGGATTGATTTAGCAACTACATCACATTTTTAATATCTTGCATGGTTTTCTCAGCCTAAGCAAACCAATGGAAAGTGAACAGAGCATCTGGTCTGGAAATGGGATACATTCACATGTCAAGGCTGTGGGAACATTAAGAGTCATTTTGGAAAATAGCTTTGCTTTAGATTTGGAAATCACTTTTTATTTCATTTTCTAAGAGCTTAATTTCTGTATCTAGGTTGGCACAATTGGGTTTTGAATTTTGGTTTATTGGTTTAAATATTTTTCTTTATAATAAATCCACTGATGTGGGTGTTGGAACATTGATTAATGGTTTATATAAATTGCATTTGGATTATGATTTTGAGCAAAGCCTTTTAACACTGCATGATAATGTTGGTACTAAACGGAATGTTGTTGATGAGAACTACTCTAGGCTATAGCATAGGAGATTGGGACACTTCTCCATTGAGAGGATTAAAAGGTTGGTCAATGATGGAGTCCTAAAAAGTCTTAATTTTTTTCAACTTTGGTATTTGTATAGATTGCATAAAGGAAAAGCAAATCAACAAGACCAGTAAAAGTGCCAAGAGAAGTGATAAGGCTCTTGAAATCATACACACTGACATCTGTGGACCATTTAGTACACCCTATTTGAACGATTAGAGATATTTCATCTCATTCATAAATGACCATACAAGATTCATGTATCCCTATCTTTTTCTTGATAAGTCAGAAGCATTAGATGCTTTTAAGACTTACAAGAATGAAGTGGAGAAACAGTTGGAACAGAAAATTAAAATTGTAAGGTCACACAGAGATGACGAATATTATGGTAGGTATACAGAGTTAGGGCAAAGACCTGGTCCATTTGTAGACTTTCTAAAAGAGAAAGGTATAATTGCTCAGTATACATTATCGAGTATGCCTCACCAGAACGGCGTAGCCGAAAGACGAAATTGCACACTAATGGATATGGTAAAGAGTATGCTTAACAATTATAATCTTCCTATATCTTTGTGGAGTGAAGCACTTAAGACTGCATTGTATATCTTAAACGCGGTTCTATCCAAGGTAGTTTCCAAAATGCTCTTTGAATTATGGAAATGATGGAAACCTAGTTCGAGACATTTACACATATAGGGATGTGCATCTGAGGTAAAGGTCTACAATCCGTAATTGAAGAAATTAGACCCAAGAACAGTCAGTGGATATTTCATTGGCTATGCAAAAAAGTCTAAAGGATATAAATTTTATTGCCCCTCACATACTCCTAGAATTGTTGTGTCCAGAAATGCAAAATTTCTTATCCTCATGAAGCTAGTGGGAGTGATGTTCCTCGAAAGATTGAATGGAAGAAAGTACAGAATTCAGACAACGAATCCATATCAAGTAGACCGATTATTCTTCAAAGGCATCAAGATAATGCCTTTGAGGAACAACTAGCCGAGGAACTTTCACCAAGTCAAGAGAAACAAACCTACATGGCTTCGTACCAAAAATCTGAGTTTTCCCCATGCATGGCTTGTGAAAATGTTAGGGATCTTCCTTAGGTCCAAGATCAAATTCAGACTCGAGTAGGTATACCGAGTAGTCACTTCAGGATATGTCTTTATGTTAGCTAGAGGTGTTATATCTTGGAAAAATACCAAACAGACCATAATGGCATCATCTACCATGGAGGCAGAATTTATAGCATGCTTTGAAGCAACTTCACAGGTTAAATGGTTGAAGAATTTTATCATAGGGCTTCAAGTTGTGGGGATTCAATATCTAGGCCAATAAGGATTTACTGTGATAACTCGGCAACGGTGTTCTTTTCGAAGAATAATAAAAGTGGGAGCAGAAGTAACACATTGACATAAAGTATCTCGCTGTTTGGAAAAGAGTCGAGGATCAAAAGGTTGCTATTGAGCATACATGGACATATTTTATGATTGCAGATCCCATGACAAAAGGGCTCTCAATAAAAGTTTATTCTAAACTTGTAGAGCGAATGGGATTGGTTGGTTCACTTTGACCTAGATTGATTCTTGTTTCATTTTGTACTTGTTTTTTTAATACAATATGTTATTTTGTGCACATAAAGTATTTGCTCCATTTGCATTGTCTTTGTGACAATGGGACCCTAAATAACTTATAAGAAATAGTACCACATAAAGTTTTCTTAGGGAGAAACATACACTATGATTCATGGAAGGAAATGTGAACATAAATTACATTACTGCCATGATTCATGCATTGTAACTCTCTAATAAAGTTTGAGTAATTTCAGTTGTGGCCATATCTGGTTTTCAATTTCTGTTATCTATACTAAGGTATGACATGTGGGCCAAGTGCGAGAATGTTAACCAAATCCTATTAGAAGACTAAAGATGGCTCACATGCCATATGTTTTAAACTTATTATATATTATATATATTATTTTTATTTTTAAATTTGAGATATTATGGTTAAAATGATGAGAGTTTTACTCAGTCAAAGAACTACCCACTCTTGGGCAGTTACCACTTTCTTGATGGTAGGAAGTGTGTTAGCATATATGGGCAAGGGTTTTGGTTTCTATGATAAAAAGAAGCATGTGAACACCATAAAAAAAAAAAAAAGATAGATTCTTTTGAGGAAACACAGAGAAAACCAAAAATATTATTCAAAGTTTTTCTCCATTATAGAACCAAGAGTAAGGGCTTCAGATCATTAGATCATCCAAAATTTAATTTCAATGTTTGAACAATTATGGCTGAAGGTACATCTTCCGCATTTTGCTTCCATAAAATTCATTAATTCTTCTAATTTGTTTGTCGCCTTACCCTTACACAAAAAAAAAAAAATTCACCACACGATGGATCGTTTGTTGCTGTTCCTACGGCAATCAATTTGCAGCTGTTTTGGTTTTAGCTGCAGGGAGTCCTCGGTACAGCACCACACGATGTTGGAGGATTCAATGGTGAGTCCGAGTCTCCTCATCCTCCTCTACTTCTTAGCTTTTCCAATTTCTGTTTTTTTTTAAAAGATTTTTAAGGTTCCGTTAATTTCTTTACTCTTGTCTCTTACTTCTCACGAGTTTTTGTGTCTCCTGAAAGAATTCATAGGATTTTGGAGGCTGATGGAAGGTTGGAGAGGCAGATTGTGCTGAAAATTAAGATTATTCGCTTGGGATTACGGTTTACAACGTTATCCGAGTTTTTTTTATTATTCCAGCAGCATGTTCTGAGGTTTTCCTGAGTAATCTTTTGTTATTTTCTTTTTTCTCTATTTAGTTGAAAGGGTGATTTGACAGAACTTCGGTCTTTTTGGTTCTTGCTCTCCATTTATATTCCTTGTGTGACCGCCTTTATTGACTCCGGTTCGAACCGCCTGTCTCTGCGGTCGCCGCCGACCCAGTTCATCTCGCGAACCCGACGGTCTTGGTCTATTCTCCCCGACCCTGAACCCTGAACCCTAAACCCTCATACCCTAATAAGCTATCGAAAACCCCTGCGGACTCGATCGCCCCCGTTCGGTCATCCGGAGGAGGAGGAGGAGGAGGAGAGGGATATGGAGGACTCGCAGGCGAAGCGCGTTCCTCACTTGCCTTGGATGCGAAACCCAGTCGATATCAATCTTTATGAAGAATGCCCCTTCGGTCTCCTACCATGTCTTGATCCCAGGTGCCCTCGCTTTCTTTTCTCCTCTTCTTTTTCTTTTTCTTTGAGTTTGACGTCGGTATAATTTTTGCACAATGTTCACTCGTTTGTTTTCCACGCGATAGGCTGAGAGGGCGTCTTTTTTGGCTTGTTATAGCGTGGATTTAGTGCTTTTTGGTGTAAAAATATGATTTTTATAAGTGAAAAATTAATATCTGTAGACTTTTCCCCGCTTATATTGATTGATTGGTTTGAAATATATGTTCCAATGCATGCATTCAAGTATAACGTGAACCGGATTCATGCTACATTCTGAAGATCATCGATATGTTGTTGAAGAAAAAAGAACTCCAGGGTTTAAGATGCATGTTACAATAGTAAACAAGAATTTACGCTGGAAGAATGGTCTCCTGGTTAATGCGAAAAACAAGAAAGAAAGAAAGGAAGGAAAGAAAGGTTAGGTTAGGCATCTGCAATGAAAGGGAAGCTGGAATAGATGTGGCTTGCTTGTGGTGAAGTTTATTTGGTACTGTTGAGTTACAATAGCTGTTACATCCTTAATTGGCTGAGTATTGCATGTAGGAGCTACATTATAGTAAACAGAGAATAAACTCAGTTTGCCCATATATAAATAATATTTCTCTATTTTGTGTATTTGTAGATTGGAGGAGGCTTTGCAGAAAATCGGTATTCAGTCACTTTTTCCAGTGCAAGTAGCAGTGTGGCAAGAAACAATTGGACCTGGTGCTTTTGAGAGAGACATTTGTGTCAATTCCCCGACAGGGAGCGGCAAGACTCTGGCTTATGCTTTACCTATTGTGCAGATGCTCTCAACTCGGAAGATAAGATGTTTGCGAGCATTAGTAGTTTTGCCTACTCGTGATTTGGCCGTGCAGGTATTTCATGAATGAATTCTGTTTTTTTGACAATATTTCCTTTGTAATAGCCACCTCAACTTTTATATTATAATGACTTCTGTCAGAGCTGCCAAGTCAGCTTAATCTGTGGAGTTTGTTAAGTGTTGGTCATGTCAGGCTCTCAAAATAGCTTAAGAGCTAAGCTGCTAAAGCTAGTTTGTTATATGCTGGTTGAAGCAGTTAGATCCTGTTTGATTTTCAGATTCCAACATTCGTATTCTTAATTGCTTTTCTTGTAGACTAACATCATCCATTTAGAGTATATTTGGAAGGGAAAACCAACTTCATCACAGAAAACAATGGTAGGCCCTTAGATTATCTTTGTTTGTCAGTGATACAGTAGAGAGTATAGACTATTCAGCGTATATTTGCATCCAAAAAATAGTGCAACTATTTATTTTTATATTGTATTATGTCATTGACTGTTCAGCAATCATATGTGGTTAGGAAACATTAGATAGTAACGGCATTACAACCACATAGGATGAGTCTTCATGCTGTTTCTCCCACAGCTTGCTGGATGTAATCCAGACTCAAACTTGTAATATATAGTTAGTCAATTTCATATTATCTTGGTGAAATGAATTAAGCAATGTTTATTTTTGTTGCTTGTTTTCCAATTTTTGCATAAAGAGGAAATATATTTTTGTATTACATGATTACATCTATTAAAGTCTTTTCTTGCTTATGTAGATCATTTGTTAAATACTGCAAGAGAGTCCTTTCTTTTCCTTATTTCATTTTCATTTTAATGGCTACCTTTTCTCTTGTTATGTGGCTCAGGTTAAAGAAGTTTTTGCAACTATTGCCTCTGCAGTAGGTCTGCGTGTAGGCTTAGCAGTTGGTCAATCATCACTTGCAGATGAAATTTCAGAGCTCATTAGGAGACCTAAGCTAGAGATGTGCTCATCATTTGATCCAGATGACATACAAATGGAGCCACAAACTTCAGTGGACATATTGGTTGCAACTCCAGGAAGGCTGATGGATCATATTAACACGACAAAGGGTTTTAGTCTGGAACATCTTTGTTATCTGGTCAGATGGTTCTGGATCATCTTTTCCCTAGTCCTGTTCTGTTCCATTCTATCAGCTTTTGTATCTATAAGCATACATGTTATCTAGTTTATCTGAGTACATCTATACGAGTCCTTTGTTTGCTGTCTTCTATCAAAATTTCTAATAGAGTTTAAAACAAGGTATTTTGCATTTGATAACAGTTTATGCTAGCTCTTCTTTCTTATGTTTAGGAATCAAGGACCAGAAGACTGATATTTTGATAAGACTTTCTCTGCATAAGTGATGATGCAGATCAACTGAGTTGAGCTCTTTTTCATAAGCTTAACATTTTTGTGACCTATTTTATTCCTTTTTTTTGCTGTATTCTTAGATTCCCTCCGCCCCCCTCCCCGGCACACACAAAAAGAAAGACCATGGTCAGTTCTTTAGGGAAGAAGTAGGCTGTAAGTCATTTTCAGGAGAAAAAGGAGAGTTTGGTGTTCAGCATATATTTTGGCAGTTTAGGGCATCTTATTTTTGTCCAGGGAGAGAGAAAAAAAGGTGGAAGAGAAACAAGAAAAGAAAAAAAGGATGAAGAGAAGAAGGTAATAGATTAAGAGAATTAGGTAGTTAAGCATTTGGAATCATTAAGTGGCTGCTCAAAAAATTGGCCACTTAAGTAACTGGCAATTGCAGCCAATGTGCTTGTTTGTTTCGTTATGTAGTGAGTCTATTAGTTTGAAAATAACCTTTTCTATGCTTCCGTCATTAGACGAGGACAACTTTAAATATAGGAAAAGGATCATCTGATGAACCAAAGGCCATAATTAGGTGGAAGAATGATGCAATTCTCTTTCTCTGAGAAAATTGTGATATACTTCTTTCACTCGTATATATTAATTAAAAAAACTTTCATGCCTTAAATATTATTTTTTCATGAACCCTGTGTACAACATTCATTATTTCTTGATACATGTTTCTGACACTGTGGTTTAGAAGGAGAGTGGTATATCAAATCATGCCAACAAAACAAGAACAATATTTGATTCAACCTTTTAGCCTTTAAAAACTCACTGAAAGTTGTACATGGGGTTGTAAGGAAATCTTATTAAAAGATCAGGAGCTTGGTAATTATTTTGATGGTTTTTTTTTTCTCGAGGGGGAGGGATGTTCGGCAAATTCTGGTGCAGGGGATGGTTATTGTCATCCCAAATAAGGCCTGTGTACTGTAATGTATTTTCAGAACAGTGAAATATTTTAGATATTCTCATATTTCTCATTTTTTTTTAAAAAAGGAGGATATGATTGGCGCTGCGCATTTGCATATGTGTTGGGCCTATGGGCTTGCATTTTCCCTTTTCACAATTGTAGACTTGATTGGGCTCCACCTTCAATTTCTCATCTCTAATGTCTGATTTAAAAGGAAATCTGCACTTATAGGCCAGATAATGGCAATTTGATTTGACAAGACATGTCTAACCCTGCCCACCTATTGTAGAAGAAAGGAACATTCACCAGAGAAGTAAACCTCCTGCCTACGTTCTCTCTCAAATTTAATTTCAGAAATTTAATCTCAAGGGAAGGATTCACAGTTTCTAAAGTAACTTAAAAGTTGCGATTTGGAATTATTGAACAAATAGTTGTAATAGGATTAGAGCTAATGTATTCATGTCTAACTTGATAGTGGATAATATGGTTTCGTCTTAGTGTCTCTTTGGTACCAAAAACCAGCATCATTGATGCATGTTGACTAGATTTCTGCCAATTCCTTTCCTTCAGAACGGTCTGCCTTTCTGTATTAGTTTTGAGTGAATATGAAAGGAACATTTCTCCACATTCTTTCGATGTTGAGGAGCTACCTTGGATTCAATCTTTTGATTTGTTGTATCCATTCATTTAGGTGCCTTCATGGACAATCTCCTTGCTATTCATTCAATGCATGGGAACAATGAAAAGATACCTTTCATCATTGGCATCTTGTATGGCACCCTTTGTCAGACCTACATCAGCCAGATGAATATATTGAATCCCCTTCATTCACAAATTCTATTTTCAATTTCTCAAAGATTACATGAACATCTCTTATTATTTGATGGATCTTGTATATTTACAGGGACCTGTCATGTTAAGCCAACATTCCTGCACCTATATATCTTTTCAGAAATGCCCTTTGTGGAACCATGATGCTGTATGGTTACCATTTTCTTTATCTTAGTTTAGTCTTAGATACAAGCATATCACATGAATCCTTGCTTCTTCTGAAATATGGAGTACCATCAAATAACTTGTGCAGAGTTTACTTCCATGCGAAATATGGAGTTTACTTCCCTTTGTGCAGAGTTTAAGATGATACTGTTTCTTTATCAGTGCATTTAACTTCCTTTAATATTTGAAGTGATTAACTTGTCAATTAAGTTTATCAATAATGCTTTGAGATTTGACTTATTTATAGGTTATTTTCATTGCATGTTTTGTGCTGAGTAGCCTATTTGTTGAATTTTCAGGTAGTTGATGAGACGGATCGATTGTTAAGAGAGGCATATCAGTCCTGGTTGCCGACTGTGATTCAGCTTACTTGTTCAAATGATCAGGCATTATTCGACCATGCAAGACTTGGGCCCTCGATTTCTGGTTCCTTGACAACCATAAGGAGATCGTAATCCTACTTCTTCCTACTTGGCTTGAAACAATCTATAGAAATAAATCAGTATTAAGGCCCTTTATAAAAGATTTAGTGTCCAGATTTTGACTTATATATAATGTCTTGAACTCTTATCAAAATCCTTATGTTAAGGCCTTCTTCCCAAGCTTAGCAGAACGATATTCATTTTTTATTTTAAAGATATTTTTCTTATTCAATGATATGCCTTTGAATGCAGTGGTGTTGAAAGGGGGTTTAAAGGTAAAAGTTACCCAAGGCTTGTTAAAATGATTCTCTCTGCTACACTGACTCAAGATCCTAGCAAGCTTTCTCAACTTGACTTGCATCATCCTTTGTTGTTGACAAGTGGGGAGAGGCGATACAAACTTCCAGAAAAACTGGAATGTTACAAGCTGGTTTGTCCCATTTTAACCTTTTGACAAATCAGTAAACTCCTTGAAGAAAAACTATCTTTGAACATAAATCTGATTATAATTGTTTAACCAGTTGAGCACTATATATAGGTTTCTTTTACTTTTGCTGGTTTCCATCCAGTACAATTTTTGAATGAATATCAACAGAGTGAAAATTTTATTTCTTATTCAAATTCATTATCTTAGAAAAAACATAACTTGCTGAAATGGTTGATTCATCTACAATGTTCTATTAGTGGTAGAATTATTTCAGTTGTCTTTTGGATAATAGCGTTTTTTTTGATGTCTGACTCTGTTTCGGTGTATGCGCAGATTTGTATATCAAAACTGAAGCCATTGTGTCTAGTTGCTCTTCTACAAGATTTGAGAGGGGAAAAGTGTATAGTATTTACATCGTCTGTAGAATCAACTCACAGACTATGCACTTTATTAAATTTCTTTGGAGACTTGCCATGCAAAATTAGTGAATATTCACGTCGGCAGCATCAGTCTTTGCGAAGGTAAATGACTTTCAAACTTAAATTTCCTCATTTAAGCAAAGAGGTTCTGTTCCTTTGATGCATTATTCATGGCTCCATTGGACATGATTTGTCAAGAAAAATGTCAGATAAAGTATATATTTTTGCGAAGCTTGATCTTTGTAAAAAAGAAAAAAAGAAAATGACAACTTTCGACCTTGTTGAAGGCTATGGACCAAATACAGCAGTCACCAAACAAATCTTTTTGTCCATTCAATCATGCGGAATGGCTGAAAAATTAAAAGATTATGGGATGGACCATTTTGTTTACCTAGTGCTAAAGTGACCCACTGATTGGCGGTTCTAGCTTGGTTGATCCATGTGTAGGAGTGCGACTTTTGTTGTTTGGTTTAACCTTTTTTCCAACATAGCAGAAAAGAGGTTATAGTCAGATCCCATGCAGTACTTTACGTGATGTTGTGCATTGGATTGGTGAAATTATTCTCATCCAAATTTATTAATTTGCAAACTATTGAAGAACATCTTTGTGATGATGGATCTCTTCTATAGATGGATATACAATTTCAATTTTTCGTATTATTTTGTAAATTTGGTTACATTACACTGTTAAATAAAAAAAACTATGAAAATAGTTTGAAAGGAATTGGGCAGTTTAGATGTATAACATGAGAATAGTGAAGAAATTGAATGAAAGGTAGCTGAACGAAATAAAGTATGTTAGGATCAAGTTATATGTGATAGTAATTTTTTATTGAAAATGTCAGACAATTCCTCAAT
>JAOXJJ010000001.1:6333660-6350841 GCA_025769935.1 Phoenix roebelenii
ATATTCTGTGTCTTTGCAGTAGAAATTTCAAATGAGCACTTTTTTCCTGATTGATTTCATAGTTTTTCTTGTAAGCTGAGAACTGAAGGATTTGCGGGAACTCGGAATACAGGTCTTAGGATGAGCTTTGGGAAGAAACAATTTTGGAATTCCTAGCCATAATAGGAGCAGTGAAAGGGAGCACTCGAATGAAAACCATAACAAGGTGGTGACCGAATAGAATGATTTGACGCAGGTAATAAGTTCACTTGCAAGGCGTCAAACTTGTACTTCATGTTTATATAGCATCTGGAAGTGAATATAAGGCATTGCGTGGTCAAAAGCAAGGTCACAGCTAGCACTTTCATATCAGTGCCTGCTGTCTGAGCATCGGACTCCGGGGAGGGATGCTGATCAGGGTGCTGTAGGTAGGGGGGACTGGGTGAACAAGCAAACATGCCTGTCTGCTACTTGAGCACAAGCATGCAGGGCCCGAAAATGTACATGCATTCTCAAGACAAAGATGCCATATTCCTTTTATTTTTGAAAAACAAAATTACCGAAGCCTGTAATTTCTTTACCCTGATTTAGCTGGTTAAATAGTTTAACCAGCTAATGGAGGAAAAAAAAAGCTCCTCAACCATAAGTTGCTGCAAATAGGGGCTGCTTAGGTTCGGCTATTAAGAGTTACCACTGAATTATACCAGTTCGTAGTTTTCAGCTGATCCATGACCCCATAATGGTTTCCATCATAAATTTAGTTATTTTATTTTCTGAAGTATCAACAGTTGCATTGTTGCATATTGAAGCATACCGGTTTCAGTTTCTCGATCTTTGCACATAGCTAGATGGCATAAGAATCATGAACATTTTTTTATACCAGAGACTTCTAAATAACCAAAGATTTATTTTCTGCCATTAGCTAAGCTAGAGGCAGTGATTTAAATATATAAACCCATGAGAAATGTATCGTCAGGCTTCCAGCAGACACAGCCCCCCGGTACTATCTCAGCATGGATGGGTGTTGTTTTATCACCTCAGTACTCTCTAATTGAATGAGAGCGTTGTTATAGAAATCAACATTTGCAAGAAAAGAATTTCATGGAACTCCACTTCTGATAGAAAATGATCATGCAAGGGAGCAATATAGAGAGTTTTCTGACTGTTAAAAGTGTGTTGAAAAGGAGAACAATTAACAACAAGCACTCATGCATGCATGTACACATGCATATTTTATCAGTTAATTCAATAAACATGGATCAGAATTGATCAAATGAATTATATGGAGGAAACAGAAAGATTCTTGCTTGATGTACTTGCCATGCCACACAGTTTTGGGCCGGAACAGGCCTGGACAAATCAACTGAGACTATGTTAAAGCTTCTCTCAAAATAACAAGTGATAATGGCCATTGAACCTAATATGTGTCCAATTTTTACAAGTTCTGAAATTGGAGTTGCGAAGTCATGTTAAAAATGAGACAAGCGAGCGTAGGAACGCACAAGACAGAATGTTCTCAATCTCGCAATGCTCAATGCCTCAAGCTGGTCATCACAATCAGGAACAAGTTTGTCTCTATGCAGTGGAGAAGCACATTCCAAATCCAAGTGTTGTCAGTCTCTTGAGCATTGAGGCTCTTTCCTGTTAGGCAATGCACATGAATACAGGTAACCAAAAGGAAAAAAATATTGCCATAAATCAGCACTCATGTTTAATAATGCACTGGATCACCTACCACACAACAGAAGTCCTCATGACATGGATCTGAAGCAGCAGCAGTGCTGCGCAAAGCAAGGTCAAGTAGAGACTGAAACATTACACAGCAGAGAAACCATATGTAGTCCTGCTCATGACTGTCAAGTCTCTGCAAAAAGAATGTGTGGTAAGTCATGAGAAAAAAACCTGCAGCTTCTCAACAGAAAAGTCCTCCGGCCTTTTAGCAAGCTCATCTCGAAGCAATGTCCACAAAATGAACCCAAAAATCACCCCAAAAAGCCGGGAATTCTAGGAGGAAAAAAAAGCTGAAATTCTGGGAAAAAGAACGGAGCGGAGGATTTTTGCACATACAGAGTTCTTTTCCTTTCTTTGATTTTTTTTTCCCTAGAATTCCTAGCTTTTCCTCCTCTCGGAATTCCAGATTCTCTGAGTTTTCTTCTTCCTTATCTACCGCTAAAATTGGAATTCTAGGCTGATTTTATTACTCGACTCCCAACTAGATTTAGAGCACCAAAATGACACATTTTGGAGTTGGAACCTTCACGAAAGTTTTAGATCTTGTTCTCAGCTTTGCAACTCACCTGAGCTTGCTTTATTTTGACTTCTAGAACTCCAGATATAAGCTGAAAACCAAAACAGAGTCTGGGCTGCAGTAAACTTCTGGATAGATTCGGACTTCTCCGTTTCTGCTAAGTTTTGAATTTCAAAATGGTAGAACTGGGTCTTGGGCTCTTTATAAAAGGCTTATGTCTTACTTTCCAGAAAGCCAAACAACACTTGCAACCGAGGTTTGTAACTCCAGTTAGAATCCAAAAACCGAACAGTATTCTTGTTTGACTAGACCAGCCCAACTAGGACTTGCTCTCTAGGCCTAGCCCGAATTCTGCCTCTTCACATCAGCCCAAGTTCAACCTAATTCAATAATTGAACACCTACAAAATACCAAGAATTTTCAACAATTAAATAAATGTAAAAGACACTTAAATTCTAGACAAATGAGCTAAGAACATACAAAACACTCTAAAACAAAACAATTAAGACTAAGAAATATGTGAAATAAATTCTTCCATCAAATGTCCACAAAATGAACCCATAAATTACCCCAATAGTTTTATTGTCAAAGTACTGAAACAATAAATCTAAAGGAAGCATTTAGAATGACAGAAAGAACAATATTTGATAATAAATGAACACCAAATAGAGTATTTCATTCCGGAAAGAATGATACAAGGAAGCACGTTGAATCTTATGCTGCTTCTATAGCATTAGCAGGGAAGGAGTATTAAGAAACATATGACAACCAACAGCAAACTTGAATCATTTGTTTATATATAGAAAACAATACTTCAAAATATTAATTAAACGTTTGATTGCCAACATCACTAGGCACACTTTAAAAACAAAGACATCCATTCACTAAATAAACAGTATAGAAGCCCATATAGCATATCGATACCAAATAATAGAGACGCAAGGTGATATATTTAAAATGAAAACGATTATGGAGTATGTCATAAAGAACAAAAAGTTGGCAAATACAGAAAACCCTTGACAGCTGCAAAGCATTTGCCCACTGATACACCTGAGTAATCATCGAAAATAAATAATGTGCTGCATGGTCCAAAAGCAAGTAGCACTTCAGCAACCGCAGTTTTCCAATAAGGTCGAACTGAGAACATAATATAAATTATTGTCATCATATCAGTTGGCATAAGAAACCAATGTTCTACAAACAAGAAATAGACACCAGAAATCATAATCTACCATATCTTTGATGAGGGAAGAGCTCACTACTTGCAAAGTCATAAGCACCTAAGTTAGATTCAAGATAATGATGATTTGAACCAAAGCATGTTAAACTAAGTTTTCAGATAAGGGCATCTCACCATGATAAGTTGGGTGCTAACAGTTATGCTCAAAGATTGGTGATTCAGTCCTGCAGATAAAAATGTAGTCAGTGATATCGAAAAGAATTAATGGTGGACCTGAACATTATGCCCGCGTTTTCTCATTACATGTAGATATATTTCCAGTAGTCAAACTTGCCCCTGCAACACTGGTAGGGAAACTAGGAATGGCATCTTTGAGGCTACAGCGCTTTTGCCAATACTTGGTATCATAGTCCTAGGCGAGGCTCTCATGTAGAAACGCATAACAAACGCCCATTATAGCGTAAAACAACAAGACAGTTGATCCACAACTTGTATCGAATGCCTTCAGAAGTGAATTGTTTTCAGTAATGAAAAATTCACCATAAGGGATCAGCAATCATGTCCTGATATACCCACCTGCAGACTGAATGATATTAGAAATGAAAGTAACGGTGCATTTCAGAAAGAAAGTAGATAACCCCAGAGCTTTTACAAATAATTTGGTCGGCAACAGTTACAAGCGATGAATTCGGTCCACATCAGGGTCTAAAAAGGAAGAAGAATGGTGGGTGGTTTCTTTGATTTGGAAGCAGATTCTCTCTCGTTCGCAATTCCTTCCGGCCCACTAGAGGCTAGAGTGGCATCTATTGATCGCCCACTGGCCGATAACATAAATTAGAAACATCGGTGCCCATAGATTTGTTTGTTTGGAGGCAAAAGGTACACCGACCGCCCAAGGCTGTGTTGAAGGCTTGAAGCGTCATAATATCATATTATCCCCGCTGCCCAGACCATACCCAAAGCCGCAGACTAGGATAACGAACTCAAAACGTGGACTGTGAAAAACCAAATTTCAATTGAAAAAAAAATTTTAAGAGAAATCAATGAAACGACCCAACGTTCCAACAAAAATACTTTTTTACATGAAAAACCTTAAGCTCGGCGGAGTAAATGCATTAAAAGGGGACAAATTTTAGGAATCTCCACCACCAACAAAAACCCTCTCAACTAAAAGAAATTATTGGGTGACCTTTCCAACCATGGAGCAACATGCGCAAAAAAACTCCACTGCTCAAGCTGCCCATATTTAGATTTCATGCGCCCAAAAGAGAGACACCGGGAGTTTTGTGGCATTCAACTTGGAACACATCAGGCCCCAGACTTTTACGCATGGACCAAAATGTGTCGAATCTTCCCAAAAACATGTTATCCAAATAAGCATTCCCGCACAACGACAGAAGGCACATGTCCACCATCTTTCCTGCTTCCCTTCCCACAATGAACCTCAAAGATGCCCAAGGTGTTGATAAAATAGATCGTGAATTTTTTGCACAGTGGGCATATGATATTTAATATTCCAAGGTTTATTGGTGCTCTTGACACGGCAAGCGGAACAAATGCATTCCAACTCAAATAAACAATCTATGCATCACATACTACATCCTTGTCTTAAAAATAATAAGATAACATGGATCCATCCACACCCTGCACAAGATTCATCGCACGCTCTTTCAGTCCTGTAAGCTCTACCATGTAAGTATCTTGGTATAAGAACAAGACCGCAATAATTCATATATGGCTGCAGTATGAAAATCTCAATGCTATATTTGTACAACCTGCCGGGGAAAGAACTGCCTCAGCAACAATTAATACAACCCTATCAGCAAGCTTGCCACCTAAAACTGTGATATTTCCGGCATCACCACAATCAACATCTAAAATCTCACAGTTATCTGACATGCAAGTCTCTTGGCATGAGAACAAGACTGCAATAAATTTCACATATGGCCACAGTGCGAAAATTTTGATGTTTTATTTGTCCAGCCTGCTGGGGTAAGAACTGCCTCAGCAACAATTACTACAACACTATCTGGAAGCTTGCCACCTAAAACTGTGATATCGCCGGCATCACCACAATTAACATCTAAACTCTCACAGTTATCTGCCATGTAAGTCTCTTGGTATGAGAACAAGACTGCAATAATATTCATATATGGCCACACTCCACAGTATGAAAATTTCGATGTTATATTTGTACAGCCTGCTGGAGAAAGAACTGCCTCAGCAACAAGGCAGGTCTAGCTCTTATGAGTTCACCATGGCAAGGCAATCCCAGTGTCAGATTTTGGGATGGCCATGCTAATGTACACCATTGGATGCACATCAAGATTCCAGGTAAAAGCTATTGCACTCATTCTTTGGTTAAATAAAATCAATGAAAATCAACTGTCTTAATAAAATGTGTCTCAGTATCCAAATGCAGTGTATCAACTACCACCATGCAGGTACTCTTTTGTGCATGACATGCTTCAACCTGACACACTTAATTTGCATTACCTTTCATTTCTCCTTTTGGGTTCACAATAACTCCAGCATTATCTGCAGAATTGACAAATAAATGAAATAATCAGAAACTTGCAAAAACCACAAGACTAACGACAATTTTCAACTATAGAATTGTAGGAGAATCTAAATACTGCTCCATAAGCTACTGACTCATGCCCACTGGTATTTTATTATGCTAAAAATTTACATGAGAGATGCTAAGTCCAATATAATACAACCTTACGAGCAACACATGGACAATACAAAATGATGGTTCCATTTCATGATACGATATTAGATAACACAAGAAAATGCAATATTCTTTAGCATTCAAAAGCATGGTACTGTAATTATAGTCCTGCAGGATATTATGTGATGGTACTAAAAGGCATTCAACGTTTGCACTAAACACATATTGTATGACATTCCAAGAAAAACAGACCTAAGTTCAATTATGTTCACCAATCAGATAATTATGGGTTTTCCTCCTTAACTCTCCCAAAACCACCAAGATGTAAAAAAAAAAAAAAAAAAAAAGCAACCAATATAACATGGAAAATAAAATGCCAAGACTGGTGTGGTCTGTCGACTAGCTGTAAATTATTCAAGTTCCTTTTAACACCTGTCTCAAACATCAATAACAAGTCATCCTGAAATAGAAGCACTCTAACAAATAAATCAAAATCCAACTAACCCTGCTCAGCAATTCAAACAAGTTACTTTTATTTATAATAAATTTGTTTATCAGCACAGAGTGTGTCTGTGTGTCCAAAATCACTATAAGCAGTACACTTTTTGTAAGGCAGCAAGAACCAGATTAAGAACAACAAGATCTATAGCTGACAATTTTGCACTGTCCCCTTAACAGCTCCATTTCATCACACAAATAACCATAAGCTAGTCAGCAATGTTGGTTTAGCAAAAATGACCCTTTTGTACTTCCAGACCCAAAAACCCGTGGATGTCTTAGAACCTCTTCCTTAACTGCCACTGACTTCTCCTGTAATTCTCTCCACCCACCTCAACCAAATTGCTACCTTCCCTGACTCTTCTATGTGCTTAACACACAAACAAGGATGACACAAGCAAACAAGATCAAAGTGGTAGAGATGCCTCATTTCAAGAAGCTGAAAGGATCCATTAGATAGGATTTCCAATGTCCAAGCATCCCTTTTGTGCAAGAAGTGAGCACCCAGTGAGGTGACCATACCAGTAAAACATAAAAATCATAGGTCAAGTCAATGGCTCGGCGTGTTGACCACTTCTAGCACCAGAACTTGAAACTCAATATTAGACTATAAAAGTGTGTGCCTTAATTTGGAAGATGTCAGTGGTAGGGATATTTGATAGCCCTCCCAACCCAGCTTATCCCTATTGGCTGAAGATGTTACCTATTGATAACAAACACACTGAAACCTCCAACATGTGGTACTCAAACCACCAAGAAAGGCTGAAGATGCCTTCTTGAGTTAGATACCAATGCCTTTTTTGTCAATCTGGAATTCGCAACTGATAATCTAGATGTTAAGTTGCTTGTGGGTCAAGGAGATGGGCGCTGCTAATCTGGATAAAATCAAATTCTGTCTCGACCCCACATAAGCAATAAGTTTGACAAGGCATTGTAAAGAATCGCAGTGCAGGCTCTAGTTTGGCATATGGCCATAGATCAAGGAGGATATGGTTGTGAAAACACCAGCAGAGAGGCCGATGAAATCACAATGGTGGAGTTGGAAAACAACTAATTACTAGGCCAATATCAACATAACCAGAAAGGCAGCAGAAACAGCAGCTGGCTCAAGATGACAACATGGTACACATGGTAAAACCAATTCTGTTTCAAGAATCATTTGGTCGCTGAAGCCACTGGTGCCAGAAATAGAGCTCACCACAGCTGGTGCTTTGTCCCACCTTCTTGTTGGAACCTTATTCTACCAAGTAGGTGTCCTGTATCAACTAGTTATGGTGCTAAGTCATCCATAATTGTAGATTCAAGGCAAACAATAAAAAACAGAGATGAAGACACCTGTATCCTACAGCAGATGTTTATTTGCCTTTTGGGATGGCACAGGGACTGTCCAATCTCATCATGGTTGGCAGTAAGATGAAGTAAAAGAACCCAACAGCATTCTCATACAGGCAAGAGAACATGTCTCTCACCTCCTCTTTGGTGTCCCTTTTGGTGCAAACAGTGTGAGTTAGGCTGCAGGTGAAGTACAACTTGATGATAAAGGGAATAGATATAGGGAACAGTCAGATTTAGGTAGGAAAAAAAGAACGTAGAAGAAAAGCAGCAGTTAAATAAGAGAACACTATAACTTTCAATGGCTAAAAAGGATAAAGATAGCATTTTAACCAAACTAACTTGCCGTGCTCTCTTCTAGCTAGTCCCACTGAAGGATTGGAAGCGACAAGGGAGAGGGGAAAAACGGCACATTAATATTAATCCCCAGGAAGTCGACAGGGGTTTTGTTGAAAAAAATCAAAAGAAAAAACAGTTCATATAAAACTTTCTGGATTATAAACAGCCCAGCAGGGACAAATATTCTCTTTGAATATGTTAGCTTTCCTTTTACGTATATTTTCTATGGTGCCTATCAATGACTGTGAGAACTAGCACTTGATACTATATATTGTACTCTGCCAGCCTAACGCATCACAAGCAAACTATGCAGCATGTTAACCTTTGCATAACACCAACAGAGAAACTCCCATATAGAAGACTTCAACTGCTCTGCTATAATCATATATGAATTCTCACTATTGAGCCTACGTGTTTTTTGAACCACTACGAGATTGTGGTGCCACCACACAGAATCCATGCCCCAACAGAATTGACCAAATTATAAAAATTTTGTATGATAGACAACAATCAAGTTGGTCACTACATTGGAGGCCCCAATCGTTTCAAATATATCCAAGAAGAACAACTAGGCAATAAAAGGAATGCATATAATTAGAACAAACATATAAATTCAAAGAACATATGCTTCATAGCACCATCAAAAATGAAGAACAAAACTTAGCACCAACACACACGCACTGGAAAAAAAAAAAGTTAGTGGTCTTCAGAGGCCAGTCAGAAGGAATATAGCCTTCAAATCACATGATGTGCTGCCTTTAAAGGATTCATCCAAGAATTGGCTGACAAACATATCTCGCAGCTAGTATAATCGAACATGCACTTGAAAACTTTACCGTCCACAACTTTCCATCATATTAAATATTCAGACTTATACAAACGAATAAAATGGAGACAAATGAGAATCTAAATAGAATTGAAAAGAGTAATTGCCTTCAAAGTACATGTAGACCCCGTCCTTTCGGCGCCAGGGCTTGCGCTGCCTCACGATGACCGCAGGCATGACCTTCTTCCTGAGATCGGGCTTCCCCTTCTTGACGGTGGCCATGACCATGTCCCCAACGCAAGCAGATGGGAGTCGGTTAAGCCGCCCCTTGATCCCCTTCACCGAAATTATGTAGAGGTTCTTCGCCCCGGTGTTGTCCGCACAGTTCACCGTCGCCGCCACCGGCAGACCCAGCGACATCCGGAACTTGTTCCCGCCGATCCTCCTCGCCCTACAATTATTTATCATAAAGTTCCTTCAAATCTTGACATCATGTACCGACCGGACACGTAAACAGAAACCCTAAACCCTAGATTCCTAGCACTCGATCGAGGATTTCTGAGTGTGACGCAAACAGAAACCCTAAACTCAAGATTCCTAGAACTCGATCGGGGATTTCTCAGTGTTCGTGGTGAACTGAGATCGATGCGTTGAGGGAAAATCCAAACGCTAAAACCTTCAATATTTCACCGTAATGGATCTAATTCGGTGGATCGAAGCGCAGAACTGTAAACCCTAGCAGAGGGATGAATGAGAGAGACCAAGAGGGAGTCCTTAAAACCAAAGGAAAGGCCAGGAGAGTGAAGCATTGCTTACCTCGCTTCGACATCTCGAAAGAGCTCGGTAGACAACGCCGGGAGAGTGGAACCGGCGGCGGTGGAACGCTTTATTCGGGGTTTTCTAGGGTTTTCTCCACAAAAGAATACTGTTTTTGGTCAAATACAAAAGAATACTATTCATGGGTCCCTGAGTGCATCTTTAATTATTTTCAGATTCGTCCTATGAAGCCTGCAGTAAGCTTATATTAAACGAGTGTCGCGTGAAGCAGGCTTGTGGTCTTTAGGTCAAGCAAGCTTGGCATTTGCCAATTTCACTTTTAGATTGTTCTGAGACTTTGAGAAAAAGGTGGGTGCACAGGAGGCACAGGATTCATCATCAGAGATCACGATGCCATACTGATAGCGATTAGAGGTTGACTCATCCTCGACATGTCCGTAGCTTGTGCCAAGCTTAGAGCTGCATGGAAGGATATCACATACGCAAGACGTGTGCTGGAGACGGTCCGCATCTTTCTTGAGAAAGATTCGGCCACAGTGATCGAGTGGATCTAGAGTCAGAGACATAGTGCTGATTCTAATCCGCTGCTCTATGACATCCGTAAGCTTTTAGACGAGTATGGTCTCTCGCATGCCTCACACATTTATAGGGAAGCAAATAGTGCTGTCGATTGGGTGGCCTCCTTTGCGGCCCACCATTCTTGAGGCTTTGCCTAGGTAGACCATGTGTCAGTGCTTTTTTTCTTGCATTGTCTTCTCTTTTCTGATTTTATTGGCTGCATTCTGACCTATTGCGTGTGAGCCGCCATTGTACCAAAAAAAAGAAAGAAAAATTAGTTTCGCAACCCTAGCAGCCCATCGTTGATTACATTATTTTAGTCATCGCTTAACAACTTAATCGTGAACATAGAAATTATTATTTGGTCGCTTCTCATTTAACTTTTCTTTTTTTTTTTTGCTGCTGAGATACCAAAATATATTGTTTGAACAAAAAAAAATGTATGGATTAAATGATTAAGAGCCATTTTTTGAATTCAAGAAAGACAGAAATGCTCTTATTTATTGCCATCTCTTCGACTGAATTTTGTAAGGACTTCACTTTTCATAAGAAATAAAAACTCGCTGCCCAGCCTACCTTGTCTATCACATCATTTTCTTGCAAAAATTGAAAATAACTTGATTTTTTACCTGCTTTCTTTCTCGGCCCTCATAAATCATAAATCTAGTGCCAAGGTAGAGAAGGATCATAGATCTTTGGTTACATATGTAGCTTGGCTGATATGGACAGCCCGTAATGAGCACTTGTTTGAACAAGTCAGAGAATCTCCTCCCCAGTTGATGATTAGAAGTTCTTTTGTATTCTTAATGGACTATGGTGCCTCTCACAATCAGTTTTCCTTTAGTACTTTGTCAATATACTTATAAGAAAATATAAAATATATAAATAAATCTATCTCATCCTATCAATTTAAGTTTTTAGAATAAGTGGTGATTTCAACATGGTATCAAAGCAGAGGTTCTGAGTTCAAATCCTGTCTCCACACTTTTTAATCTTATTATTAAAAATTTCAAATGTTGGGCTCACCAATTAAAAAATATAAAATATATAAATAAATCTATTCTATTGGGAGAAAAATTAACCACCCCACAAATACAATCAGAGCACCCGAATCCGATGACAGGCATGACCTCGGCAAGCATGATCTCGACATGCACGACCACAGCATGCATAAGCTCAGAAGGCTGCCGAGTTCAGAACGCCGAGCACAGAAGGCTGCCGAGCTCAGAACGCCGAGCACAGAAGGCTGTCGATCTCAGAAGGCCGACCTTGTCGTCCACATGCTGTGGCCATGCCCTGCAGCAGCCTCACTGCACCATGTTTTGCTTGCCGGCCACTCCACGACATATCAACCAGGGACCATACCCTGCTACGACTGTCAACAATTAAATGCGCACGATCTCCACGGACCTCCAGCCAACCCAAAATCTCAGACCATCAACGGCAACTCGTTGACTCACTCAATTTTGTATAGTCATCCACGACAACTTATTAATTCACACGACCACGCCCAATCATGACGGTAATCCATTAATTAGCCCAATCACATCACAGGTAACCCTGGCACATCTCCTATAAAAGGGAAACTCCCTCTCCTCAGGGGACTAGGGACTTCTGACTTTGACTGCTACATACAAACTCTCTCTCTTTCTTTACAAAAGCTCCCCCTGACTTAAGCATCGGAGGGTCGGCACCGAAAACCTCGGCCATCGGCTTCTTGCAGGTCCCCCGGAGGACACAGCCCGCTGACGCACCACCTCCCGGAGCTCCTCCTTCTCAGCTAGTGGTCGCCCCTGGGTCAAATTTCCAGCAACTATTGGCGCTAGAGGAAGGGCCCGAGTTGTGACCATAAAGCTAAGGAGTAAAGGAGCATCTAACGTCTTCCGACATCGCACACCAAGTCCTGGACACTCAGTCCAAAATCCATCACTAAGGCCTCCGGCGGATCCAGTCCTTCAAGTCCAACCAGAACAGTTCAACCTGCTTGTCCAATAAGTCCAAGCACTCACTGCGGCCGTTCAAGGCCTACAGCAAGTAGAAGACCAGCCTCTACTCCCTCCTCACGAGCAAGAGTCCTCAGGACGCTGCTCGCGACATCATTTCTTGTAGAGCATCGCCACCATCGAAGCTTCCACCGAGCTCGACCCCCAAGCTAGGAGGGCTTGTCGCGCATCCATCATCCTGAGAGCTTGCGCCGAAGCCTAACGCCTCGAGAATGGGAGCACCCATCTGAGGCGGGGTCTGCCCCATGCCAAGCTGCAACAGAAGCCCCACCCGAGCTCGGTAGAAAAGTGGAGGACTTAGAGCGGCAGATACAGATGCTTCGAGACCGAGGCCCAAAGTGAGACGCCGACCTTGACTTTACAACAGAGTCTCCATTCCCTTAATGGATCATGGATGAGTCAATCCTCCAGAGGTTCAAGATGCCATAGATTGAGCCATATGATGGCTCATCCGATCCTCTAGATCATTTGGAGAGCTACAAGGCCCTTATGACACTCCAAGGAGCCACGGACGCTCTACTTTGCAAAGCCTTCCTAGCGACTCTCCGCAAGGCAGCTCGTCTTTGATTCTCTGGACTAAATCCCAGCTCGATTCTCTCCTTTGAACAGTTGGGCAGGCAACTCGCCACCCATTTTGCCACTAGCCGGCGTCAGCGCTGGATCTCGGACTCCCTCTTCGCCATTAAGCAGGAGGGAGAATCCTTAAAAGACTACATCAATCGCTTTTCCTCGGCCACATGGGAGGTTCGCGATCTCGAGCAGTCAATCGCCATGTCGGCATTGAAGACTGAAGCTCGGTTCTACAAATTTCTCTTCTCCATTAAGAAGAGCTTCCCCGCCGACTTTCTTGAAATGTTGGTCCGAGCTTGCAAGTACGCCAAGGCTGACAAAGCCATGGCCTCTCGGCGGAAAGCAGCCGAACGACCTGCCAAGATGCATAAGAAGCGCCAGGAAGAGCACTCCCAACCAAGCAGCAGATTTTTCTAGCATGAGAAAGAGCCTCCTTAGCCCAAGAGCCTAGCTCGCCCGAGGTCTTCCCTCCAAAAGTTTCAGACATACACTCCCCTCACATCCACCCGAGAAAAGATCCTCATGGAGACTGAGGGTTAGGGCTACCTCCGACCTCCATTGAGGATGCGACCGATAGAGTCGCGGAAGTACTCGAGAAAGTACTGCCACTTCCACCAAGATCGCGGCCATGATACAGAGGATTGCTACGAGCTCCATGATGAGATCAAGGCACTTGTCCACCGAAGTCGGTTGAGTTGTTTTGTCTGTGATCAGGCCTACAAGAGAAAACCCGAGGAACAAAACCCAGTGCCGCATGAGGAGCAGAACGACAACTGACCTCTCGCGGGTATTATCAATACCATCAGAGGGCGGGCAAGTAGAGGCACCTGAAGCATCGAGCTCGGAAGAAGGAGCTTCCTCAAAGCATCTATGCACTGCAAAAGTCATATCCTTTTTCAATGAAGACCAAAAGGGTGTTGAGCACTCTTCATGACGACGCTGTAGCTATTTTCTTCATCATCGCAAGGCTTTAAAAAGGATTTTAGTACATAATGAAAGCTCGGTTGACGCCTTATTTTGTAATGCCTTTCAAAGGATGAGCGCTCCTCTGGCCAAATTCACAAGAGATTCTATCCCAAGAAAGTACTATGAAGTTAAACCTTCTTATGGCCCAGGTCAGCTCGGCCTACAACGCAACTCTTGGCCAACCAAGACAACAACGAGATCGGGTCCAGCCTGGCAAAGGAAAATGCTCTTGGGTAGCCATGGATCCTACACGATCATGGCTCCTCGACCTCGAGGAGCAGCGGCGTGGCCCAGAGCTTAACGCATGCCGCCTAACGGCCTCCAACGACTCCCAGCCGGTGCTGAGCCAAATTCTGAGGGACCTCGAAGCTCGGGAGTTGTCAATATGTCTCCAAAAGGTACCTCCATCTCCAACATCGTCCTCCCTTGTCTATGTTCTTGAGCTGATGCTTACCTCCGAGCTGGACTCTTCTGTTCTCGAGCTCATCTAAGTGCTCGAGCTCTTTCGTACTCGAGCTTATCTAAGTGCTCGAGCTCTTCTGTTCTCGAGCTCATCTAAGTGATCGAGCTCTTCCGTTATGCTCATCTAAGTGCTCGACGACATTTCGACGCTATTTCAATGACATTCGATGCTACTTCGACGATATTTAGACTTCACTTCGACACCATTTCAACGATATTCGATGCCACTTCGACGACATTTGACGACATTTCGAGGGTACTTCGACGCCATTTCGACGACATTTGATGTCACTTCGACGACATTTCGACGACATTCGACGCCACTTCAACGATATTTCGACGCCATTTCGACGCTACTTCGACGACATTCGACGCCTTCTACGACGACGCACCCTGATCTAAGTGAGGGCACCCTGTTGAGTGGACCACAAGCCAAAAAAAGGCTGCTGAAGTCGACCTCGAAGCAAAGTCGCTTAGCTCGGCTTGGACAGCTCGGCTTAAGGCCGTTAGCTCCGACTGCACGAGAGGTACATCCTACTTGGCACATACATCTCCACAGACATTTGATTATATTATAGGACGATCGATGACTGGACTACTTTCTTCGCCCGAGCCAAAAAGCAGCTCGAACTCGGAAGTCGGAAGATAGTGTTGGGGAAAAAATGGACCACCCCACAAATACAATCAGAGCATCCGAATCCGATGACAAGCATGACCCCGGCAAGCATGATCTCGACATGCACGACCTTAGCATGAATGAGCTCAGAAGGCTGCCAAGCTCAGAACGCCGAGCACAGAAGGCTGCCAACCTCAGAAGGCCGACCTTGTCGTCCACATGCTGCGGCCATGCCCTGCAGCAGCCTCACCACACCATGCTTTGCTTGCCGGCTACGCCACGACATATTAACTAGGGACCATACCTTGCTACGACTGTCAACAATTAAATGCGCATGATTTCCATGGACCTCCAACCAACCCAAAATCTCAGGCCATCAACGTTAACTCGTTGACTCACTCAATCTTGTCCAATCATTCACGGCAACTCATTTATTCACACGATCACACCCAATCATGACGGTAACCCATTAATTCGTCCAGTCACATCACAGGTAACCCTGACACCTCTCCTATAAAAGAGAAACTCCCTCTCCTCAGGGGACTGGTTACTCCTGACTTTGACTGCTACATACAAACTCTCTCTTTCTCCACGAAAGCTCTCCCTGACTTAAGCATTGGAGGGTCGGCGCCAGAAACCCCGGTCACCGGCTTCTTGCAGATCTCCTGGAGGACGCAGCCCGCCGATGCACCATATCCCGGAGCTCCTCCTTCTCAGCCAGTGGTCGTTCCCGGGTCCAGTTTCCAGCAACATACCCCATCTTATCAGTTTAAGCTTTTGGGACAAGTGGTGAATTTCCCAGTGGCATGCACCAAAAAATTGTTTCATCATTCTCTTAAAGTTGTGTTGTGGCTACCCTCTCCCGCTAGAGTATTGAAGGTTAATTTTGATGCTGTCTTGTGATTAGAAATGAGCTGAGGTGACCGATACGAGCTGGTGGCAAACATTTGCTTCCTTCATCAGTGCCCATAACTAAGCTGTCGGTTGCTTAGTCAGGCTTAAAGGTTGCGGTTCTAGGGTCATGCGTCAAGCAAGTTTGGCTTGAAGGCGACTCGATTACGATAATTTTTTGGCTTAATAATTCATCCGCATGCAAAATTAAATGTAATCCCATTGCGTGGGATATCTTACCTTGGAAAGCTTCTCCAATGATGTATTGCATTATCATGAGGCTAATCAAAAGGCCGATTATATGGCAAGTCAGAAGTTGTGATCTGCGAGGGGATGTAATGTGGACTCACGGGGATGTTCTAAATCCTCCATTTGTAGCCATCTTTCAAGCTGATTGGCTACACCTCTGGAATCTTATCGTATAAATCTTCAAGAATTGCTTACAATGATCTTGATAGCTTGCAGGTGTTTCCTTTAATCAATGCTATGCTTATGGTTAGACATCCTTTATTGTTGAAATTTTTCTATCTTAAGCTTTTTGAAATTCAAATGGTAGTGAGGGTTTGGCGAAAAAACAAAGAAATAGATTCACTATCCCATTACAATATAGTCAAAAACGAGATAAAGAACTAATGCCCAGTTTTGGTATTTCGATTGAAATACCCATAAATGGTATTTTACATAGAAATAGTATTCTTACTTATTTTGATGATCCACGATAATCCACGATACAGGAGAAATAGTTCAGAAATTACTAAATATAGGACCATAGAGGTAGATTCAATCATAAAAAAAAAGAATTTAATTGAGTATCGAAGAGCAAAAGAATTTAATCCAAAATACTAGAGAAGTTCATGGCGCACTAAGATAATACTTTCGTTAGTCTCATGCAGCCAAGTTATGCTCTACTGCACTTTGAGTCTGGACAATTACCACCCTCTATATTCAATTGGTAACCGGATGGTTGATACCGTGGATGATCAATTTGGGATGCAGGGTTTTATCTATTTACAGGACTTTATTTATATCTTGCTTTATGTCAATAAGGCGGAAGCTGAACTTTCTGGGAAGCTATGATATGGTTTTACCTCCTTAACACGGCTATGATCATTACATTTATTGTAAATCTTTACTAATATCTTTACATTTCAGCATTGGGTTAATCAAAGCAGCTGGATCTTGGCAGTTTCTACTTATTTATTTGCCTGCTCCTTTCTCTATTCATGTTCAACAGGGCATCTTGACCGCATGTTTAGTGAGTCATTAAGAAGAGCATTGGAGTGACAGTAACGATTCGTTTGCACCCCCCAGTAATTAGAGCA
>JAOXJJ010000001.1:6350941-6372134 GCA_025769935.1 Phoenix roebelenii
AGTATTGTTTTCTATAATTAAAATATGTGACAAAAACGACGATACTTATCCAATTCTAGCTAGTGGCTGCAAGCAGCCCATGCGAGATCTTCTTGCCTGTGGAGAACGGAGCTTGTGGAATCTTTTTGACTCGCAGCGACGTACTCATAGCATGCAAGAACCCTTCAAAAGACTGTTTGTCTTTTGTCCGACTTTTTCTCGCACCCCCTCCTCCCTCATGGCTGGCAAGTATAGATCTTGTTGAACGCGCCTGTCGTTCCAAATGAACGATTTTTGTTTTTTTTTAAGCATGCATACCGAGCAAAGAGCCAAAAGAGAAACAAACCACATTTATCATCTCGTTCCGATAGAACATGATCATCTACACCGAGATATTAGTGTACAGGCTTTTTGATAATCACCAATTTGTTCCATATTCAATGCATTTGAGAGGCTTAGGTGAACTCGCTAAAAAAAACCCTTTTTTTTCTATTTTATTTTTGAAGCTTTTTCTGCAATGAGCCAATTTAAAATAAACTCATTAAGAGAAGACTTTTACTTTCTATTTTGTTTTTAAATTTTTTTTTGTGATGAGCCTTCTTTAGACCGGAATCTTAGGTGACCGTCTCAGTCGTCTAAGAGTTAAGCCGACGTGTTGCAGAGAAATGAAATGGTTGTTATAAAATTGTTTTTGAGTAAGTAATGTGACTATTTCTTATTGCTGTTGGAATTTGGTCTATCCTCTTCTATAATGGTGCCCAGCCCAAAAAAAAAAAAAAAAAAACCAAGAATATGGGGACACAGAGGGCACAAGTTCGTATAAATCAACATGGATTCAAGGTTTCAGCTCGTGCCATCTCAATGTAGGCGTCAAATATTTTAAATTAACTGGTTTAAGCGAGGACAAAACAACATATTATATTGGCTCATTTTAATGCGATTAAAAACGTTTCGAGAGACCAGCTAGTCCTTAGCTGTCCCTACCGTTGAGTTGTTTCCAGTCAAAGAGATGAGCATTAATTAATGATAGATCGCTATCATGGCCCTGCCCAAGTGCAAGAAGGCCTGCGGCAATAGTGCAGGAGTTAAATTTTGTGGTTCCAAAATAGATTTTTTTTTTCATAAACATCCTTCTACAAATTTAAATTTATATAAACATTTTTTTAATTTATATTTTTATTTTTATAAAATATTATTTTTTTATAAATATTTTTAATATAACGTTTCTTCCAGTACTATTAATAAAAATCATACTTATTTTAATTAAAAAATAAAATTTTAAGATTAATTTTTTATTTTCTATCGCATTCTTCTTATAAATATTTTTTTTACTCATCTACTTATTAAAAATATTTTAATTATTTTAATTTGAAACTATTAAGTTTTTAACGATGTTAATAGCATGGACATATATAGATATACATACATACATATATATATATATATATATACACACACATACATACATACATATACACATGTATACACATACATACACACATATACATACATACATACATACATATATACATACATACATATATACATACATATATACATATATATATATATATATATGTAAAAATAAAAATAAAAATAAAAATAAAATAATGAAACAAATATTTATATATATATATTAAATTAAAAAAATATTTATATAAAAAATTTGATATTTAGGGAGATATTTATGTGAAAAACCCCGTTCCAAAACTTCTTCGTCTTTAATCTAATCCCACACTCGCACGATCCCATCCTCGATCTCTCTCTGGGTTATTATATTTCTGGCTCCCGACCGCACCGACTCAATGTCGCTCGACTCGAGAGCATCGGCCCATCCTCCACTCTCTCTCTCACCTCCTCGCGGTATTTCAGGACATAGATTCTTCCACAAATCACAAGTTTGCCATTCCAAGGCCAAAGTGACCCCCCCTCTCATCATTCTCCACGGTGAAATCAAAATTCGAAGTAAAAAAAGTAAAAAACCAATATCAAATGCATATGCAAAAGGTGAGCAAGTATTAAAATATTTAAAAAAATAGCGAATGAATTCATATTATTTTATAATATCTCAGATCTTTGGTGGATTATTCCCCTCTCCTTCATAAATCACAATACATCAAAGTAACTCATGAATCTTAGAATCAGTATCTTTTGTATTAAGACAAGTTGTACACATATAATCTTGCTGTTTAATATTATCAAATTATTTCTAAGCTTATTGCGTGTGTTGATTTGATGAATATATGTACTTTTTTTAAAAAGTGAATTCAAATCACAAGAGACCATTTTTTGAAAATTAATGATTTACATATTTTGTTATAGTGAAAATAATTATTATATGTTTATGCCAATACTGAATCTTTTGTTTGGAAATAAAATACTATTTCATAGTTACTAAATATTGTTATTTCAATTTTTTAATCTAGCATCGAGCCTTGAACTTTAAATTATTTATTTAAATAAAAATAAGAGTATATAATGACAGATGTTATCATCATTATATGGTAGTTGTCATGGTGATAAATAATATATGCTATTTGACGATTGACATGATGTAAGAGCTGTTATAATGCAACTGGGGATGTAGAATTGAATTTTCTTTTTTTTTTGGTAAATAATATGATCGAATATATATAGATTTATAAAAAAATAAAATAAAATAAAACTGAATAGAAAGATCTGCCGAGAAAACCGAACCGAACTACCATTCTTTAGACTCCCACGTAGCATCTAAAACTTTACCACGCGACGGCTAATCAACTTCCCAGAAGAAGAACAGTGGTATTCATGTAATTTAATGCATATCGACACCCTAAAGTTAACTCTATAAAGTCGGCTTATTTTAAAAAGCATATTGATATTTTCACCCGCAGGACCATTAAATCTCCATAAAAGCCATACCCCCTGAGCATCTGCTAAGAAGTTAAAGGGTACGGGTATCACTGCTGCTTCTAAAACCATAGCTTCACAAAAAGTCCTACACAAATAAAGATTAAGAGCCTAATTAACGAACAAATCCATACTTATTATCACGCTTAAAACTGAAAAAAATAATTTAGCTAGATCTTAATTTAAACCGACAAAGGAGACACTGGAGAGCTCTTGTGTCGTACAATTTAAGTAAAAAAGAAGGCAGAGAGAGAGAGAAAGAGAGCTTCGGGAGTCGCGCCACATTATATTAGCTGGAGAGAGCTGAAAAAGAGAACACAAGAGAAGCAGAGTACGGCCATGGCGTCTTCTCCCAGCCTCCGCTCTCTCGTCGTCTTCCGACCGCCTTGTATGTGACTCGAGAAGTGGAGGTTCCGGATGGCGAAATGCGAGCGAGGCGACGACGGGGGGTTCCGCCTGTGGCCGGTCTTCTCCGTGGCGGCATTTCGCCGGAAGCTGCTGGAGGCCATGATGTGCGGAGTCTCCAGGCACCGGCGGAGGGGCGGCGCGGCCTTCGGGTCTCCAGAGCGGCAGCCGAGGAACCATGGGTCGGAGAGGCTGGCGGAGCTGCTGCGGGCAGAGTTCTCGGAGGCCGGCTCCGACGAGGCGGAGGCGGATACGAGGCGGAAGATCGAGGCCTTGGAGGAGCTCCAGCGCGTGGTGGGGAGCCTCCCGACCGGCGACGGGGACAATGCGGGAGCGGACCGCCGGAAGGAGGCCGCCGGGGAAGTGCGGCGGCTTGCTAAGGACGACGCGGAGGCGAGGGAGACGCTTGCGATGCTTGGCGCCATCCCTCCCCTGGTGGGAATGCTCGATTCCCCGGATCCCGACTTGCAGATCGCGGCGCTCTACGCCCTTCTCAATCTAGGGATCGGCAATGACTTGTAGGCTCTCTCGTTTCCTTCTCCCGTCGGAGATCTGTAATGCTCATTTTTTCTCATTAGGGTTTTGATTTCAGGAACAAGGAAGCTATAGTGAAGGCCGGAGCCGTGCACAAAATGCTGAGCCTGATCGAATCGGGGAGCTCGCCGTCGGTCTCCGAAGCGATCGTCGTGAACTTCCTCGGCCTCAGCGCTCTGGATTCCAACAAGGCGATCATCGGCTCCTCCGGCGCGGTTCCGTTCCTCGTGAACGCCTTCAAGAACACTAACGCCACCACCAGCGGCGGGGGCTCCTCTCAGGCGAGGCATGACGCACTCCGGGCGCTCTTCAACCTCTCCATCGCCGCCGCCAACACCCCCCACCTCATTGAGGCCGACCTCGTCCCCTGCCTCCTGGCGGCGATCGGCGACATGGAGGTGAGCGAGAGGGTCCTCTCGGTGCTCTCGAACATAGTCGCCGCGCCGGAGGGGCGGCGGGCGGTGAGGCGATCCCGGGACGCGTTTCCAATCTTGGTCGACGTCCTCAACTGGTCGGACGCCCCGGGGTGCCAGGAGAAGGCGGCGTACGTGCTGATGGTGATGGCCCACAAGGCCTGCGGCGATCGGGCGGCCATGATCGAGGCCGGGATCATGTCCTCCCTCCTCGAGCTCACGCTTCTGGGGAGCCCCCTGGCCCAGAAGAGAGCGTCAAGAATTCTCGAAATCCTGAGCGTGGCCAAGGGGAAGCAGATATCGGAGGGGTTCGGCGAGGGGGGAGGAGGGTGCTCCAGCGTGCCGGCGGTGTCGGCGCCGCTCATCGGAGGGACAGCGGAGGGGGAGGAGGAGGAGGAGGCGGGGATGAGCGAGGAGAGGAGGGCGGTGAGGCAATTGGTGCAGCAGAGCTTGCAGAGTAACATGAGGAGGATCGTGCGGCGGGCCAACCTCCCGCAGGATTTCGCGCCGTCCGATCACTTGAAGGCGCTCACCGCCTCCTCCACCTCCAAGAGCTTGCCTTTCTAATCTGGGGGACCATGCCCCAAAATAAGAGGTAATAATAAGAATGGAAGGTTATATTCTTCTCTGTTTTTCTTGTCATTTTCGTCGTTTCTCTTATCTGCTCTGTGCCCAAAACGAGCCCTCTTTCTTTCTTGTTTTTTCTCCCTTTTTTGTGGTTGGTAGCAAGAGAGGCCTCTTCTTTACTAGGGAGAGTATTGTTCTATAGAAATATACACTCCTCGAACAAAGTGATAAAGGTTTTGGTTCTCGGCTCCTTCCCTTGTACAGGACCTGGTTTTGTCGGCGTCTTTTACGTCATATGGTAGGGGATGGAATTGACGGCCCCTTTCCCAGTTTCCCACCTTCATGGGCGAAGGCTGGTTTCCATTTTTCTCTCGCTGCGTTTTTACTCCCTGCTTTTGATAAATGTATATATATATATATATATATATTATTTATATGCTTTGACCGTAAGCATGGTTTTGAGCAACTTGTGTTATGGTCCTGCAGTAGCTGGTTTAATGGTTTCAACATTGTGTGCGCATTTCAACAATGGCCGTTTTTTTTAAAATTTTCTGCACTGTTTCTGAAATAGTTCTTTATTTATTTCGGTGTTTGTTAGATTCAGAGAATGATATTAAATAATGCAATAGTTTTGCTATAATTGCCTGCTTCTTTTTCATTACTATTCACAAAGTCCTGCTGAAAACTGGACCTGATCGCTTTATCTTCTGGGTCTTGGACCCTTGTTTACTGTGGGGAATTTTTAGGTCTTCGGGCACTACCTTAGGTGTTTTTGAAAAGAAATAAAAAAAAAAGAAAAAAGAAAAAAGAAAAGTCTGCCTGGGTCTTAGAGCTGAACTCCTCCTAATCTCTCTCTCCAGAACATGTTTTCGAGCTAGAGAGAGAATGATCAATGCTATGCATAAAGAAATCCGCAGAGACTTTTTTGTTATGTGAGATATGACTTCTTTTACTTTAATCATGCTTGCTGATGGGATGCATGTGCTGTTGCAGGAAGGAGGGAACGCCAGGTGATAGCATGAACTTGAAAAGCCCTCAAGCTTTTGGTATCTTCCATGGGTAAAAGTTCTGTATAGTCAAAAGTTAGCTCGTCTCTCTATCTTGTGCTTGTTTCCATCTGTCTTTAGGAATAAATGTTCTGTGAATCTGATGGTATTGTCGTTAGACCGTATCATAGTGGAGAGAGAGAGAGAGAGAGAGAGAGAGAGAGAGAGAGAGAGAGAGAGAGAGAGGATATATAACGTATAAGGAGCGAGTGCTGAATGTTGGACCAGCTATCTAAGTGCTTCATTTCTTTACCCTTCCAGTAGGGGACAGAGATTGTAAGGGAGAATCTGGTAGCTATTGGTGGAACGGCACTTTCTTTTGGTATTTGGGGTAGTTGTTATGGGTTGGCCGTCATGGCCAGCCGCTTTATGATGCCTGCGCTGTTAATTGCCGACGGGATAAAAGGGTTAGAAAGCGAAATGTGTGTCATGTATGAAGTTTTTTTTGGAAGTATCTCTAGTTCCTACGTTATGTTATTTCACTTGAAACCTAATGCCCATACGAGTATGCAGGAGTTGAGTTTTTTTTGCCGGAAGAAAAGCCAGCAGAAGGTCGGTTTTTAATGGTGGGAATGTCCGTCCATGGTATTTATTTTTTCTGATGGTTGCGATCCCGTGTTACTCACCATTGAATGTACGAGCTTCAACCAAGCTAAACACGACTCAAGTCTTGTGCGCGCGTGTGTGTGTGTGTGTGTGTTTCCACAGTTATTGGGTAATTTAGTGCTGAACAAAACCATGTTCAGAGTTCACAAGCAAATGAGCGAATTTTTCTTTGTTGGTCTCTCTTGCTAATGAATCGTTCGTAGTTGTAATGAAACGATGTGTAATGATAAGGGTGGCCATCTAATGTAACAGCAGCATGGCAAATGTAGATGTTGAATTAATGCACGTGTTCTTAATGCACGTGTAGGTTAGAGTTATCCACACTTGGCTTGGACGATAAGGAATCCATGGTTGATATGAGTTGCAACTAAGTTTTAAACTGAGGTCAAAGCACTTATCGGCTTGCTCTGAGGTTGGTGGAAATCGAACTGAATGAGATGACCAAAGTAGAGAACAAATGGTCTTTTTCGAGGCTGATCTCTTAGAAAGTTTTTGGCGAAAAATTCTCGATGTCTAAGTTAGAATAATAAGACAATAGTGTGGAAAGGAAAAAAATTTGTAGAATAAAATATCAGAATAAGCTTATTTGAGGATTCTTGGGCCATTTTCTGTATAGGGTATTATATGTTATCTGATTAGGCGCGATGTGCTTTAATTACGAGGTAACGATCATTTGCATGATAAGTAGTGTGCTATTTGCTAATCGTGTATTAATTGCAGTATTGTCATAATTGCTGGTTTTTATTAGTATGATGGGAGTGGCTTTTCGGTTTTTGAAAACCAAAGTTATTTATTTCGGCTAATATCGAGGTCAAAAAGGTTGAACTAATTCGGGATTGGGATGTCAACAGTTTTAGCTAATACCAAGGTTAAGAAGATCGGACTAATTCGGGACGTCGACATTCTCACATCAATATGCACCCTGCATTTTATCCACAAAGGCTTGGGATTTAAGGGAGTCAGGATCTTTGCCGACACCAGCATGTACATTGAGCTATTTTCACCCTAAAAGTTTTTAGAACCCAGCAGCTTAGATCCCAGTAGCTTATTCAAACTCCCACCGTCCCCCTACGAGTACGCGGGCATCATGTCACCGACAACCCTACCAATTTGATGTCGAGAGGTGCCGAAACATACGGGTCTTCATGCATGATGTGATCGGGTCTAGTTACCTTTGATGTGGTCCCTTGGGGGCTGACATGACATGCAGGTGGCCTGGCGTCAGTTGAAGGAGAACGAAGGTTAATGTCGTCCTACATGTACGTATCTTGCTGAGGAAATAGATCTCCATTAGATGTCCCTATAAAAGCACTCCTTGTCGCCATTTGGCATAACAAGGTCTCTGGGTATACTGCCACTGCTCGTAGAACCAAGGATTTATATACATGATGGTTTGAACAAGGGCCAACATCTTCTCTAGTCGAAGCCCTGCCCCTTGTGGTAGGTGATTTGGGTTGTACCATTTGAAATGAAGTTCAGCAGTAACCATGAACAATTTTGTTTAAGCTCTTCATTATATGCTTCTAAAAAAGAGAGAAAAAAGAAGTAATCATCGATCCACAAAAAGTGTGTGACGTAGACCCATATATTAGTGTCTAACCCACTTGAGCACACAATGTTATATTTGCTACATATTTTTCCTCTTGAACTTTCCTTCTCAAAAGAAAAGGAGAAAAAAAGAAATATCTATCAATCCAAAAAAAATGTTTTTTTTGACATAGACCCAGAACATTTCATTGGTTGCATCAACATATTTAATTTTTAAGCCACTCGAGCAAACCATGCCATATTTCTTACATATTTTTCCACTTGACCCATCAAATGAGTTGTATCATAATAATTTGCATTAAATTAGAAAGTGATGGCAAGGTAATCTAATGGCTAATATTTTATTGATTGATGAGGACCATGGCCTTCATTTTATTTTAGCCACATGTATCATGCAACTTATTGAGATGGAGAATTGAGAGAAAATAAACAAAAGCAGGAAGTTTGTCTGGCTATGGAAGGGAGTGGAGGTTAGTGGTTGGTTTGCGAACAGCCTAATTGCCCTCTTTGTTTTGCTCCACGCACTTTTATTTTTTTTGACGAGAGAGAGAAAGAGAGAGAGACCCGGGGAGGAGTAGATTATGTAATCCATGTGAGGACGTGAAAGATAATGCTAAGTACATAATTCAAGTACTCTAGTGCAATTTTATAAATCGATTTTTATATAATGTATGAAATTTTTGCTGGAAGTCAATATTTTTTTGTTGGAAAAAGTTTTGCCATATATATATATATATATTTTTGGTGCAACCGCGCCTTGGAGGATTTGAAAAAGTCAAATATTTAGAATATGTTTTAGTGCCAATGGCACGTGCTCTAGTGTTTCTCATGTGATGGTCCAAAATTATGTGCTGTAAAAAAAAATAATTCAATCCGCCGCATTATTTGTCTTCCAAAAAATAGGAAATGTATTTTCTCGAGAGCAACAGGGTGGCGGTGATTAATAGACTGTTTCACGGAAGCCGCCTGTCGCTCGCGCGAGCTTCGTTAGCCGGACCCATCCCGACCGCCACGGGGGAATCCGCTGCTCGCAGCGAAGAAGGAAGCGATGCGGGGGAAACAGCACTGATTTTAGGAAAGCCCTCGATCATGTCAGCGTCGGCGTGCAGAAGTGAATCATGTGACGGGCTCAATCGGACAGCCCGACGCCAGGGAGATGGTTCCGCCAAGAAGCATCCTAATCGTAATCAGGTCCATCCATTTGGCTGGCGTCATTGATTGGACGGACAAGCTCGCCAGCTTCCCCGAACGATAGTACTGAAATTATTTCTTTGACAGCACGGGGGCCTTTGTACCTGCCTCGCCCCATCCCAATCATCGAAACTAGAGGCTTTTAGCCTTCTCCGTCTTCTTCTTCTTCCTCCATTTACCCCAGCCAAGGATACGACACGAAAGGCAGACGAGACCACCAACAGCACAAGATGGCTATTGGACCTTCATACGGCGTTTTACTGTTTTTTTTTTCCCATTTGCGGTTGTTCGATCTGTAAAAACTGGTTCCGTCAACATAGAAATCAATAGGTGGTTGTGAAATTTAGAATATTATTTATACTTTTTGGGAAAGAAATATTTTAGAGCTCCTGCAGCTACACGATCCTTTTGCTGATATTTTTATATGCGGCAAACGGAAATATACCATTTTGATATTATTCGTTTCTGTTAACCACAGTTTAACTAGATTAAAATATATAACCAGCTTGCAAATTTACTAATACACCATCTTTCAAGTCCATGGTTGTCAAATAAAGAATTATGGATGCAAATATAAAAGAATTTCTTAGACTTTGTACCTATAGTCACTTTTCAAATCTTCACATTTGGCAGAATGGACAGAGAATGCATGATAGCTTGAAAAGAAATGATTTACACGGGTAGGTATTTAGGCTAAAGATGGAAAATAGCAGATTTCAAAGTGATATTGGCAAAGTACGGGAAAAACACAAGAAGAGAAATTTCAGAAGAATTGACGCGTAAAATTAGTGCTACTGATATCTCCTGCTATACTTTCTAATGAGAACTATCGAGCATCCCACATTGATTTCACATCAAAGCTAAAAATTAAATGAATATTTAAAGAGTTTAAAAAACAAAAAAAATATCTAAATTTATAATTATGGGAGAGTTTTAAGACAAATAAATTGTAGAGTTATCAGAGTTGCAAAGAAAAAAACTGTCAACAAAAGCTAACTTAAATGAGTTTTCAAATGCATAGCATATATTTAATGCTATTATATAATTATTTGCACAAAAACAAAAACAACAGAGAACTACTCTAGCAGCTAACCTCAACACCGATGCCTAATTACATCATTCGGTGAAAAGTCGAAGAAACATTTTGATGACAGGAAGTTCATGGATGACAGAGATTTTTTCATCCAAGAGCTGACCATGTCAGGAACGACCTAGACAATAGAAACAAGACAAGAAAAGCTTGTCTGTAAAGCGTACCATCTCTATAAAAGCTGAGATCTGATGTCTACTTTGACAAATTGACGAAGCTGGACCCCTCGCGAGAATTTCCACTACCATTTCTGAGACTGCTACGAAAAAGAGAGAACTCTATAGTACGTAGACTTTAAATAGACGGTGGTCCATGTAATTCTTAGACTTAAAAATTTCAAAGCTTCCTTAATCAGCATCGGCTCACAATGAACTGAACATTTTTCTTAATCCAACTTCAACTCTAATAAAATCAATCCGCTACTTGCTTCCGCTAACTGGAAGGTATACACCTTCTGCTGCTAGCCAGACATTATCAGGACGCTTATCTCGAACACCACAGACCTGCAAAAGAGTACCAAACTGATGTTAAGCAGAAGGGAAGCCTAAAATACAAAAAGGTTGCTGACATGACAGTCTTCGAAATAATCTTCTTTTTTTTTTCTTTTGGGTTAAAAATAAATGCAGTTTTTAAGTTGGGGAGTTCCTGCACCACCACACTGTTAGGACAGAATGGATATTACGACACCAAAATTCTCCTGTTACCTCCTGCTGCCCTCCAGCTATCCGCGTGTACTTCTTGTCATGGCTGTGCAGGTAACCTCCAGTATCAACATGTCGAAGTCTTACTCTCTGGTCTTGCCTCCATGTTTTCCCACTACCCTCAACTTCAAGCCTGAAGAAAAATGCCATAAGAGATGGATCAGCATTTAAATATAGTTAAGAGTCAGATGCTAGAATTTTTCTGCATTGATGTGTCTGTCTCACCACCAAAAATCACCAGTATCCGACTCATTCTCTCCTCCAAAACAGCTCACCTACAGATGATGGCAAACAAGTCATTAGATATTAAAAATCCAGAATAATTTTACACAAGATGCTATAAAATGAAAATGCAAATTAGGTCAGAAGACTGATAACACTTGTCTAATGCAATGTACATGTTTCTGTGGATATGCGCATCAATTGATGTGCCAAGAAATGGTACTACTACAAAACAGATCAAATAATACTGGATTCTATTTATATGTTGACACTCCCCTTCTTTGATGAAATTGTCTGCTAAACCTTTAGAAAATGTTCTGGCAGTTTAAAATCAGTTGCCTGACAGCAGTCACCGGATGCTCTGCGAAAACCTTTAGAACATTTACTCATTTTAACTCCTGAAGACTGCTCAGGTTTCAACATGGTAGGTGTTTTGGGTGCAATAATAACAAAAAACATGGTCTTCTTCTTGGATTTTTAATGCCTATTTGCACTCTCTGAAAAAGGCCCTGCCCCTAGGAAGCTGTCAATTTCTGCACTATACATCGGTGCACACTAGCAGCACCAATATACCAATCCCTGCCCCTAGTAAGGTGTCGACCTCTAGACCACACACCCATGCGCACTAACTGCATCAATATGCCAGTGAAGAAACTTCAGCTTCCACAACATGAGGAATTGCATTTTGCTGGAGGCTTCAAGAGTTTCCACCTGCCACTGTCCCCATCCTCTTCAGCAAAAATCCTCACGGCCCTCCTCCCCAAATAATAGTTATCATAAACAGGAACAATAATCAAAATCAGAACAACAGGTAAACAGCAGACAGGTCATATTCTGAAGAAGTGCCATCAAATATCCAGCTATTTCCTATACAGTGGAGTCCATGCGAGCATCAATTCTCCATGTTCAACATAGAAGGTAAGAGGACCAAATAGAAAGGTATAATTGATATGTGATTAGCTGTACATTAGTGTCATAGAAAAGTATGCACATTAGTCTGAGCCACCAAGGGCCCACGCCACCCAACTAACATTATAGGCATGCCAGATTAAACTATAAACAAGGTTGCCTGAATTTGCACCTGGTATTTTCTGGCCTGACTAGCGATGGAGGAAAAAGAACGTGGAAGAATAAGGTACTATGCTCTCTGTTTTAGGTTGACTAAACCCAATAACTTGCTGTTCATATCCTAAGCTAATCGAAATGGGAGGGGTGGCATATGTTACAAAGCTTCATAAGATGGGTTTTGCTTGAACTTAAAGCTTACGGGCAACTATATGCTTTGTAGAGGAGACATATGTGATAATTGTTTAAGTTAATACACCACATACCGCACACTTGAAAATTCGAACATGAAACAAGTTATGAAGATTGATAAGAAAAACTAAATTTAACATCATGTCAACGAAAAAAAAAGAAAAGAAAGAAAACTGAAGATAGTACAGACTTTATCCACTTATTTTGCACATTATGCAGAAATGATATCTAATTTCAGTTCTTGCTGTTAGATGTATCCTTGAAAAGATTATAAAGGTTATTTTATCATTCCAGACATCCACCAGAAGAAAAAGGTTATAGAGACAAGAAATGAAAGACATAGCCTAAACCCTTGGTATCAGACATGGCCAAGAGAAACTTTGTTAAATAAATACAAGGGATGGACCAACCCTACGAGAGTAGGATGGCATGTTTTATGTTGTTCACAATTTAAAGCCGCACACAGACTAGCAACAACGGTAGTAGCGAACCAGTTAACGACATGACTACTGCTCATCAAAGGCTTCTTGAAGATTGAAGCAGCACAGAGCAGACCTATTTTAAGTTGGTTGATCTATGCCATAGGTGTCCAATATAGTGAGTCCAAAATGGAAGCCACCCTAAAAGGATACTATAGTTGTTTAAGTCTCAGATTCCAAATTCATCGTTTGAAGCAAAATATTCTCCTTCAATGACCCGTCCTTTCATTAATTTAGTTTTCCACCATACATATACCTCTCCAAGGCTCTGAAAAAGTATAATAGCATTCATTTCTACATCTGAAACCGTTTCGTGTTTCACTGTAATGTTTTGCCGCAAAAAATCATATTCAACTTTTATGCTTTTGATCCCAAGGCACATCATGTCATCCATATAGTCTTGCATGAATTTCCCTGATTGGTAAAGCAGAATTTTTGTTTCTTGTCAAAAATCATTTCACAGGATAACTTTTAAAATTTTCAACCGAACCACAATAACCACTGGAGTTCCAAGGACATAAAAAGAGGAAGGATTGCTTGAATTTGCTAGGCATGAAATGCCTCCAACAAATTGATGATTTTTTTCCCTACAGCTCCTTGTTTACAACAAATATATCCTGAGGTGCCGAGAGGAAAACTTGGGCAACTTGTAGGTAGCATCTTGCTATATAATAAGAATCTTGGCAAGGCAAGAGGTCTTCCAAGTTTCAAATTTAAGAATCCATCTTCTCATTTTCTAAAACTAACCTGGGCTTGTGATTACTTCGTAGCCACAGAGAACGAGGCAAACTTAATCTCTTGGTTGGTCATCAAGGATTTCATTGAACCAGAAAATAATGTTTGAGGAGTCATTATTTAACATTGCATCCCATTAACATTTTAGCATGCAGCTCAAAAAAATTTCACAATTTAAGATATATCACTTTCCTAGAGTCAAATTATTCTTTGGCATAAAATAGATAAAAATCATCCAGAGAATAGTTGATCATGGCATAGAGGATATGCCCATCCTAATTCTATATAAAAGTGGTACATGTCACCACTTTAATTCCTGTAACAACCCTATTAGATTTCTCTCTTAGAGGTTTAAAGTTTAAACCAGGTAAACTTCTATTAAAAACAGATCCTAACATTGCTGGAATCTAAGGAGAAGGAACCAAGGGGGAACTCTCCTTAAATTGAGATTTCCATTATTCATAGCAAAACATAATCTTATCTGGTTTAAGAATATGATACACCAAAAAAATATTAAACAATTTCATGACAAAGGTGTATTATCCAATGATGGGAAAACCAACCATCAGCAATTTGGTCATTTTCTCACCCTATTTAACTTAGTCACCAGCCAAGATTAAAAAATGCAATAGAATATTCGCAAAAGGTGTTTTCCGCAAATATATATGAGATTTTCTAGCTCAATTTGTAAATCTCAATAAGAAGACTATTTATATGTAATAAAAGCACAGGTGCAATTTCCCAAAAAGAAAAACACATAACTTATATACAAAAAATTTGGAAATATCTAATATTTTTTTTGAGGAATCAAGTTGGTCCCAAGATTAATAACAACTAGTCTTTGTTACCTAATATCTAGTAACCAGCTTTTTATCTAAAATTCTTAGTATTAGCTATTTGAAGTTGGATTATACATAAAGTCAATGCATTTTCAATGTGCATGCAAATATAATAAGAATACTATTATGAATATTGTAAAAACATGGCCATGGTGCTGCCTATATTACTTATGGTTCCTAAACATAGAAGATTAAAATGAGATAGAAAAACCAGATGATAAAATCAACCGCAATCTAAACTGGTATCAAATGTTTTCTAAGTGAAAGACAATTTTAAGTAAAATAGAACAAAATAAGGTTCAATAATCCAATTTGCAGTGCAATACAGAAACTAAGCAAGCCTTTTCAGAGCAAGCAGCATTGATTTGGGAACCAAATCTTTCAATACAAAGTTACACTTAAGTTGCGTAAAGAATAGGGATGACAATTACCCATGATATTTCATCCTCTACTAATGAGATGCTACAGAGAAAGCTGAAAATGAAAGTTACATAAGAAACTATTTAGAGTAAGATAGAGATAGTGAAAATATATATCCTAAAGAAACTGAAACCTCCACACAAAGTATGAAATGAACAAGGAAAACTCCTCCTACCAGGAAAACAAAAGACAAATTTCTTGCATGATATGAAGAGTTTTTTTCCTGTAGCTTTGTATGGTATTTGCTGAATAAACTAGCTTATGGGGACTCTAAAATTATGCAAATGATATTTAATATTTTATTGCTATATACAGAATTTTGCACCATGTATTACAAGATTTAGACTAACATGCTTACCTTTTATATAAAAATTGTTACAAATCAACTTCAGGAACTTGAAATATGCTAATATTATTTAAAAAACAAATATTAACTAATCTTTTCCAACCAATAATGTCCTTTCATCACAATCATTAGTTAATAGGAGTATATTATACATTCAAAAGCTCAATTTCTTAGTATTATAAAGTATTGCTTTTCCATGTATATATAATCTCTGATGTCATAGTTTTTGATTGTACAAATACCATGTAAAGTATGGTTACTGCTTTACCATAACATAACCGAAAAGGACAAAGGCTAACCTTCTTCTCTTCGATAGGAACAAAATAATCACATTCTTCACCAATTGAATTGATAAAATGAAATAGACATATCGATCATAATAGATGCACATTACTCAGTACTGTTAGAATATCAAGTAAAATTCAAATCCTTACTAACCTCCAGGTTACCAGATATTGGGGAAGCATGCAAGTGACTATGTAGCCATTTTCGAGTCCTCATATGTTGTAACCTAATAAGAGTTCTGCTTTGAATGACATCACCTTGTTTGGCAGATGAATCTGGAACAGGCCTTACAATCTGCAAAGTTTAATCATTTTTTAGGGGAAGAAAGAAAGATATTCATAGAGCAAACTAAGTTGAACAGATATCACAACCCAGACAGTGACTAAAGGCCAGCCGAGATAGACATTAAAAAAATTTAGAAAATGAGAATTTGTCTGACAGACATCGATTCTCTGAATATAAAAACTTTAGCATATGAGAAATTAAGAGATAAACAAGCTGTAAAAATGGTTCCAAGTTCCAACCTTTACTTCAAATGTTGCTACAATACGCTTGCTAGATATTCAGAAAGTAAAACTGTGATAAGATGTTTCAAAATGGGTCATTTTTATTGACAATAGCCTGAGTTTAAAGCCAATACATTATCATTAGCAGGTGAACCAAAAACAAAAGAATCATGCATCCTATTTAAATAAGATCACCAATCCAATGTAAACAATTAGCCGAGAATAACTCGGGAACATATGTGGTTGTAGTTTTTTTTTTCTTTGATGCAGAGGTTGCAAACAATTGTTATATGATTCTTTTCCTGCATTTCATACCAGTGTTCTTTTCTACCTTAATGTGGTCTATAAAACAAATCAGAGGAGAATGTGAATCACATCATGGTTGAATATCAATTGGCTAGATGCACCTGGAACATCATATCTGAAGTCCCTATATTCCCATGAAATTCAGTTCAATAGCAGAGTTGAAAAATCTGCTGTCATCCCAGAATATTACCAGAGAGACAACAAGGAGTGCTCTGTTATGCAGGGTGGATCCTCAAAATGCCAAATGAATGATTGTCAATGCAAGAAACAGTAGGCAATGTTGTTGCCATTACAGTCATTCAGCTGGCTAATTGAGTATCACAAGCCAACAGGGAAACGACCAACATCACCACTGCCAGTCACTGCAGTACAAATGGCTCCTCAAACTCCTCCAATTCTTTCACCATTTTAGTCAACTGGCTACACCCATGGAATGGTTAAGGTCAGCTATGATGGCTTTATAAGGGACCCTTTCACTTGTACAAGCTTTACCATAAATAAATGCCTAGATAAATGTTGTCTGCTGGTAGTCACATTATCAGATGCTCAGTGCCAGCTGCATAATGAAGGCTGCTTGGGAAGGACTAATGATAGCAGCATATAGACTGAAGGCTAACATGATTTAGTTAGAAAGAGTTCTGTGACAGTTAATCAACAGATTAGGAACCAAACCTCTGGTGATCAACATCAGAACCCACCTCTGCAGAATATTTGGGATACTGCTGCCACTTTACAGTGTTTTAGAGTCAACCACACATTAGGGAAGATAATGGACCTGCAGATTGGACAGTGGGAAGGGGAGTTGATGGTGGTTATAATTTTGGCTCGGGTGTGGAAGTTGCTCAGCAGCTCTCTAAGGCAATCATTGTAGCAGATTCCAATAGGCATAATTTTCTTTTATGTTGATGCTTTTCTTAATAAAATTTTTGAGGCTTCTTCTTCCTCTTTACCAAAATAATAATAATAATAATAATAATAATAATAACAATAACCAGATTAAAGATAGTTGCAGGAAGCACATAGTGCTCTATGTCTTTCCATCATTTAAATAAGTTTGTAAAACGTTCAATAGAGGATCATTTTTCCCATACGTTTTTCAAACTTTACAGAAAATCTTCTGCTCGAATACACTTGAGCAATGGTTAGATTCTTAGAACAAGAGCTAGAAAACAATTATCATATCCATAAAATTCATTTTTCTAGCATAAAAATCTCCTCTCGGCCAAAATAAATCAGATTTCTAACCCTAGGTATGTTGTTTAAGACAAAGTTGTATGATTATATCAGTAACTAAAGAATTAAAGATTGTTGCAGTAAGCAGAATGCTGTTGAAAATAAAGTCGTATCATTCTATCAATAATCAAAGAATTATAAATCGTTGCAGGAAGCACTATGTTGCTGAAGACAAGGTTTTATCATTCTATCTATACCAAAGAATTAAAAGATAGCTGCATGAAGCAGGTAGTGCTCTATATCTTTCCATCATTTGAATATGGTAGTATGAGGTTCCAAAATGAGAAGATCTTTGTTTCCCTTACAATTTCTACAGAACATCTTAATAACACTATAACAATTGGTTAGAACAAGAGCTAGAACATAATTAGCATTGCCAAAGTTTGTAGCAAACAAATGTCCTCTCTCCCATATTGATCAGTTTCTATTAATAAACACAAACATCATATGCTAAAACCAGAGCTGAAGTATAACCTTTAACATTTCTCCACACTCCTATGGACAAAAGGAAAAGTACTCTAACTTCCTGCAAAGTTTTGGAGTCAACAATCAAGACTTGCAACCTCTGTTCACCTTCCAACCATGAACTATCCAAGTTAACCGATTGTAGTTTAGACAACCGAGAATGGTAAATTCTGTACATACTAAGGCATCCTTGATGTACACATGCATGTAGGCTAAAACCATCTACAGCATCCTGTGTTACACCCTACACAAGAGAATATAGCAACGGCTCCTAGATTGAAGTGTAGATCCCCTAAGAGTGGATATACATACTCCATAAGAAAAATTAATTCCACAATAGTAAGCTTCCCAGACATGGCACCCTTCTTCCGAGTTCTACCATGGGAAAAATCATATACTCATCAGAATTCAAAGGTAATATTACAACTCACAAAAAAATCACAGACTGAAATCTACAAGGCACTCAAGCTGATGCTAAATAAAGAAATTAAGATCAAAGGGAAAGCATCAAGGATCAAATTCAACACAATACTCACCCAATAGCTGTTCGAATCATCAACATTGGGAGAGCCAGTGACTGACTGCTGCCCGCTCCCCGACCCGTAGGGCACCTCGTGCGAATGCAACCGAAAGTTCGTCCTCTCGTGCATCAATTTAATAACACTCCCATATGTAATCTGCCCGGCAAAAAAAAAGAGTCAAGAAATCGGGAACAGAGTCTAAAAACCGAATAAGTGATCAAGAATCCAGGGATCTATGGTCGTGGAAAGCGGACCTCGACGCCCTCTGGGGCGGCGGCGGCGGGGAAGACGGAGCCCTCCTCGAGGTCGATGCCGAGGAGGAGGAAGGCGGAGAGGGCGAGGAGGGAGAGGGCCATCACGACGAGGAGGACCAAAAACCAAGACTGCTGCCAGAAGGGGAAGTCCGGGGGAGGGCGAGGGCGTCTATGAGAAGCTTGGGAGGGCGGAGGAGAGCAGGTTACGGGATTCTTCCTTCGCGAGAGACTCCGTGGCCCGGGTGGAGCCACGGCGCGCTCCGCCCGTCTCTCCAGAGCGAAGGGCCGGAACGAAATCAATCGGCTCGCCTTCTTTACTCTTCCGCGTCGGCTTTGTTTCTTTGATTTGCTTCGCTTCTTGATCTTTTGCCACCATCGCTGCCCTGGAGCTCTAGTCTTTAGTCGGTCCCGGGGTTGCTTTGACGGTTTGTCACGCGCGGCCGCGTCAGGGAATCGTTTCTGGGAATTAGAGAGCGCCACATGGACTTGGGCTGACATGGACGAACCTCATTGGCACACTGACTGGGAACTCCTCAACTTTGTCTGGAGACGTTGAACGGCCTGAAATGCGTTCGGCCCTTACGATTTCCAGCTGAAGTCCTAACGAAACTGGTTTAGGAGCCTTAGGAGCATCTAACATTTATATTTACCACTAAGCTATAAAATTTATTTATAAAATTATTTATACATATCTTTACTTGATTTTATTTTTTTATTTTTTTTAAGTTCGAGTCAAATACCTGATTTAATTCGAATAATTTGATATAAATAAATATTAGCCGGACGAGTTTGGATACTTAACGAATTTACTAATTTTTGATGGAACGGGTTTGAAATTTTTAGACGGTGAAAATTTAAATGGATTCAGAATGGATAAGATAAATTTTATGAGTACCCTATGCCATTCCTAAGCTGGATTGAACGCTGCTCATGGAAAAGTTTGATAGCAAACATGCTAGTTGGGGGCAAAAGCCGCAAAACTCTACATTGTCTGCGTATTACTAAATCTATTTTTAGAAGTCACTATTTGGACTCCCAAAAAAAAGTTCATATCTGCTGCTCCTTCCATTGGAAAGGAAAAGCTAGCACGAGTGGATTTTCTAGCCGGCCAACTGGAAAACTGCAGATGTGCCAAAAGGTAATGGTGGCCTAGGAGTTAGCAATTTACAATCACTTAATAAAGCCCTGCTAAACAAATGGTCCTCAAGGCTATAATAGAATGAAGATCTACCATAGACTAATACGACCAATCAAATCAGATGAAGAGACTAGATTAGAACTTCATGGGCTGTTCATACAGAATGTCTTCACTTTGGAAAGGAACCATAATTTAGAGCCATTCTAGTTGGGAGGAGTAACTTTTGACAAGCTGGTTAAATGCCCCAGCCACTATTTTCATTATGCAAATGCCCCTAGATGGTTAACTCTCCTTCTCCTTGTTCATTGCATATAGGGTTATTGGCGGCCTTCTTCCATTGTCTTCGGTGCTCGTTGGTGCCCGTTTAGGTCAGCACTAGCGGAGATATTGTCATCCCCTCAATGCATTTCAAACTAACGGAATCTTAACACTTCTCGCCCTAACTAGATGGTTTGGAGTTCAAGCATTCTTTCGGACAAAAAAACTAAACCAAATCTCCGTAAACAAGCAAGCTAGCCTGAGCTTAGCTCGTTTGCTAGGCGAGCAAGATGAGCACAAGAGGGATTTCAAGGCGAACATGAGCTAGCCTGCCAACGACTCGCTGTGTTTGATGAGAGATTTTTCGGTGGACCTGAACTACCGGCTCTGCTATTGACCAAGTCAATAGTAGCCCACGACCTCAATCATTATTTTCCCCAAATAAAAAAATTCCAATCACAAAATGTTGGTGGTAGTTTGGATTTCAAAACCCCCTCCTCTCTTCTCTGCTATATTAAACTTCCCCTTTCTCTCTCTCTCCGCTCCCTCTCCCCCTCGGGCTTCTTGACCTTCTCCTAAGGCATGGTCACAATGAGCATTCATTCTTTATGCCCTCCTTTATCTTATCCATCTTCAGATTTTTCAGTAGCTAGAACCACCTCACGCTACCCCTCTCCATGTGGTGCCTGGTGTCGGTCTTCTCCTCCTACTCTTAGCTCTGCTTGTCGTCAGTTTGGATGATATTGCCCTCTTCCACTTCAACCTTCACTTCCTTCTAAGGCTAGGGAGGTCAGTCTTGAAGACATAGACCTTCCAAGTCTTTTGTCAGTTAGTGCAAGTATAGACAAAGGCGAAGGCCTCATCTAGAAAGGAAGGGCGAGGGAAGGAGGAGAGGGAGGCATTGATAGGAAAGCCCTCAAGAGGATCTCGGTCATCCAAGAAAAGAGGTCAAAGATTCTT
>JAOXJJ010000001.1:6383695-6399686 GCA_025769935.1 Phoenix roebelenii
ACTCACACCCACCGAGATGGCATCTTTGTTCGGAAGGAGTCAAGAGATATAGTTGTATGTATTCATCTTTGACTTGTGCTGTATTTTTTTTTTGTTTTATTATTGGCATACATTAATTTGACTTTTTCTTTTGAGAGATATAGGGTAGGTTAACAAATCTTATTTCAGAGCGCGTCAGGGAGTCATCATCATCTGACACGACCAGTTATATTGAAGCTCAAGTGCTCGCTGAATTGATGGGTCCAGAGCGTTATGGTCGAATGAGGGGTTACGGCGTTGGAGTTACCCCCACTCAGTTGTCTTCAATGGGCATGTCTACAAGAAATGCCAGAGAATGTAGTAACACTAAAGAAGTTCGTTATCTTCAAGCAACTATTGAAGAGTTGAAGCAGAACCAAGCAAATTTACAGTCTCAGCTTGTGAATATTTCATCCATGTTACAACGATTTCTCCCTTCTCAAGTAAATAACTATATATATTTGAATACTTTACATATTATCAATTATAATATATGGTTAATGTATCACATTATTCTTAACTTCTAAGGTTTCTTTTTTTATATATAGATTCCTGATACTTCAAATGCTCGTAGAGATGATGATGGAGCTGAATCCCGTCCCTGATGCCTTCTAGACTATTTTTTTATGAGTTTGATATGTATATGTTTCTTATTTTTCAGAGTACATTGTAATTTTAAACTTATTAAGCAAATTTTTAATCAGATATGACAATATTTATATTTCGAATGATTTGAGTGTTTGTGTCAATGTATCAATGTAATACAGATTTATATTATTATAATGTATGTTTTATAATATGAATTGGTACTTTTATTTTTTTTAAAAAATATAATTTTCGATGCTTTTAAGCGTCGGTAAAAGACGTCGTGGCACATCCTGGCACGCTTATGCCAACGCTTCAAACATTTACATTAGCGTCGGCAAATGCGGATATCCCGACGCTTCAAAGCGTCGGCAATTTTCGACGCTTTAAAACGTTGGGAAAAACAAGGAGGAAAACCGTGAGGAATTTGTTCGTCGGGTTATCACCGACGCTTTATAAGCATCGGTAAATTCTGGTTTTTGCCAATGCTTTCGTCCTGCGTCGGCAAAAAGTTTTGTCACTCCGGTATCGCCGACGCTTTGGCGATGCTTCGCGTTGCGTCAGTGGTACTTTAGCCGATGCTTATTTCCAAAAAGTGCCGGGATAGGTTGGTTTTTCTATAGTGCAAGCACAACAAATGCCTTTATCTACATGGCCATTTTTCTATTTTTCATTGACAAAAAGTAACTTTTAATACATACGGTTTAAACTAAGATGGTCAATCGAAATTCTAAAGCACTGCAATGATAATAATAACTTTGAAAATAAAAAGAACATTGGACTGAATATTATCACTTTTTAATTAATTCAAGTCACTTGCCACAAAAGTTCTCTGATGTGTTCATATGCATTAACTAAAATAATTTAATTATAACTATGATACGGACGTTTCAACAACCTCTCTCCTTTTTAATATGCCAACTAGCGCACTAAAATTTATTCAAAGGCAAGAACTTCAAGAGAGCTTCGTAAGGTGGAGGCAAGTGTCATGCCCTACTTAAGATAGGAAATATCCAATTATATCTTATAACTCTTCTTCGACCATATGCAAAAATCTATGGCCCACTGAAATTCATGCACTGAATAGTTATGCATCAAAAGTCATGTATATGAATCTCGTTATGCTAGTAGGGTCACTCAGGATCTGATCCGATCCGTCTCATTTGCACCCCTATATATATGAATCCAAAATTACTATATCCACCTATTCTTCCAAACAACAATATATAGTCTTCTCAGCGTAATCAGCCTGATCAATTCTAGTGCGTAGCTCATCTATACTTACAGTTCACTCGAGCATTTCAAGAAAGGAAAGATTGAAGGTTTGATAGCGTGGCCATTGCATGTTCTACGTTACAAAACTATATCTTCTGTATCTATTCGGTGGGATCGTTTTCTAAAGATCATGAAATGGTAATAAGATACGAAATGCTTGGTCTTAAACCTCAACTTACCGTGCCCATAAAACTATGGCTAGAAGTGGCACTTGAATCAGATTAGATATATATAAAATATATCAAAAATCTACAATTTAAATATAAATTATTTATTAAATACATTAAAAATTTAAGTTAATATTTAAATTTTTTTATGAATATTTTTTGAATATTAAATTTTATATAAATATTTTTTAAAAATTAATATTTACATGTATAACCCCGTAAAACACTTGTTTTACTATTTTATTTTTTTTTATTTTTGAATATATAACCATGTCATGTAACGTCGTTAAAAAATTAACTATTTTAAATTAAAGTAACTAAATATTTTTAATATCTAGATTTTTAAAAAAAATATAGAACAATAATGAAGGAGGATAAAAAAGTAATTTTAAAATTTTATTTTATTTTAAATAGATGATGTAACTCGAAAGGGGAGGAGACGTTGGAGAGCTTGGAGGCTTGCGGCGATGGCTGGAAAAGGGGTGTTCGAGGAGATCATCGACGGGGATGTGTACAAGTACTACACGGATGGGGAGTGGAGGAAGTCAGCTTCGGGGAAATCGGTTTCCGTCATCAATCCGACGACGAGGAAGCCTCAGTACAAAGTTCAAGGTGCTCGAGCTATTTTTAGTTTTGCTTTCGCAATAAGCTATTTCTTGATTTGCGGAGTTTTTTTAGGTATGCTGTAATGAGTTCTCTAGTGGTTGGGATGCGAATTTAACTAGTTTTATTCTCATTTTTCCCAAAAAATGGGATTTTTGTGAGAGTTTCCGCTAAAATTTGGATTTTTTTGGTGTGGATACGGGACCCTCAGCGCAAGATCCGAGGCATTCGGGTTATTTGAACTTTGGAATCCCTTTTATTTTTTTCAAAAAATTCAACCGCATTTTTCCGGCTTCTTGTAGCTAGTTTTGTGGTAACTGGAGACGAATTTCACCTGGCTTTTGCTATCGGTTTTCCAAAAAAAAATAAAAAACGGAGTGTTTCTCGTGCTCTTTTCTTTTCCTTTTGTATTTTTTTTGGATGTGGGACTGGGGCTTCCAGGCCCAAGGTTTGCGCTTTCTTTATAATTCTTTATAATTTCCAGTAATTTTATTTGATTCTCGAGGTTTCAAGGACAAGGGATTTTGATGTTTTTTAACCCCAATAATTGGATTCTTTTTTTGGGACGTGGACCACAAACCATCAGTACAAGGTTTGAACTCCTCGTTTTCTTCAGAATTTGTTCTATTTCTTCGACAATTTAAACAAATTATTAATTTCTTGGAGGTTTCATTGGCCTGTAACCAGTTGCTGCATTCAATTTAGCCGTTCCCAATTATTAGGAATCATTGTCACTCTTTCTCCGTGAAAACTTGGATTTCCTTTCTTGGACTGGGGTGATTTGGGGGCGGTTGTGACTCACCCGAGAGCATGGCGTGGTGTAGCATGCACGCAGGAGGAGGTGAACAAGGTGATGGAGTCTGCGAAGGCGGCGCAGAAGTCATGGGCCCGGACGCCGCTGTGGAAGCGGGCGGAGCTCCTTCACAAGGCAGCGGCCATCCTCAAAGAGCACAAGGCCCCCATCGCCGAGTGCCTCGTCAAGGAGATCGCCAAGCCCGCCAAGGACGCCGTCACAGAGGTAACATCACCTCCCGGGTCTCTTATCCAATATTTACAAGACTCTTTTTTTTCCTGCTTAAATTTGTTTTTTTTTGTAAAAAAAGGTGGTGAGGTCGGGGGATCTGGTATCTTACACCGCGGAAGAGGGAGTTCGGATACTCGGGGAGGGAAAGTTTCTGCTCTCTGATAGTTTTCCCGGCAACAACCGGAGCAAGTACTGCCTGAGTTCCAAGGTACAACTTCCCTCTCCTTGCCTTACTTCTTTTCTCTTATAAAAACCCTCAAGTTAAGTAGAGCAACTCAGAAGGTGCTAATTCTGTGAGACCTTTCATTCTAAGACTAGGCTATCTTATTTCTGTGACAAGATCTAGTAAACCATATTTAACCCATACAGAGTAGGTCAGGTACTGTATTTAATCCTTGTCGAGTAGATCCAAAGTGATCTAGTATCGGAGCAATGAATGTATAACCTTATTGATAGGTCTAAAATATAGTCAGACCGAGAGGCCAAAGCAAACACACAAAACTCATTGGTTTTATAAATACAGTTTTATTTTGTTTTCCAAGTTACCATGATGGATCAAATAGTTTAATAAATCTTCAAATCATACATGAGCATCCAAACAGTTTGAAATAATTGACAAACATCCATGGTTTTAAAGAAGTATATCAAACACATTGAAAGCTATAGTGTTTCGAGGGTTTGATGCAAAATTATCCAAAAATTCCAATATCCCCTTTTAAACATGACAAAAATACATAATTATGAATATACACGATTTTCAAAGATGTCTAAGAGTTTCAATGCCACAATCTTCAATTGTTTGATACAATTTACATGCATACAATGGATGTTTGGCAATAACAAAGTTATTTGCCAACCAAAGAGTACTGATATGGATGTGTACTTGCAGTGGCATGCATCCCATGCCAATCTTTTTATCGTATTTTCCAAGTTACCATGATGGCTTCGATAGTTTATCAAATCTTCAAATCATACATGACTATCCAAATAGTTTCAAATAATTGACAAACATGCATGGCTTTAAAGAATATTTTAGGTACATCCAAAGGTACGTTGTTTCAAGGGTTTAATGCAAATATCTCCAATAAGTCTCATTCCCTTTCAAACATGACAAAAATACATAACTATGAATATACATGATTTTCAAACTATCCAAGAGTTCCAGTGCCACAATCTTCACTTGTTTTGTCAATTTTGCATGCATACACAGAACATTTGGCAGCAATAAAGTTTGGTTTAAGTTTTGGGGTTGTACCAATAGCTAATAAATACAGTACGGTATCATAAAGGGCGCCATATATGCCAACAAAAGAGTACGTACCCTGCATGGATGTGTTAATAGTGGCATGCGTCTCATGCCAACCAATACCCTCTCCATATCAGCTTGGCACAATATGGACCAGCATAACCTAAAACTCTTAGCATTTACTAAAAATACATGCATTTCATACAAAAGAAGTATCTTACAATTTACAATACATAATTTTTGAAATATTTACAAATGAATTAACATAGATGCATTTTAATGAAACTTAATGCAAATAATTTCAAAGGGGGGCTTTTCATCAAATTAATGAAAAATAATAAATTATCCAATATAGATATATTCTATGAGAAAACAAGGTAGAATATTTTGAGATAAAGTCATATGCAGTCAACAATTATCTCAAGGATATGCTTTAGAAAATGTAGAGTCATCATTCTAGTTTAGGTAGAAGGTTACTTACCAAACATGATTAGTCCAACAAAGACTCTCCACTCAAACAAAATTCTTTTATACCGAACAATTGCAAATAATTTGCATGTCAAACATTATCTTGAGCTCTTTAATAGACCCAAGTGCCTCATTAAAACTTGTATTATTTCTTAATCCAATTAACCACCAAACTTCCAAGCAAGGCACCAATGTTTACAATCAACAAAATAAAACTTCAAAACTTATAAAATTTAGTGCAAAATATTTTAAATAAATAGTAGATCTTATTTATGGCTAGTTTTGGGCAAATCAAGTGGCCTACAAGATGAGGACTCCAAAGTTACAGGCCATGTTGCCAGAAACTTGTTGAAGGTAACCAATGGCATAGACCTAGACTTTTTCCCCAAATCCATCCTAAAACCATATTAATCTATCAAATAATATGGTAATAGGGCTAGAAATTATCTCAATCACATCTCTGTTTGGAAGTCGGGGCCTCAAATTTGATCTCTTCTTGCCCAGAGTCATGGTCACCTCTCTATGTAAAAGCGTGTGAGGAGAAATCTTAATAGAGATGGAGAGGGAGAATTAGGGATTTTATCCAATAGAAAGAGGCGACAAAAAAAGGGTGAAGAGAAGAGAGTGAAGAAGGGTTCGGATGGGGTTGGGAGAGAAAAGAGGAGGGAGAAGCTAGGGCTGGCGAGAAAGAGAGAGAAGAGAGAAGAGAGTGAGAAAGAGGTGAAGAGGTAGAAGGAGAATGGAAGATGGTTGGTGGATGGCGGTGGGACAAGAGGTGTCGACAGTGGTGTGGATGGTACTTGAGCGGAGAAGAGAGAAAGAGGAGCAGGAGGGCGAGGGAGGGCATGTGAGCATGAGGAGGATGGGGCGTTGGGTCTCTCATGCGAGAGAGAAAAGCAGAGGGGATCGCGTTGGGTTTAGGTGGGATTTGGGCTCAACCCGAGTTGGGCCCAATTTTGTGGGCCAGGTATTACATCCCACATGCATTTATTACAAGTAACAATTTTGTTTTTTGAATTAATGCATTTGTATATTAAGAAACATATTAATACAAAATGATCCTTAATTCTGAAAAGCAAAATAGCAATGATGGCATTTAATTTGTTGTACAACAATGAAGACTTTTTAAAATGAGGCAGGTGAGCAAGAGAGAGAAGAGGGTGAGAAAGAGATGAAGAGGTGCGAGGAGGATGGAGAGGTGGTTGTTGGAGGATGGTGGAACAGGAGGCATCGGCAATGTTGTGGGTGGTGACTAGAAGAAGAAGGGGAGGAGGAGGATAGGCGAGGGAGGGCATGCGAGCATGAGGAGGATGGGGAGTGGGCTCTCATGTGAGAGAGGGAAAACTAGAGGGTGTTATGTTGGGTTTAGGTGGGATCTGGGCCTAGCCCAAGTTGGGCCCAATTTCTTGGTCAGTTGTTACATCCACATAGACATTGCTTACAGATAACAATTTTATCTTTAGAATTAATGCATTTATATATTTAGAAACATATTAATACAAAATGATACTTTAGTCTAAAAAAGTGAAAATAACAATCATGGCATTTATTTTCATTGTACAACGATGGAGACCTTTAAAAATGACCTTAAATATGTTCATTTAATGTTTGTTACATTGAAACATGGGGTGACGTGAAGACCTATGCAGAGTGGAAGAGGTATTGCTGTTGAGTTGAATGTATGTGACAGGAAGAAAGGAAAAGCAAGGAACTGAAACCAAAACATTAGTTGAAATCGAGTTGATTTTAGAAAGTTAAGGGTTAGGTTGGTTGCAAAATGGAGAAAGCTTCCACTTCAGCATTAAATACAATGCGGTCGTAATTTTCAGGGACAGCATGGTTTTAATTTTGGTGAACCCAATGATAGGACTGTTGAAACTGTCTTTTGTACACCTAACTAAAGCTTAGTTTCACACCTAAACCTTAGACCTTTCTGGTACTCGCCACAGGAATTTATAGGAAGAGACATAAAGTCAACTACAACATGGTTGGGAGGGTATGATGTATGGTTATATCTGGTTTATTGATAAAAACAATATATGATTTTTGTATTATACTCTACTACTTCACTTGACAAAATTTGTATCATTTTTCGGGATTGTTGATTACAATGTCCACCAAATAGAACACTTTTCAATTTTTAAATATCCATATGCTATACTATAGGAATATTTGACATCTCCTACACTATTTTCCACTGTATGAATCTGTGTGTGCTCTCAACGAGTGCTGAATGCTGGACATTGAATGCTTTCTGGAAGTTGGAAAGAATGCTCAGATTATAGAATGGCTGATAGGGCCACTCTTGTCAGCTAAAATTAGTTGATGAAGCAAACCATTCTTCTAGAAACATGACTATTCATAACACTCCATCTGGTCTCCTAAAGTGCTTTGCTGTTGTTTTCCTATTAATTCTCTAACATCTTTACGGACTTCTGACTTCACATATATGTCCTGTGATTCTTGCCACAGTTGAGGTGTGCTGAATCTGATATTTTTTCTTGGCTTAATTGTTGCATTTAACATTTGTTTGTTGAGCTTTATGATGGTCAGCATCTGATGGTGCTCTTGCATTCTTACTAGCGAATTATTGGAGTTCTGGGACAGTCCCATAAAACATGTTGAAACAAGGGAACAAACAGTGTAGACTGGAAAGGGAGCCCTCACTGAGCAGATATCTCATTGAGGGTTTATTTGGTAATTAAATATGATGAGCAAATGAAGCTGAATTGAGCTAGAACTACATGACAATATACCGTGCATGATAGTCAAGTGTAACTTCAATAAACACTATTGACTGCTCTCATGTACAGCAACTTGACATTCAGATCTTCTATATGATCTCTCCCAAATCCCAAAAAAGCTACAACACCACTGTAGATAAAATATGAAAACATTGAAGCAAGGTTAGAAAACTAGGGCTACCAAGTTAGAAGTCAAGAGTGTTGGAGTTTTAATTAAAAAAGATTTAAATTTTCTATCCCCTAAATTCTAGTTGTTTTAAATGCTTTAAAATACCTTTTTGTGAGACGCCTCTTTTAGAAGAGTTGTGACTCTTCGAAAGAGAACGTTGATTTTCGAAAAGATACGGTATTTTTAAAACATTACGTATCTTCGGAACCATCGCGTCTCTTCGGTCTTTGGATAGAATCTATAAATAGACTCCTCCGGGATTAATCTTAATCCAAGCCCATCTCTTTCTCACTGGTACTCTGTCTCCTACAGACAGAGAGTTCTTTCACTCTTCAACTTTCTACTTATATCATTTTATCTTTTCTGGGCAACTGAAGGAGTCGGTCGGATCAAGCTTCTACAACGATCGTACTCATTAGAGGAGGATCGGACTGAGCCAGGTTGTTGTACCTTAGGGACGAGATCGCCGCAAACCCGTATGTAGGGGGTGAATCACGTTCTTAGGGCAGTGTATATCACATATCTCGATCCAGGCAAGCTCTTTTCAAGTTTTTTTTAGATTTAGTGAATTATTCTTTTCTAAAATAAAGATACATTAATTTCTAGGCAAAATAGTTTTCCAACAAAGGCAACTTGGTTAGTATTGAAAAATGAGCAAACTTGGGCTTAGCCTTGTCGAGTCTTTCCTGACTTGGTTGAATCAATGAGTTAAAAGAAAAAAAATGAATGAGTCATATTCTTAATTTTTGTTTCCACAAGACCTTAACTCGGCCAAATTGAACCACGTTGCCACCAAATCGGACTGAGTCATGCTGAATCGTCGCCAAGTTGGTGCTAGAAACGAACAAGAGCAAGGAGACATGGTTGTGGAAGGTAAGGGTCAAGAAAGTGATGCAAAAATAAGATTCTATTCCTCTGCCAACAACAACTAGAGATGACCATGATTTTTTGTATGTTTGAAAGAGTAGTTTAATCACAAGTGATCAGCAAGAAGACAAAAACTTCAATGCTTTCTTTTTTGTGTTAATTTGAAGTTTGTTAATTTCTAACTAAATAACTTGGACGTGGTTAATTTTAATCACTTGAAATGTTGGGTAACCATTTGGTAATGCTACTCTCCCATTTGGTTTTGCATATAGATATCATTATTGAATATATAATATCTAAATATTCCTTCTTATTCTTAGAAGATTAGACCATATTAAATTCAAGTTAATTGTAGATGTTTTAATCATTCAAATATTCTTTACTTAATTATATATGAGTGTTATATATACATGTATATATGCACATTGCATATAATGTATGTATGTGTGTATGAAATTCATGACTTGGTTGAGTTGTTGAGCTGACTTGTCCGAGTCAAATAAATTAGTAGAGGGCAAGGTGAGTTTGAGTCATGAGTTCTCCAACCTTGCATCGAAGATACGATTGCAACTTTTTTTTTTTTTTTGCACTTCCCGTTAACGAGATTTATTGCATCTGGCCGCAGATCCCTCTTGGAGTTGTTTTGGCCATTCGAATCTATGATATCTAAATATTCCTCCTTATTTTTTCCACTTCTAGTTTACAAGCTTTATTGCATTTGGCTGCAGATCCCTCTTGGAGTCGTTTTGGCCATTCCACCCTTCAACTATCCCATCAACTTAGCGGTCTCCAAAATTGCTCCTGCACTTATTTCTGGCAATTCCCTTGTGCTCAAGCCTCCCACTCAGGTATTACATATTAGTGTACGCACCAAAATCTCAGTCCATAAGATGTGCACCTGTTCTGGGAAAGTAAACTCTCATTCTGAAACCTTTTTGTCCAGGGTGCTGTATCTGCTCTACACATGATACGCTGCTTTCACTTGGCTGGTTTCCCAAGAGGCCTGATCAGTTGTGTCACGGGCAAAGGCTCGGAAATAGGAGATTTTCTGACAATGCATCCTGGGGTGAACTGTATAAGGTAATGGCCTTTTGCTTTTGCAGCATCGGATTTTTTTACTGAAATCATTCTTTCATCAAGTCCTTCAGTCCCCTTCCTTTAATACTTCCCTGCTTGTCATCACAGCTTTACTGGGGGTGATACTGGAATTGCCATTTCAAAGAAGTCAGGCATGATCCCTCTCCAGATGGAGCTTGGAGGGAAGGATGCATGCATTGTGCTTGAAGATGCTGATCTTGATTTGGCTGCTGCGAATATAGTGAAAGGAGGTTTCTCTTATAGGTGATATTCTGAGCCTGCCTCCCAGCAATAATTTACTGCAGATAGTTCACAATACTCCTTGTTTGGGTCCTTTCTAATGACTATATATCTTAATCCATTAAAAAGGTTGAGAGACAACAAAAGTCTGCAAATAGAACATCTGCATCTACTATCAATATTTTGTAATGGTAAACTAGTATTCTATATATAGAAAGCAGTCTAGATTCCAATAATTATTGTATACTTTACACTTCTATTAACGTGGGAATTAATATTGAGGTTCTGCAGTGACTAATTTCAACTAGATAAACTGCTCTACTTTTATTTGCTACAGTGGTCAAAGATGCACAGCTGTTAAGGTTGTCCTAGTTATGGAATCAGTAGCTGATGCTCTCGTAGAGAAGGTGAAGGCCAAGGTGGCAAGACTCACAGTTGGTCCGCCAGAGGAGGATTGCGATATCACTCCCGTTGTATCGGAATCCTCTGCAAATTTCATTGAAGGATTGGTTATGGATGCAAAAGAAAAGCAAGCCACATTTTGCCAGGAGTTCCAGAGAGAGGGGAACCTCATTTGGCCACTGCTGTTAGATCATGTCCGACCTGATATGAGAATTGCTTGGGAGGAACCCTTTGGACCAGTCTTGCCAGTAATCAGGATCAACTCTGTTGAAGAAGGTATCCATCACTGCAATGCTAGCAATTTTGGGCTCCAGGTATGCAATTGTTTCTTCCTTGTTTGTTTTTTATCTTTTATTTTTTAAACCTATTGCATAAATTGCAAAGCTCAGTTGTTTCATGTTATAATGCTTAAAAGTCTTGTATTTTATTAGAAAGCAGAAAACAAAACAAGGACAAAAAAAAACAACTTATTGGTTGATGTGGATTTGTTTTCTTACAAGAGTATGAAAGTTTTCCTCGATATTTTTTTATTCAGTCAACCTGTGTATGGTTTATGAAACAAAGTAAGGACCATCAGCCTGGTCTTTGTAAGTTAAAGAAAAGGATTCTGCATCGTTTGATAGACTCGATCATCAACAAAACTAGTGCTTGACTTCCCTATACTGACCCACCAAAGTTTGGGGATCACTGGCTTATGTCGAAACATATAAGAAAATGGTTACTATATCAAGGGACCAATTTATTATCTCTTAATGTCTATTTCTAGTTTAGCAGTTGATATTATTGTTTTGGGTTTCTGCATTAGGAATTCAAAGGAATGGTTCCTTCCAAGGGTCTGTGATAATTATAGTACTGCCCTAATGAGATTTGGTCCTGCTTGAGCCTAGTAAGGAGTGTTTGACTTGCATACTCACAAAAGAGCACATAACAGAACTTACACTTGATTTTCACACCATGCTTGATATCCTCATTCACTACCATCCTAACAGGTTCAGGCTCTCTTTTAACAGGCTCTGTTTTTTAACATTCTCTGATGCATTTATTATTGTGAATACTTACTTATTCTAATGTGGCACAGGGATGTGTTTTTACTAGGGACATCAACAAAGCAATAATGATCAGTGATGCCATGGAGACAGGAACAGTTCAGATCAATTCAGCACCGGCACGTGGGCCTGACCATTTCCCCTTCCAGGTATAATTTCTCTCTGATAACCGTGTTATGGAATGTATATAAAAATTTTTGCATTCCCAACTATGTCTTATGCTAACCATGATATGGCTTGTGCATTGCAGGGTCTGAAGGACAGTGGTATTGGATCACAGGGAATTACTAACAGTATCAACATGATGACAAAAATCAAGAGCATTGTTATTAACTTACCAACTCCATCCTACACCATGGGTTAAAGACTAAAGTAGACGATTTCAGTTGTTAAAATAAGTATGACAAAGCTGTCTGCCTTTTTTATCCTATTTCCAGTTACATTTGGATGTTAATCAATAATAAATAGCAGATAGATGCTGATTAGTCTATATTGGTCTGCTATACATTTAGTTTTTGCATTTAAGAAAAAATTACATGGTTGTGAAGGGAGGCTTTGATGTATTTCTTGAGATGATGTTCCCTAAAGTTGATAAGAGCTGTTGTATACTTGTATTTGTTGTATTTCTTGTAATGCGAGAAAATATTATATCGGAATAGATATCTGATAGAGGCTATGGTATTTTTGAGACATTGTATCATGGTACCACAATTGTTTTTTTTTTTGTTGTTGTTGTTGAAAAAAGAACTTCCTTATTAGTCTCTGCATGGTACTTGTTGTGCCTATTCCTATATTAAAAAGGTATTTCCTCTATAGAGTAATTGGAAAAAGATGTTTGTTGGAATGAGGGGTTAAATGGAGAATAAGTGGTTGAATCGAAAAGGGAAAACAATAGTCACCCACTTTTCCATGGAATAGAGTTATTTGACCCCGCTTTTGTAGCAGAAAAAAGTTATCCTGGTTAAAGGGGTTTAACCCGTCTTTACCGGTAGAAAGTTACCCCTCAAAAAGTGAATACCTTTGGCTAAATAACCCAGTGTACCTCACAATCAAATGTGCACTCTGTTGCACCTGTCTTTTTCATGTTTATTAGGTTAAAATTGATGAGAAAACCTCTCTTTGGATTGATTGTCCGAAGCCAAATATGCAGTCCCAGTGTTATGCCCAAAAACTTTCAGATTCAGGCAATTGGCTTTATTGGCAAATCATTCTAGTAAAAGTATCAGAGTTTATTAAAGACAATGAGTTATCTTGGTATTGTTGTACAAACTCAGGAGGCATTGGCAATGTGCAGTGAGAAGGCAAAAGCTCACCGTAGTCAATGCCCCAAACAATAACATTATGAAGTTTAGACATTTGATTAAACTTTTTCAGATGCCGGTCCAATGAGGGACTTGGTCATGACTATTTTTTAGTGGAGGGGTTAGAGTTGGTCATGACCTTGCTGATTGTACTTGGTCATCCTATTACATAATCAATGACATGCACTTAGCTCCTGGCTTAGAATTAATTTGACGATTCTTTGGAAGCTAAAGTGGGTATAGACAGCATCACTATCTGCACAAATGACACTTCTTTATCATTTATGGTAAATTATTTGGCAACTTTTTTTCGAAAAAAAGAAGTATGGGAGAAAGTCTACTCCACAAGAGAAGGTTATTGCTCTAGAAGAGACGGTTCGCTGGAAATGGATAGCAACTAGAATATGTTCGATTAAAATCTTTCACAGATTCCTAAATCATGAAGGTGTTATATGTCCCGGCCTTTTGGTAGGCCGCTGCACCTGATAAATTAAAAAACTTTATGTGGCTAGCGGCTAGCTACAAAGAATGAGCTGAATTAGGGGGAGGTCCTTAACAAGAAAGGCTTTAGCTCTCTTTTTCATTGCCCTTTGTGTAAAGGATCATCAGATTCCATTGGTCGCCTCCTTATTAACTTCCATTATTCCGAGTATTTAGGGAGAATGGTGATTCAATGTCTGCCTAGCCATTTGAGCTCTCAAATGTCCAAGCCTATTTGGTCCTTCCGGACTTGTGGTAGCCGATGAACGGCGGATCTATAGCACCTCTATCCTCGGAGCTGGGCCGAGCGGTGTAGGAGGGGCATCTCCTATGCGGGGCACACTCTGGGTATGAACTGCATCCACCTCGAAGGGGATTCGGCTATTGTGATCGAGGGGATCCATGGTCAGCCCACTGCGACGAACGAGCAGTTTCTGCTCCACGACATTCGGAGGATCGCGGGGTTTTGTGGCTCCTTCTGGGCCACCCATGTTTATTGGGAAGCAAACAGTACCGCTGACTAGGTGGTTTCCTTCGCGGCGCATCACTCTGGTAAATTTCTTTAGATGAATCAAGTGGATGTTTCTTGCTCTCTTCGCCATCATCTTTTTTCTCACTTTGTTGGTTGTACTCATATGCGTGTTATGTGAGGTGCCGATGTACCAAAAAAAAAGTCCAAGTCTATTTGATCCTTCTAGAGAACCAAGGGACACTCGAAGAAATACAATAGCTCTTGGGATTTTTTGGTTATTGAATTTCCTAGTTCATTTAGATGGAAAGAAACAACAGCAAAGAAGCTCCTCTACTTCACATCAGAAGGGAATTTCAATGTTCTTATCTTGGAGTGCAGGAGTTCCTCAAAGGTAGACTTTTAGTTATAACCTCCTTGGTAAAGATTTGCCCTCCCTTGCCTTAATGCAAACACCATCTTTGATGTATCCTTGTTGCTGCTCTCCTTAGAATCAGCTTTGTTGCAACTTCGTATCCTTAATGAAGTCAAGTGGGGCTTTTGCTCTTCTTTTCCTGCAAGAAAAAAAAAATCCTATTTTTGATGAAATCCTCCCTTCCTGATTGGATTACAAGTTGTCGTTCCGTTGTAATTTTCTTTTTTATAACACCCCTACAAGGATCTTTGAAAATGAACAAATGCTAAGGGTTTGATGAGGTCCCTTGCATATGACTTTTGTCATGTCTAGTGAAAATACTTGCAGTTTGTATGTCAGCTTATCATGTGAGCTGTAAGTTAACGGCAAATTAGACAGTTGATTTAAGCTAATTTGGATGTTATTTGGGCATGGATGATTCTAGCTCGAAGCAATTAGTAATGCTTTTATCCTAGAGAAAGATTTAAGTCATGTTTGGCAGAGCTGTTGGCAGTTGAGCTTTCAAAAGTAGAACTTTTTGAAGTAGAACTTTTATAAAAAGCTATTTGCTATTTGGTAACTATATTTCTAAAGTGTTGTGAAACTTTAATATGTGTTTGGTAAACAAATTGAAAGATTACTTTTGATATGACAAAATGATTATAAAAGACATTGCATATTATTATACAACAAAGCATAATAAAATATAACATATATTAATACATAAATATATGATATAGTATAATATTATTGTAATATAATATAATATTATATACTATAGCATATAATATAACATAATTTGATATTATATAACATAATAAATTATTATATTATGATATAATGTAATATAATATTATATTTATAGTATAATACAATAATAAAGGTATGAAATATTATAATTATTATCATGTATATTAATATTATTATTTTCTATAATTATTATATTTTATCATGGGTATTTTAGTCTAAAAAGAAAAAAAAAATTATAACTCAAAATAGCTTCTCGATGCAACCTAAAAGTACTTTTCCAGAAAAGTTACATATACTTCGGAAAAGCACTTTTACTATGCATCGAAAAGTTATTTTAATTTATAATTTTTTTTCTTTTTGAACCAAAATACCTATGATAAAATATTATAATTATAGAAAATGTTCCTTTATATTATAGAAATCTACAGGAGTCCCAATAAAGAAAACAAAGAACCCAAAATTAGTTTCTAAAAATATTATATTTAATAAAATATTAATATATAATGATGATAATTATAATATTCATACCTTTATTATTTTACTACTGTAAATATAATATTATATTACTATATTATAATGATAATATTATATTACAATAATATTATACTATATTATATATTTATGTATTAATATATATTATATTTTATTATGCTCTATTGTATAATA
>JAOXJJ010000001.1:6399786-6421736 GCA_025769935.1 Phoenix roebelenii
ATTACAATAATATTATACTATATTATATATTTATGTATTAATATATATTATATTTTATTATGCTCTATTGTATAATATTATGTAATATCTTTTATAGTCATTTTGTCATACCAAAAGTATTTTCTCAATTTGTTTAGCAAATACATATTAAAGTTTCCCAACACTCTATAAATGTAGTTATCAAACAGTAAATAACTTTTTATAAAAGCTCTATTTCAAAAAGCTTTACTTCCGAAAACTCTACTGCCAACAACTTTGCTAAACGAAGCCTTAGTCTTTCTCTCCTCCCTCCCTCAATATTTTAGGAAGCTGAAATTTTTTATCGTCAAGCAATTGCAGCACAAACTATATTCCTTCTCATCATCAAATTGTGCACCTTTTTGGGTTAGATTTGTACTTTTTATTTTGGAAACTTTGTACTTGGAAACATTGAGCCAGAACCCAACTTTTCGTAAAGTATATGCAAATCTTCTGCTCCTCAGTCAATGTATGCTTTATTTGGATATAAAGAATTTGGACATGCTTTGATTCTATAATTTTGCATAAAAATCAACACCATGGTACAAGTGCTTGTGAGTTTTTTATCTATCCCACCAAAATTACCATTTTTCAAGAAAAATAACTTTCAAATCAATACAAATTACAAGTATTTATTTTTTAAACTATTAAGTGTGCCTTGAATTCCTTAGTCCATCCCACTTTATGATTCAGTTTGACAAATCTGGTAGGAAAACTAAGGGCAAAAAAATGATTGGGAACTTTATGCGAGGTCTATAGTGGGAAAGTATCAGATGGGGTATATTAAGGCTAGGGTTTTATTGAGAAGCAGCATTGTTCTTGTGCTCCATCCTTTGTAATGGAATCTCTTTTCCATCCTCATACGTGAATATAAGCCTGTGGCTAAACCACGTAGATTTGTACGTACTTTGTTTTTTTTCCTCTCTCTATCTTCCCATCTTCATCCTTTTGAGAGCTTTAAGTATTCTATTTTATCGAGATCCGTTCTAACCCTAACTTTCCACTGCTCCACTCAGAAAGTCTCTCGTCGCCACATTCCATGTGCATTATGCATGCCTTTTTTTTTTTTTCCATGATTCACATGGAATATGCATGTGAATCTTACTGTGGAGTGATATATTGATTAAGAATGATTTGAGGTGCATGCATTCTGGATGATGGCTGAGCAATATGCCATAGCAAATCTCCCGCACATCCCATGCATAATGAAGGTGCTTGTTGCATGGTCATCGTTACATCATTATGATAACATAAGAACTAATTTTTTAAATCATTTTTTGTCTATTTCTCAAAGTTAATTGACGCTATGCAATTCAACAATTGTTTTGAGAGGAACTATATCATCTCAGGAATTTAATACTAAGTTTTAGATTTAAAATTCTAGCTTGTAAATCAATGGGAAAAAGACTTCTCGGAGAGAGAGAAGAATGCCTGGACATTTGGGGAGAGCTGCCCATCACTGGGGGTAGTGGTGGAGAGGGCGCGACTGTTGGCGGTGGAGGCCTTTCAGGCGATTTTGTCGGATAGACATTTGATAGCTCGAAACATCTAGAGCTCCTCATCTGCTTGTGTCCATTTGGTATTTTTCATCTGGGAGCCCCCACCTTTGAGTTTTCTCAAGATTAATTTCGATGGATGCATCCTACATTGAGGTAGGAGGGGTGGGGCGGGCTTTGTTGTTAGGAAACCGGACTCTAAGGTGATTGTTGCTGGGGGCTGCCACTTGTTTGATACCTCGGTGCCAGGAGTGGAGCTGAGAGCGGCCCGAGTTGGATCGTGCTACGTTTGGCGTGCCCTGCAGGGGTGAGAGATCCTTTTAGAGGATGACTCGGCGACGGCTATTGGGTGGATCCTGCAGGTTTCCGGAGAGGTTGATGATTATCACCCACTGCTGCAAGATATCTAGGCCATAGTCTGTAGTGGGATGGTGCTCCATGCGAAGCACGTGTTTAGAGAGGCCAATGGAACTGCAGATTGGATGGCCTCTTTTGTTCCCAACCATTCGAAGGACTTCTTCTCGGTAAGAGAGGCAGAGTTGCCCAGTGCACTCCATGATGTACTGTTTTTTGAATTTCTTGGTTGTATCCGTACACATTATGTATGATACTCCCATTTTTAGCAGAGAGGGAGAGAGAGAGAGAGAGAGAGAGAGAGGGAGAGAGTTTGAAATTTTGTTTATAGAATTTTTGATTTATTAAAATTTAGGGATGATGAAACCTTTCCATCACTTGATAAACACATGTTACCATCTTAGATGAAAAGATGTGTGAAATATGTTTGTTTAAATGGATAAACATGCATTAGGTTTCACAGGTTTAATAAATGATCGAAGGAATTTGTTAAATTATGTGCACCATTGTTTTTTTCAAAAGAAGTGCTTTTAATAATTTTAATGCGGGACAGAAATTTATGAAAAAAAATACTCGAGGTAAGAAGTGTTTAGATTTAAAATGCCCTCCACTTTTTAACCTTGTTATGCATCACAAAGGTCATTGCACATCACTTTATCTAGCATATTGTAAACTATCTTTGTATTAATTCTCATTATTGACATGTATCTCTTAAAATTTAGAAAGTTGGTGGCTAATCTATCTCATAGATTATGGGGCCGCGTGTCAGCCATTATAACTAACTAGAGCGACAAGATTACATATTAGAAAGGAGCCATGATGACTTAATGATGCTGACGCTATCACATTTATTAAAAATGGAATGTATTTTAATAGAATAATATATTCTTGTAAATGCAAAGCTCTACTACATTCAATCAGGGTTGGTTAAATTTAAGCTTTTCTCAATCAACACTGTCAAGCAACCAAACATTTAATTGTGTGAGAATCATCATCGCATACACTGAATTCGTATGATATGATAACATAACAAACAAAAATTATGTTGCAATGAATCTATTTCAGTAATTGATTTGCAAGGAATCTAGTTGTTTTTCATGCAATCTTAGCATATATTTTTCAATCACAAGCATTTAGTATATCAATCTGATATATTCTTTAGCTTATACGGGTTATTGAATAACATAGCTAAATATCTTCATGTTGTCTATAAATAATTTTGAATTAAAATTATATATATTTAAAAACATAAATGAAACTATCCAATTACTCTTCTTCTGATGGTAAAGTATTAAATAAGGAGTGTCTTGGTCACATGCAACACTAAAATTGCTATTTTACATCTTGATGCTATTTATGTAGATCATCAATATTTGTCAGAATTTGATTTCAAGTAAAATATCTATTTTACCCCTTATAAAATAAAAATAAGATTAAGATGGTAATTTATTTTTTTTCATACAAGTTTTTATTAAACAAAAAAATTTAAGTAATTTTTGAAAGAAACAACATTATAGTTCTAAAGATCACATGCCTCGTATACTTATTCAGAGAAGAGAATGCAATGCTCCATAAAATCTTTATTTCTCCTAACTGTTAAACATAATCAGAAACCAAAAAAATACAAATATATAATTATATTTATATAATAATTTATAAATAAATATCAAAAATATTAAATACTTCTTGAAAGGTGCTAATTGGTTGAGTTAACAAACTCATCAAGTATTAAATAGTAGTGACTTAGGTTTGGTCCTGCCTTGGTCCTCAGTTTTTTCTATCATATTCCATACCAAGGACAACAAAAACTTTCAAACTAGTTCCAAATTTACAGTTATTTTTGCAATAATATTCATGGAATGCCTCATTTAAATTAAAAAAATCCCAATAGAACAACAACGGAATGATATCATCTCTTCAAGGACAGGGCCGACCTTTAATGATTCATGGAGGGCAAATGGGTCATTTCATTGAGGCGGCACGTCCCTTCTCGGACCTTCCCACGCGAGACCCGAAAGCTGAGGAAACCCATTGCGGATGCGAAAGTCCTCGGTGAAACCGATTGCATAAACCCGGTGAAATCCGTCGGGTCCGCTTAAAAGTCACCCGCCCCTCCCAGCTAGCCCGCAGCACCACTGCGAGCAAGCGAGCGGATCGAAGCGAAGCGAAATCGAGAAGACAACAACAACAACAAAAAAAAAATAAAGAAAGAAAAAGTAATAAGAGACTTTTTTTTTTCGCGAGCGAGAAAAAAATTCCAGGTAAATATCACCGAGCTTGGTCCTCCAAGCCCCACCTCTCTCTCTCTCTCTGTCTCCTGGTCGAAACCCTAGATTTCGATTTCTTTTCTTGCTTTTTCGTTCTCTAATCCGTTCTTCTGGGCTCTTGATTCGAGTCCTAACGGTGGGTTTCTAGGGGTTTTCTAGGGTTTCGATGCCCTGAGAGCTTCGGGGGAGGTCGGAGCGCCGGCCATCTTGAACTTAGAGGAATGGCGTCCACGGAGGAGCTGGAGGACCGGCTTCAGGGGGTTGGGAACCGGCTCGCCTCTCGCTCGTCCGTTATCGATGAACTCCTCCCTCTTCTTGATGTAAGCCCTAGTCTCTTCCTTCCGTTAACATTTTATTTCGCTCTCTTTTTCTAGATTCGTTGTTGAGGCTTTTGTTGTGTGATTTATCTGATTAACCTGTTGCTGATTTTTAGCAGATTAGAATGCATGGATTCCCCCGTTTAGATTCACTATTTGTTTATTTTATTAATCAGTCTATCAATTAAAGAAGCAGGGTCCGTGTCTTTATCCTCCTCTTTTTTTTGCCCCCGAAATTTGGTATAAGTTGGTCTCGTTTCTTCACTCAATGGTTGGCGGATTAGTATGGATGGGTTCCCCATGTTTAGATTCCCATTTGTTTATTCTATGAATCAATCAATTAATTAAAGAAGCAGGGTCGGTATCTTCTTCTTCCTCTTGTTTGCGAAATTTGGTATAGATTAGTCCCGTTTCTTCACTTGTTGGTACTGTGATGTGTTACTTGAAACTTTATTTGGTGTATGATACGTAATTAATTTCAATTTACATCTGTATTGTTGATTAGAAGTTGGAAGAGATGGTTTTTAGACACCCATGAAATAGTAGGAACGATCACGCGTGAAAACTGAGTGGACTTTTAGTGCATTGATGTAATGAGATTCAGGTCTATCAGTTATTCAAAATATCTTTAAGAAAATATTTGCATGTTTGCGTGGTGGATTATAGGAAATGAGTTTGGATCAACTTTCAAATTTGCTGTATGGAAAACCTTAATTTTTCTTTAAACTTTTGTTTAGTACTGCATGATAAAAGTCTTTATTCTCCTTCATCTGTGAGGAACTAAAAATTCAGATTGTGAGAACTTATGCCAAGATGCTCTACCAAGTGAATTTTATAAAATCAATATGTGAAACTTGAAATTCTTTATGTAAAAAATGTCTGAATATAGCTGAATTTGCTAGAGAATCCTATTATAATAAATCCAGACATTGCATACATCTTATTTGATTTGTTCAAGCTCTGCATCCATTTTCATTTTCTAGCATGACACCCTCAGAAACGCAACAAGAATGCTTAATACCTTCATATTATTCTCTCATAAGATCATACCTTTGTGCCATGTGCTTCATGTTGTTTGGAAGCGAGAATTTCATGTGTTAAGTAAAGGATGCCCATTTTCATGGATATGAAGTGGGCATTAGAATTTTTGAAGGAAACAAGAGAAAAAGGATGATGTGGACAGAATTATTGCACAGCCCCACCACAAGGTATAACTGGTTTGGTTGTTTTCTTTATGTTAAATCAAGTAATTATTTCTTTTGAAGTACACATCTAGTTTTGTCAAACATGGTTATGATGAGGAATTGTCCTAAAATTTTCTTTAGATAACAAGGACAGAATCCTGGCTCCCTTGTATTTTTATCAGCACCCAGAAATCATTTATGATAGAAGCTGAAAACTATATTATAGAGGCTGAAAACTACATCAGCAATTTCATTCTTCAAATAAGAGCAAGCAGGCACATGCCTGTCCTTGCTGCGGACTTTATTTTGTATATTCTAATTAGTCATAGTTATAGCTTGATATTGTCAAACTAATTGTCACCCTCAGGAAGCATGCTATTTTTGTACATTTTTTATTAATAAAAAGCTGACAGACTATTTATTCTTCAACTTGTTTCTCCTTTGCCCTTCCATTTTTTATGTTTGTTGTAATGCTGAATCAACCTTTCATCTACTGTTGAACAGTCTTTCTTTGTAGGTCTATTGTTACCTAAGCAATTATCCGTCCCTTTGCCCTTAACAAAAATCAATACTTGCATCTTTGAATTGAATATATCAGAGTTCAATCACTGCACTGCTTCCTCTTTGTGCATAGTGGTTCTTTTATATGCACCTCACAAGTTGATCTTCCATATAGTATGCTTCTTATTGTGACCTTTTGGTTCTTTTAATTCCTAGCAAACTGAGAGCTTTTTAGCAAGAGTGGAACAATCGCCATCTGAGTCAATGTTGAATGCGCTTCGTCCTGCAATGAAGGCACTGGTTGCTAAAGAGCTTATAGGACATGCAGACACTGATGTGAAAGTTGCTGTGGCATCTTGTATCAGTGAAATCACAAGAATAACTGCACCAGAAGCTCCATATGATGATGATTTGATGAAGGTTTGGGAAACATGAGTATTTTTTCCTCTTGAGGCACATCACATTGTTTGAAAATTTAAGAAAAGAATCACAATTTGTGTATCTTGTGTTCATAAGTTTGTCTAACCCTTTTTTATAAATATTCAGGAGGTATTTAGGAGGATCGTTGAAGCCTTTGAAAAATTGGATGATATATCTAGTCGCTCATATTCCAGGAGAGTTTCAATTCTTGAAACTGTTGCAAAGGTTCGGTCATGTGTTGTGATGTTGGATCTTGAATGTGATGCTCTGATTCTCGAGATGTTTCATCATTTTCTGAGTACCATAAGGTGAGGAAGTCTGTTAATGATGCTACTATTTTATCCCAGGCTCCTTGCCCTGCAAACCATTAAATGCCCGCTTAATATAAATTGTTATCCTTTTTTATTTTTTTTTGGGAAAAGTACATTTTTTTTTTTTTGCATGTTGGTGTTTGATATCATACTGTGGATGGTGCAATTGTGTTATCTGAACCATTTATTATTCTAAGGATGAAATTCTGGAGTCCCAAGAGCTGTATAAAACCTAGAAAATTTTTTATCACTTAAATATTTAAATTGCAACATAATGAGATCTTAGGGAAATCATTTTCACCATAGTTATTTTGAAACTGCTGCACGTGTGGTAGTATATATAGATGTTCTATGAGCAAATTCTGCAACTTTATGCTGTTTATAATCTTGTTATCTTGGTTAATCTTCACTTATCGTTGATTTTCTTGTACCCTGATTGTATCTAGAGTAACCTGATGTAACTATTAATTGAAGGGTGTAAGTTTTACCAGAAAGTTCTTGCTAAATTCTGATAGTTAAGGGGTCATATATCCTGAAAAAATAGAGGTGGAGAAAAAAGTGAGAGGAAGAATTCATCATAAACAGTTGTCATCCAATATCCTGGCCCTAGTAATGTGCCACCTCTCATTCAGGATACAGATTTTTCATTTCCTTTACACTTTTGACCTTGTTTCCAATTTTCATAGTTTATCTTTTAAATTTTCTAGCATTCAACAATTTATAAAGAATTATATCATCACCATGGTCATCAGGACATGTAATGCTCCAATTATATATATATTTTTACTTATATGGTACCTCTATTATCTAGAGTTTGTAGAGCCCCCTCCCTTCTTTCCTTAGGCTTTACTAGGTCAGATATATCTTTTGTTTGCTTCATGTTACTGCTCTTATTTTGGTTCCATTTTATTTAAAGAGTTCTATGTACTATCCTCTCTGTTTGTGATTCAGCAGTTTTAATTTTGTGTTTATTTCTCTTAACAATTGGTTTATCACGTTCGTTCTTAACTTAAGAAGATTGAAGGGAACTTGTGTTTATTTCTCTTAACAATCGGTTTATTAGTTGTGTTTTCTTGTTTATGATGGATGGGCTTTATTTATTTATTTTTTTCTTCTCAGGCCAAATCATTCGGAAAATATTTTTAATTCGATGGAGACCATTATGACCCTTGTGTTAGAAGAGAGTGAAGATATTTCCACAGAGCTTCTCACACGCCTCTTGGATACTGTGAAAAAGGATAACCAAGTAATTGTCATATCTGTGATGTTGTTATATGTCCTCTGTGTAATATGCATTGTTAATTCTAATTTTCCTTCTTCTTCTTTGTCTTCTTTTTGGTTGCCTTCAGGATGTGTTGCCTATTGCTCACAAACTTGGGGAGAAAGTGATGAGTAATTGCACAGCAAAGCTCAAACCTTACATGAGAGAATTAGTTAAATCCATGGGTGCTTCTTTGAGTCAATACAGTAAAATTGTTGCCTCAATATGCCAAGAGAGTTCCGATGGCATGGAGCAGAATGATGCAAATGCTTCTGGAATGGTTATGGTGTGCCCATCTTTCCTCTACTTCGTAAATAAAATGTGTTATCTACATGTAACATGATAAGTAAATTATGGACATTGTACACATCTTAGTTTTTGGAACAGGGACTAATCATTTCATGAAAGGAACTGTTTTTGTGTACATGGGTGAAAAGGAGCAAGAGCATGTCTGACTGATATCTTAGCTTAATAAAAGAAAATGCATGTATAAAACACTACTACTTTTATTGTTGATTGTTTTGGGAAAACGGGGGGGGGGGGAATCAAATTTCCTTCATTTGAACATTGAAGATGATTATGGCAAGACATCAAGTGAAAGTAGTTGCCTAACACTAGGGCTGTGTTTGGATGTTGAATAACTAACCACCTCTTGAATAACTTTAACCATTAGTATTCACCCCCTAACTAGCTAACCAGCAAATAACTTTATTTGTTGTTTGGTTGGTGCTCCCATGGTTAGTGGGATAAAGTGAAGAAAAAAATGAAAAAGTTTAGAGCTGAGGAGAGAGTTCTTTGGGTGGTTAAAGTTTTATCAAAGGGAATGATTGGTGCTCCCACAGTTGTGGGATGAAGTGTGGAAAAAATGAAAGAGTATAGATGAGGAGAGAGTTCTTTTGGTGGTTAAAGTTATTTCACCTTCCCCCTGAAATAACTATAACCTAGGTAAGACTTAAGACCTTTTTGAGCCGTCGACTGAATGAGCTCATTCACCATTTTTTGAGTGTTGTTTGGCTGGTTATCTGGATAACTTTATGTTATCCACCCTTTAACCAGCATCCAAATACAGCCTAGGGCATTAAACCTGAAGTATAAAATCTTGCTTTAATTAATTTCTAGCTATCATGCTATATGATGTTAAGAAAAAGAAGCTGTCTGGTCATGCGACAACTTATTAATAAATAACATTTTACTTGTAGATTGGTTTTAAAGAAGTCTTTCTTATTGCAAACTTGCATGCAGTGATATTTTTCTAGTGGTTGTTTTGCTAGTATTGAAACTACAGTACATCAATTCATTTATATTTTGGCCTACCATTTCTTCGATTTTTGTCTTCTTTTTCAGCGGATGGCTTGAATATTATCTTTTTCTTCATCTGTTTTATAAAACTGTTCATAGCTTTACCTTTTGTTTACTGCTCAACAACTACCCTTTACTAAAGTAACAGCCATTCTGTAACCTAACCATCAAAGCTTGGTAGTTCAAAGTGTAGTTAGAAATGAAATGACTGCTTATAGAACTCTCTCTCATTTTTGCTAATCAGTCTAGCATTGGTTGCCAAATGGATTGGTCTAAGATAAGTGCTATAACATTGAATAACATCATGTAATAGTGAGCCAAGTCCAATGCTAGCTGCTTGAACTAGGGTTGTTGTGACCCCTCTGGAATTCTTTTCTACCCAATGACAAGGGCCTTTGCATTTCATTATAGCACGAGCAATATCTTCCCTAAGACAATGAAGCACTGCTCAATATATTAAAGGTTATGCCCAGAATCTGTAGATTGTCCCTAATGTTCTTGAGTGTTATGGTCGCAACTCACATGATGCAGTTTTGGAAATATTTAGTGAAATAAAACATTGTTAATCTTAACCATTCCATACGGAGTTGCCATTTGGCAAAAGAGATGCCTCTCCCCTCAGTGCTTGTATTCTCTATTGTTCGGAAGAGGATGCATAGTGTTGAAACTTGAAAGTTGAAACCATTGCGCACCCACTCACTCCAAAGATCTCTTCGCTGTTCAATGCAGCTTTTTTGACAATTCACTCAGCAGATTACATTGCTTCTCAAGCATCCAATTATTCTATTATTTCTATATAGGCCACATCATACAGCAAATGGTTATTGGTCTAGATGCTTCTTAGTTTCTCCCTACCTTGAGGCCTGTGCCTTTGAACTTTTGCAGCCATCTTTCACTGCAGTGTTGTTTAGAAGTGATTCTTGGAACTAGCCCAGTCATGGTATGTTGAACTGAGCGGAACCGGTCGGTTTAGCCCGTACCGGACCAATGGCGACATACGGCGTATTATTTCGGTTCCGTACGCATACCGGTGCAAACCGGCTCGGTTCGCACTGGTACATACCAATATCGGTGTGAACCGGCTTGGTTCCTACCGGCCCAAGCGCGAGCGCCCCACGCCTAGACGATTTCCTGCGCTGGGAACTGCGCCTACGCTCGGTTCCCCACGCTCGCGTGGGCATGCACGGGCCCCGCTTGGGATATTCAATGCTACTTTGTGGCATTTAACGCGGACGCGCGCGCGTCCGCGACAGGTTTTTTTTTTCTTTTGGTCTTTCACCGGTACAGTACCGGTTCAGTTTGGTACCGTGCCAGTACCGACGCCCACCGGTATGTCGGTACAATTGGTATGGCAAACCTTGGGCCCAATTCTTATACGAACTGGGGCAGCAGACAAGGGTATTGTTGAGGTGTTCCTCTGAAAAAAATTGCTGGGGAACTCTTTTCTTTTTGTTCTTTTCAGTGACATCCTCCTTACCTGTACTAATTTTAACAATGTCAGTTTGTTCCAAGTTTTTCAAACAAGCTAACCTTGAAGTGATTGAAACTCATCTGTCTGGTCAATGCTGGTGGGTAAGATTATTGGATGATGATAACTAAGTGCTTCATATGATTGCATTTTGTTCTGCTTTCAGTATTATTATGGATGGAAATGTGTTATTTTAATTTCATCTTTTTTGGGACGTTTGAACTTTGGGTATGCTGGAGGTATTTTCTTGATCATTTCATTTTGTTAGGATGCTTCGTTACTATTTTCCTTTTTCTTTGGTTTGTTTCAGCTGTAGCATTGCTACTGCTTGTTGGTGAATGTCATGAAGTTATATACTGAGGTTTTGGTTACATTCCCTTATGTTTTGAAGTTTTTTGTAGTGTCAAATGGAGCCTGTGTCCAGCAATGTCATTTTCATGCTGTTTCCCTCCATATGACCTTTATATTTCATGGATTGTGTTGCTCCCGCTTTGCATTGGCATAAGTAAAAGGTATTCATATGTCTGATGCGATATCATTTAAAGGGTACCATATATTATGGGACATCATCAATGGTTACCATGTTACCTGATGTCATTTTCTTATTTGTTTGGGGATAATTCATCACCAGTTAGTTGGCTACTTTTCAACTTTTGTCTTGTAATGGAGTCAATAAATTGGAGATAATTGAATTGTCCATGATTTTTTTAGTGATCGAGTTTTCATGCTTCAGGCAGATGACAGCAAACAATCTGAGAGGACTGTTTCTGATGAGCTGCCTCAGGCATGTAACTTAAAATGGCTTGTTCTTTGTGTGGTAAATTATTTTGATAATTGAAGTATGGATGCCAAACGATTTTTCCTTTATTCAGGGTTCTGCAAAGATGGAGCAAGAAGTAGGTTGTGCTGAAGAAGTTGGTACTGCAGCAGACAAGTCACCTAGATCAGTGATGAGCAATGGTACTGTTCAGATAGGCAATGGCGAATTCGTGGTCGAACAAACATCTCCAAAACAGAGGCTCGAGCGTTCTCGTCGCAACAGTCAGTCCAAAAGTACTTCTGCAGGTGATAGAGCTGATTCAGATAACTTGGAGTCAACCCCTGCAAAACCAGAAAGTACCTCAGACCTTAATGCAAGGAAAATAAGCGACCGAACAGCTGGCCATTCTCGCATTGATGGCGACAAAGAAACTCCTGCATTACCTAGGAGAAAAGGTCGTGGTAAGGAAGCTGGTAGTGCAAAATTTGATGGTCCATCTGGAAAAGTAGCAGACTCAACTAAGAAAGATGAGATTCAGCTCAATTCTGGATCCGATAATGGAACTGGCAGTCCTGTATCACCAGATCATAGTGAGAGTCCTGATGCAACTCGACCCAGACGGGGTCGACCCCCTAGGTCAAACGTATCCTTAAAGAGAGGTGGTGGCAGTGCAGTAGCTGGCGAATCTTCTTCCCTTTCAGGGCAGAAGGGATCTTTGGGAAGTGGTCATACTCAGGATGAAGCTTTACCGTTGAAAGATGTTGATTCCAAGAAGGAATTAGAGGGTAGCGGTGATTCAGAAGGAAAGTCTTCAAGGCGCTCTCGCAAAAAACATCTAGATAATGCTGATGATGGTGAAACACCAACAGCTATAACAGGCGGTTCAGAAACGAAGCTACGGAGACAGACAAGTAGAAAGGCATCCACAAGAAAGGTCACTGATGGCGAATCATCACAAAAACAGTTGAAGTCCAACAGCAAGCAGCAGAAGGAAAAACATAATGCTCAAAAAGATGTAGCTGCAGAACTCAGTTCGAAGGTAGTGATAGAAAAGTTGATAATCCCTCTTTTTGAGTACTTGGTCATATGGGTATATGTACATTGACTCCTTGTCGCTAGCTTTATATGTCCCTCACTTTGCTCGCGAGAGGTTGCTTCCTCTGCCATTCTTGACCTTCTGGGATATGATAGCCTGTTTCTTTTCATGCCATTTTTTGTCTCTTCTCCATCCAAATTCTTCCTTGCAATTAGAATGGCTTCAATTGTTGTATCCTGCTCAGATCTTCTGTCAGTAGCTTATACCTTCTCCATTGGGCATAAGGCGAGTGTTGGGGTTACCCTGTTAAAATGGGAAGTTCAGTTATCAATCCTCATCTTGTTCTTCGAAGTCATTTACCTCTTCTGCTACCACGACATTCTCTTCACAAGAGTTTGTGCAAGATTAGTTAGAACTTAGAACCTTCTTAGTTGACCTATTTGGTGTCTGATCAGAATATTAGTGTTTTTCCCCTAATTTTGGCTTTTATTATCTTTGTATAATTTAGTGAGATTCAGAACTACAATATCATGAACAATAGTTTAATGTTGTGTGGTACATATTGCTGTTAGGTGATTGGACCTGAGTCGTTCACTAATCATTTGGCATTTCACTTGTTTTAAAGATCTAAGTACATATAAAAATAATCCAGACAAGCTTAACTACCCATATGTTTTTCCACATTTCAGGTGGTTTTTCATTAGGCTGTCTTACCTTTTGGTTCCAAACATCTTGCTTATTATATATCTATTTTTTTTGGTTGTTTAAACTATATAATAACAGGGTTGCAATAGTCAATACAAATTGGTTCTGAATATCCTCTCAATGAAAGTCACTCGATAAATTCCTCCAGTAATCATTGTTCAATTATCTTAATCTCACCATTGACCAAACATTTATTATCCCTCTTGGACCTTGTATGGTTTATTTCTTTTGTTTTTCTTACCCTTGAATTTGTAAATCATGTCATCCAGTTGTGAGCCTCTCAAATAAACAATTGCATGGGTTATATTTATATGTTATCTTATTTTCTCTTATTTTTGCAGTGCCATCTTTTTTATCATTCTAGATTATGCATCTTTTTCAAAGCTTGCCATGCTATTTGTTTTTCCTCTTACATAGAAACTTAAGATCTTACCATCATAACCTCTTGTAACTACTAGCGGTGTCAGAGGCAAAAAGTCAGCAGTTGATAGGTTCAACTAATAGGAGATTCATGATGCCACACAGAGAAAATAAAGACGAAATTTTGATTGCATAGGATGTTTGTATATTATTTTATATGGTAAATTGGTTCGTTGTATTCTTTGGAAGGATTATAATTGTTCTGCTTCCTTTTTTTTTCAGGAAATGGTTTCTTCACCAAAATCTGCTTTGAAAGCTAAAAGTAAATATCATGGCAATCTGGAGGAGAGCACTAGTGCAAAAACTAAGAGAAAGCGAGGTCGAGGAACTGAAGAGGTACTGAGAAGCTTGCTAATAAATTGTGGCATTTTTGACAATCCTGAAATAATTACATCTTATTCCTATATGGTTGGTAAGTCAGTATCATATACATTGCTATATATGTTTCTGCCCATCCCTTGCAGCATAGCACACATCGTTTGTGTGTGGCTATGATTGAGGATCATGAGGGCTTCACTTCCCGGTGTTCCTTTATTTGCCAATGTCTGGATTCCATAGGATTTGCATATTTTGTCATTGGCTATTTGTATCGTTCATTTATGCTGGTATGTGGAAATGCACCTTGGGCGATTCATTCATCTCTGATTGGTTACTTAGGTGATACAACATAGAGCACTATAAGGTTCTGCAGTGTGAATTGTTTCATATCTTGTGGCATGTTAAATTTGTGCATCATGGGGAGCATGTGACATTTATTGGTGTGATAGATTCAGTAGCTATTTCTGTCTCCAAAGATAGAAGGGAAAATATTGATGCATTTCCTAGGTATGTTGGTACAATGTCATTGTGAGATTCTGTCTCTTAAGGTTTGCCATTTGTGTGAAAGGAGGAAACATGAAAGGTAATTTTTGTTTTTTAAGCTGACTGACAGTAATTGTTAGACTCTCTCTTTTTTTCCTTTTTTCTTTTTCCTTCGCGCGTGCTGGGGGTGGGGGGCCGCTGGGGGCGGGGAGGTTGGCAAGCACATGGCCTTTCACCCCTTGGAGAGGTCTGTTTTTCAGGGTGTTTGTCTGCTTTCATGTATGCTGATCATGTTTGTTGTTTTAGTTTCTGTGGTTTTGCTGTGCTCATTAAGATTTTATTCTATCAAAAAAATGAAGGCTTTCTGTCATCGATTATTACTTTTATATGCATTTGGGATATCTCGGGACTGAGACTAATATTTCAGTTATGCCTGTATTGATTAACATTGTCAATAACTTTATGCTCAGCTCGAGTGTTATCTAGAGTGGTGTTCTGGTCTTTGGATTTAGGACTCTGGAGTGTTTAACTCTGTAGTTTGATATTTAGAAATTCAGAACAATAGTCTGTGTTTAATCTTTGTTCTATATTCTCTTTCCTTTCTGTTTTCTCTCTCATCCTCCTTTATTTTTTGTATTTCTTTTGCCTTTCTACTTTATCCTTGGCAGCTTGCATGCTGCCAAGAGCTTCCTCTTCTTTTTAATTTCTCAATTTATTGCATTTCCTTTTTTTGTAAATATTTTCGTTATTCTCTTTCATATACATGCAGTGACTTAATGTGTTGCATCAAACAATACAAAAATGCAGCAGCATCTTCTTAGTCCCACCTCTGACTTCCTCTTATCTTTGGGCTGCTGTTTGTTCTTGTGACTAACTTTTTCCCTGGTTCAACTTGAAGCAAATCAGACATGCTTTCCACAGGTCAAGCCATGATTTACTCTAAAATCTTACTCTCCCTACCTCCTATTTCAAAACCTCTTTACTATTTGAATCTAGTGGTAAGATTTGATTGCCTATGTTGAATTTTGTGGAGAGTTTTATTGCAAAGTTTTGCATAGAGTTCCACAGTCTCCAGGAGCTTCTAATCACTAGACATGTTGGTTCTTTAGATATATGTTTAGTAGAAACTCTTGAAAAGGGCAAGATTCTTTGAGCAAAAAAATATATATGCTAGTGAACTAATGGCTGCAGTTAATGCCCTGTGAATATGTCTTCCTTCAGTGAATTAAAAATTAAATATGGTATGTAGAATGTTAATGAATATTAATTGGTAATACATGTTATCATTGAAAGTTTTAGACATTCTTATATTGTCAAATCCTAGTAGTATGGGCTTGACTATGATGGAAGAAATATAGGCTCCTAAAATGCCATTTTTTGCTAATAATCTCTGTTATGTTTTGCTGTATATGATCGCTGTCCAATGCATGGGGTTAGCTCTGGTATCATACTGAGAGGGATCACTTGCTGACCACAATAGCAATTATCCAAGGTAATGTTTGCTGTACTACCTCGAACCTACCAGATCAGAATCGGTACAAAAACACTATTTGGGTCAACACCGACCTACGGTACCGAGGTGCGTACCAACCCATACTGCCTGATTTTAGATGGTACCATGATAAAAATTGTGAAAAATGGCTCGGAAGATGTCTCGGTATGGGATGCGTATCATACTGACTCGGGCCGTACCGAACCAGTAATGTACCAGTTTGGTGTTTGGTACCAAGATTATTTCACATGTTTTTTAGTTTATTTCAAATGGCCTTTGATTATAATGTCCCATAATGTAAAGTTGAAGAATTATTTAATAAATATCAAAATATATGTAAAAAAATTGTCATAATATAATATTATTCAAATATCTTGTATTTTGTGGGAATTGTGTATCTGAAGACTTTTTAGTATAATTTATACTAGCATGAGTTTTGATGAGGTGGTAGAGATGTACTTGTAAGTTGTGTAAAAATTATTGAAAGGAAGCAACTAATAGCAATGATATTATTTATAAAGGTTTGGGTAACAACCAACAAAAAAGAAGCCCAACAGAACCAACGTTTTTGTTGGGGGCCCGGAACTATTCTTTTTGGCCTGTATTTGATCAGTGTCATTTAAGCACAACTCAAAACACCTACTTAAATGTTTAGGGATGTCATTAGGTTAATTGAGAATTACTGTTTCTTTCACCGAGAGGAACCTTTAAATTTCTGATCTTTTTGTTCTTTTTCCCCACCTGTGCTTAAAGATATCAGATTATAAGAATCACTCTTTGTATACCAGTGAGCCTTAATGTTACTATTCCTCAGTGATGAGAGAGGTTGTACTAATTCAACACCACTGTTAGATGCTTCCGTGGACTTTGATTTTCCTTTCAAGTGAATTAGAAAGGCCAAAAGAGTTCTACAGGGAACTGTAAGAGAGTAATACTGGAGGCTTGAACTTCCTGTTGCAAATCCTTGGATGGAAGTTGCATAGATTGTTTTAAGGAATGGCTTGTCGGATCACACAGGTTGATGCAACTAAGGCCAAGCAAAGGGCTTTATTTGACCTTGTTTTTTAGCCAAAGGTCATATATTTTGCTTTGGATGTAGTTAGGTTATCTTGGAGTATGCAAGGATTTTTTTTTTCTTTTCTTTTTTAAGTTGCATGGATTGTCTGGGGGCTACTAGATGCTCATTTATAGGGGCTTATTTGTTTTTCATATCAGCATGTTTTGTATAAAGACATTAAAGGAAGTTAGTTTTGGTGCCAAAAAAATTGTTTTCCAGTTTCATTTTCAGAGACCTATTTAAACTAAACCAGCTATTATGTTGCACTCCAGTTCCATCAAGAAGAGATAAGTTGGCTGATTTAGATGCTGATTGGAAGTCCTACTACATCTTAAAGGAGACTCCTAGTGGAATGATGGTCATCTTGATTGCTATAATATGTTATGACTCTTATGATGCGAAGGAGTGCCTAGTCCATGGTCCTACATCTTAGAATCCGGATTTTTGATCTTATGGTTCAAATTGAACCATTTTAATGTTGCTTTATTCAAATTATGGATCATGGGATCCTGACAGTGTTGCGCCTTCTTGTATATCCTTTTACATATAATCCTTTCCACTTGTCTCATAAGTACGTTGACATGATTTATGTTATCTTTTTTTATTAACCTTCATTGAGTTCAAGCCCGAAAAGGTTTGAGCAAGGTTCACCATCTTGGTACCACACTGTTGTAGTGTTGGTATGCCTTGTGCAGGGGTTGGTTTGGCCTATGGAGACTCGATACACCCTCTGTACCGAGTCTCAGTCCGGTACCGAAATGTTATGACATGCTTGGAATGGGGGCAGTATGCTTTGGTACAGTGAACCATAACTCTAAGACACTTTCATGTTGAGTATTGTCTTTGGTTAACACTTGAGATTTTATTTGAAACCATAGATACATACATAGAGATAGCTGCCCTTAATAGGAATTGTTGATGTATGCGGAGAGGAGTCAGAGGAGAGGTGACAGCTCGCTTCTATTATTTGGGAGGACTATTACCTGTTATTGGTTTATGGACATGGATACTGAGGTGAACTTAATTTAAAGTCTTGCATTCCTTTTGTCATTCTTTTGTGTTTTTGGCATTCTCATGTGCAAATTGTTGCATTCCTTTGGTCTCCCGTTTAAACCATTTTTTTTTTCGAGGAAACAATAGGTAACAGGTGCTAGAACATTTAAATCATATTGAAATTGTGGTTTGTTGAATATTTTTTTCTCTACTTGAATCTGTTTTGTTATCGTTTCTTTTTGTTTCTTCATTTGATTTCTTACATTAAATAATATTTTTCTTGTATCATTTGTTGAGCCACATAGTCCTTTCATTCTTCCTATTGTGTTCTTCCCAGGGTTCTGACACACCAGCTCAAAGTGCAGAATTAGATGGGGGCCTTGTTGGTTCCAGGATTAAAGTATGGTGGCCGGATGACAAGGCGTAAGTATCCCATGATCTCAAATCTTCTATTAGTATGACATAATCCTGTTAGTTGAGAGGCAGCATGTTCTTGACAGATGTTAGATTGTGCTTGGAGATTCTTCTTGAGATATGTTAAGTACATTTTTCCATAATTTACACTTAATTATAAAATAGAAAATTTTACTATTTTCTTATAGACAGTTTTGTATTGCTATCATGAAGTATAAGCTAGCTATTCGGAAAATGAAGCAATTAGCTTCTTTAACTGGTATGGACTTTATTCTTGGCATTTGCTGTCCAGTCTTTTTCAATTGCTACGAGGTATGGTATGCACAGTATGGACTGTTACAATCTGGTGTTATGAAATGATGTTGTTATGTTTACAAGCATGCAAATACTACCCCACTATGTTATGATCACTGACTCTAAAATGTTGCTAAAATAATTTTCTCAAAAAATTGGTGAACGAACATCAGGTGTCTGATGTGCTTGATTTTTTTACACGCTGCAGTTTTTAATGAAGTTCTGTATCTAAGTGATACTTCGTCACTCTTATGTGTAATTGTCATATTGGTTATTATTATTTGAACTGCTTTTATTCTGCAGGTTTTATGATGGTGTTGTTGATTCTTTTGATCCTGTTTCAAAAAAGCATAAGGTAAAATATCAGACATATTAGGTAGATTTTGAAGTTCTGTTTTTCCTGATCTTGAATGCGACTTTATTTATGTCATTTTTATTATATGTAATATGCTGAATTTGTGTTTATTCAGATTCTTTATGATGATGGTGACATAGAAATATTGTTGCTCAAGAATGAACGCTGGAAATTTATTCTAGAGGATGCTGGCAAAGTTGGGGTGAGTTGATATGGATTACTGGCATTATATATGAAATTATGCCCTGTATTCTAATTTATACTTATTTGATGTATCAGGGACTAGCGAAAGATATTTCAAGTCCTGATGCTTCTCCAGAATTGTAAGTATTGCTTTTATTTGAATATAATACGTTTCTTGAGTTGGTGGCAGTTTTGGTGCATGTTTTCCTCAAGTATAGTGGTATTGTAGATATACCTTTTTGTTTTTCCTTAGATTGGCCAAAACAATAAATTATGACTTTTAAAATGTTGATCTTACTAGTGGTCGGAAGAACATTTTTCTTGTAGGGTTAATCTTTCCATCTTATTTATCAGATCGAGTTGTTCATCCAACATTCTCTCCATTTCTTCTTCTCCGGACTAGGTATTCCTTTAAGCAGATATTAAGCCATTAGTAACAAAAAGTGGACTAGTCTGCACTTGTTGATTCATACATGATTTAGGAAACAGATGGATTCTGTGTTCTGTCCTAGACCTATCAGAAGAGGGATGGTGTTAAGGTCTGGTGGCAGTGATTTGAAGGAAATAGGTGTCCCACTAATGAAAATCAGAAGTGATTAAATTGGTCGAGTATATGGGTTCTGATCTAGGGAAATATTTATTTGTATTGATTTTCTTTTTAAAATTTTGGGTCAAATTATAGGCTGAGGAAATGCTTATGTGGACGGACTTGTAGAATAGATTACTAGATTTTATTTAGAAATATTGATGTAGCATGAATTTAAACTGTGCATGTGGTGATGAGTTTTAGATACTCAAAAGGCAAGAAAGTATATGCTGCAGAAGGTCGAGACTTTTTCTGTATTGAGAAACCTGTTACAGCAGGGGACAATTAGAAGGTAGAGAAAGGATGAAGATGAAGAATAAGAAACATAGAACAATGGAAGCATAAGAAGAGTAAAGAAGCCTGAAGGAGGCTAAGGAAAAAAGCAGTTATGAAATTTATGTTCTTGCAAATCAACCCAAGAATTAAACTACAAAACTCTCGATGTATTCAACTCAAAAACCATAGTTTTAATAAAATTTAAATTGTCACCTACTGTATCCTTAATTCAGGACCCTTTTACTGTTGTACCACTTAAAATCAGTATTACTAAATAATTTGGACTCAATCTTCTTATTCCAGCTTGTGGCGAAAGACAAATAGATTACAGCCGTTGAAAACTTTGGATTTTATTTATGTTATTCTACTTGCCATCCCGATGTGGGTTCAAGGTTCCATCACATCATCATACCAGTTCTTTCTATTATTTCCTATGTTGTGTGATTGATGATTTGCTAAAGGGCATTTTGTTGTGGGATCATGCTTTCGTTTTAATTGAGAGAATAGGTAGAATTGATGAAGCAGCATGTTGGTCTTAAAGGTTATGATTGCATAACATGGAATCTTTTGTTATGGTCTTTTAGCCTGCACTCATTATTATCTCTTGTTTCCCTATCTTCTCTCAAGGGCTTCAAAGCAAGCACCTATGGCTTAATGGCAAGTGTCAATGCCTTGAAAGCAAGCACCTATAGGTCTTCAGACTGGCTTGCTCAGGGTTAAATATCTTTTGGACCAAAAGCCTGCCTAGAAATGCATTTGGACCAAAAGACTGCTATCCAGAGCCATCTTGATTGTTAGATGCTCATATACAGATGTGGTGTGAAATACATTCATGGTTGCCAGATTTGGAAATAGGATGATAGTTGTTTATTGTTTGTTGTCACAGTTCTGTATAAGAATGAAGTTGGCAGACAAAAACAGAAAAAAGGTTGAAGGAAATAATGCTAGGGATTTAGGAGTTAATGGTAGAATTAAAGGGGGGAGAGATAAGTTTAATATTTTGTAAATTTATCATCCAATGCCGGATGTAATTTGATGTCTGACTTAGAAGTATAAAATGTATAACAAAATAAGGTGAAAAGGGTTCTTAAGTATTAAAAGTTTGGAAGATGATGACGCGAACTTAATCTGTGAGTAGTTGTTATTGTCTTGCATTTTAATGGTTAAATCTGTAAATGGGCATGTGACTATTTTAATGAAGTTTTATGGGATGCATGTACAAGCTAGATCTATGGAACTTAGGTTCGAAATTCTTGTTACAATGATGATGTGACGATGGGAGTTTAGGTTGTTATGCAAGCTGTTACTGTAAAATTCTGACTGTACTTATTGTACATACAATTAAACTGAAGAGGAGAGGGAGGGCAAAAGAAATTAATTTGAAGGACACGTGGAAGGGCAAGAAGGGAAAAATAAGGTCGTATGAGAAGGGTAAAAAACAAAAGGTAAAAACATCGAGATATCCAACTAAGATTAGGGATCGATTGACTTCATAAATTTTAAAATGGTAATCTTATTTTATTTCTTGTTTCATTTTTTTTAGTTTTGAAAGTTGAGATTATTTTGGTTTTTTGGTTTTGAAAGAAAGATATTTACCACCGGCATTAGCATGGATGGTGCCACCTTATCCCAGGGATCATCCCTTTTCGGGATTATTTCGTGTTGAAGCTCACCCACCCCCC
>JAOXJJ010000001.1:6421836-6456594 GCA_025769935.1 Phoenix roebelenii
CCCCCCCCCCCCCCCCCCCCCCCAAAAAAAAAAAAAAAAAGAAAAAAAATGAAATGATATTTATAACTGAGAAAATTATACTTAGTTTCTAATTCCATGATTTGAGAGATTTTGGGGAATTTTTTATACTACTAAAACCCGAGTTCTTTAAATTAATGAATTGCATTTTCAAAAAAAAAAAAAGAAAACCACAAAGTATCATGATTCTTATAGCATATCCAAATGCAAGTTTGGGAACCCTTACCAGGATCAACGTTAAACAAGTGACACTACCAATTTTTTTAAACCTAACCTGACAGTTGTTTTGGTGAGGTCCCATATTTACTAGTTTAACTTTGTGTCTACTGTGGTCTGACTGGCTCAACTCTTTTCCTCAAAATTCCTTTCATAAATGATGTGACCTTTTTTTTTTTGGAAGGCCCATAACTCATCTTCTGTACTCGTGAAGGAACATTCTTAGACGTGAAAGACCTCTCACTCTCTCAAATATAGTGTTCTACTCTTCCACCTAATTTATTTTTTTTATTGTAGTGAAGCAATGGTTGGGGATCCAACCTGCCAATTCAATCCATGTTCGCACCACAAGATTTGCCATCTTCCTCACTGGTGAATCGGGTGTTAGCAAACAGATTAGCCTCCTTCCCACCAAATCTACTTCTCCGTTGGCTGATATTTGCATGCGTCTAGCATCAGAACCCTTATGACTGCAATTTTTAGTTGGATGATAGTAACATTAGTCAGTGGTCTTTGGAGTCCAGATATTGGGCCAGAGGGCTGTAACCAGTGAGATCATGGGGCGTGGTTAGAATTCATGAAGTCGTCGTATGGTTTGAATGTCGTTCCATTGAAACATCTCTTTGGACGGTTCAAAATGGGTTTTTCAGATGGCTGGTCATAACACAGCCCAACTCATTTGTATGACCGGTCAGATGAGTTGATTAGTTTGACCCAGTGAAGTTTTAATAGACTACGATGTAAATTTGTCCTGGTTAAACTAAATTGTCCATCTATATCTATTATCATGTTAATATCTTTTTGCCACAATTTATTTATGATATCAATTCAAAACGAGACATTAAACTTGCTAACCTCTGTACCAACAAGGACTCTTTGGAAACAGCAAATTTCAATAGGGTTGTAAAGACTGGAACCTCAACAAATTAGTCCAACCTAGGGTTAAGAAGGAGAGCAAAGTGAGCCAAGATGGCTGAAATTGGTGATGGCAATGAGGGAGAACATAGTGATGAGCAGGACATTGCTGATCATCATTAGTCTGAGCCTGAGGGTGGCTGGATGTCAAATCTCAGTTAATTGGCACATTGATGGGGCAGGCATGAGGTGAAAATGAAGGCCATAATGAACAGATGTCAACCTGAAGCTGATAGGGAGCTGGGGATGACTCAACACGCTATTCCTTCTGTCTTGGTGGCTCTTATTTATAGTGTTTCATATAAATTGCATTTTTTAATTTCACTTAGTGGGATTTTTGTATAATAAAGAACAGTCTTCATGATGCATTTTGCGTAAGTGGTCACATGTAGCAGTGATGCAAGGAATAATCTGTTTCTTTAATACCACAGATTTCACATTTGTCCCTTACTGTTCTTTGCATGCCAATATTCCTATCATCTGTGAAAAGCTGTCACATTGTCATCTGTTTTAGCTCTGCGAGCATGTTAATAATTGCTGTGATTACTACTTATATTTTATCTGAACAACATGCAGCTTTATACTATTTCTTGACTGTTATGCAGCCTTATGGTTCTATTTTTAATGTCTATGACAACTCAGGCATTAATGCAAAAAGTTGAGGCTGACAAAATTAGCATGGGGATTTTTTTTTTTTTTTTTTTTTGGGGGGGGGGAGCGATTTGGAATAAGTTGGGATTTCCAAATTGGAGGTTCTTGTTCAGAAAATGGATTTTAAGGGTTTAAAAGATACACTCATAGTAGAGTATTGGAGGTCACCTTTGGATTTTCGTGAGATGCCTTCATGTACCTTCTGAGTCTGTCAATAAGATAGTGGAATTTTCAAAAATTATGGCTTCATGATTATAGAAGAAGGTAGAAGATGATGAACCAATAGACTGAGTTATTCCATAAGCATGAAGTGGGAGCCTCAAGATGGAAGGCAAAATGGGAGTTGAATGACAGAGAGGAGGAAGATTGGGGAGTTGAAGAGTACGAAATGGGAGGAGAGGGTGAGATTATGTTGCTCACCAGTCAGTTTAAAAGGATAGCGAAGATAAATGGAAAGGGAGTTTAGAGAGTAAGAAGAACGAAAAAAGAATATCACTGTTGATGAAATTATGAAGAAGAGGGGAAGGTGCTGTGATTTTTGTGCTTCTTGTCATATGCCTGCTTTTGAAATTTTGTTTGATCTTGGTAATTGTCTTTTGGTTTGGCAGTTCAGCGTTTTCATCTCTGGCTTCTGCAGTTTTGTGTTGAAGAATTAAATGAAAAATCTGATTCTAGCTTGACCTGGATCCAGACCAACTAAGCTTGGGATCCATGATTTTGTAACAAATTGGACCTGGTTCACTAAATGAGTTAGGTCAAGTTCAGATCTCTTATTGGGTTTAATCCAGATCAGCTCTAAGTTTTAAGGGTTTGGCTTGTATTTTGAATTAATTTTGTGAGGTATAGTCAGAGGACCATGTGGATCTGAGTGGTTTCGGTACTAATCCAAGATAGGTCACTGTCTTAACTAGAGTTTGTCTTAATTTGGGACACCTGGCTTGTGGATATGAAGATACATGTCGGTTTTGAAGGGGACAAAGATGAAGATGATGATTTCATTTTCTTTTGCAAAATCTTAAGGCCCATTGGCGGTTTTTTTTAATATCATATTTTTTTCTCAATTGTAGATTTGCTGGCTTGTGATTTCTGTACACTTCTGAGTATTTGCGTCGTTCCAAATTTGATATTTGATGTTTGATATGCTGGCTTTCTGATTTTAGGCGACGGGATAAAAAAGCAAAAACAAATTCGAGTTCTGTTCCAAAACAGTTGAAGATGGAGATGCCACTGATAAGGTAAATACTTCTATCCATTTCATTATTGTGTTATGAACCATTTAGTAATAATGGATCTAAAATGGTATCCTGTGTTTTTGGACAGTGGTGCAGAGCATAGCAGTATTGGAAAGCGTAAAGGTAGATCCAAAGGTGGAATAACAAATCCTGGTAAGCTGTTTAGCGACGGCAGTCCTGGAAGTTCAGGCAAACCCGAAGAGAAGGCCCCAAGCAAGTACAATGACGACACCCCCAAGACTGGCATTAGGCTTAAGAAGGATACTGGTAGCATGTCCAAGGATGACACTCCCAAAACTGGTGACAAGTCTGGGGATGATAATCAGAAAACTGGCAATAAATCCAAGGATGATCTCCCTAAATCAAGCAGAAAGTCAAAGGATGACACCCCGGAAACCGACAGCAAGCAAGAAGATGATATGATTGGTACTGGTGGCAAGACCAAGGAGGCAGGTAAAGGTAAATCCAGTGAAGAAACTCCCAGAAGTGGGCGGAAATTCAAGGGCTCATCTACCAGTCGTAAAACTGGGGATGAGTCCAAGGCAAATGGTACTTCCGAGATAGGAAAATCAAAGGGCCTAGAGGTTGAGACTACTGCCGGAAAGGTGCACTCAGATTCAGTGGGGGCACAAGAAAGTGGGGCCTCTGCTGGGAAGAAGCGCAGAAGAAGGGGTCAAAGCTGAATTGTTTTGTGCTGATATGTGTATGTTTGCTCTTTCATTCTCCGGTAATTTTCTTTTTACTGCCACTGGTAGGCATTTCCTTTCCGTTTTGCATTGCAATTTAGCAGCTGCCTATCTGGTAGTTCTGGAGCTGGTTACTGTGGAGTAGCTGACAGGTATTTTAGGAATTATGAAGGCCTTGCTTTGTTTCCTCTGAAAGAAAACATGTTACAAGCCTCTAGTAGCTGACATTGATGCTTACCCTTTTAAAAGTTCTAGATGGTAATGTAGGTTGTTACTGGCGATCTATTTATATAGTTCATTTTGGAAAATTTATAAGAAATCGTTCTTGTTGGTTACCACTCTAACACTGCACCAACAGCGGTGGTGATCCAGTTCTTGTTGGTGTTTTTTTTTTTCTCGTGATTCTTGCTGGTAAATGTGGTTCTTTTCCGTAACGAGAGTTTAGCTCCAATTATAGAGCGGCTGGAAGTGGTTGTATTGGTTTCGGCAATTGTTTATATGGTGGCATGGGCATGGGCATGGGACATGTCATATCGTCTGGACATGGCAGTATTTTACCAAATTTATACGTTCGGTTGTGGTGCATTGAAATAATGTATCACATACCAATGATGCTCGTATCATGTTGTCTCGTAATCTTACAGCTATGATGCCTGTCTTTGTTTCTTGTTGTTGTAAGTTAGACATGGTCAAATGTTTTGTTACCAGGTGTAGAAATTAAGCGCCCTCGTCCGCCGGGTTTAGAAATGAAGCGTTGTCGCTCAGAAAAATCTGTTGCTATCGCATGTTATTTAAATGTCCACAGCCTTGGGTAGTTTCTCTATGAATTAAATGTCCACAGCCTTGGGTAGTTTCTCTATGAATTTTCGAGTTGGAGTAACTCCCGGAAGGGCTTTAAGATTGCCGTAGAATTAACGTTTTGGGTCTCACGGAAGGATTTTTAATTTGGGATTTGAAGTAGATATTTTATTGTGGGTCTAAAACAAGATTAAATAATGGCTCATGCTTTGGAAGAGTTAGGTTTGCGTTTTGATAGCTCCCCATTTCAACCAGAATTTTTTCGGAGGAGAACAAAAAAAGAAAAGTATTGAGGTGGACTTTGATAGCAGTTCTGATAGCAGAAAAGTATCGAACGACAAGAGTGTGCAGGGAGAAAAAGCCTCCGGTCTGTTCTGTACTTCTGTTGTGATGATACCGTCATCTTGAAATTAAGCTCGCGTCAACTTGAATAGCCCACTCAAACGTGAGACGAACACAAATAAACCCCGCGTCCGGCATATCCTGCTGCTCCACGAAATTAAGCATCGGACTGACGTGATCATTATCGTTAATTTCTATCAGACGCAGTGCATGCTTTATAAATCGATAGTAATGCTGGTGGTGTCCATTTAGCACACTCAAGAAGTTTGTCTGGTTACGCCACATGAAGGAAATGGTGTGGTGGTGAAATTTTGGTGCAATAGACGAGGATGGTTGAATCTTTTGTCAACCCTACATCATATCGGCCAGAAGAAATAGGACTGAAAACAGATGCAGATTGGGTATTGGTATATCCGCATTTCAAGAATATAGACATATATGTATACGGATATATAGATTGGATAATAAAGTCAATTTCTATACTTGTTTTAAAAGAATGAGAGTATAAAACTGTGGATATAAATGCAAATACAAATTGGACAACTAAAGCTCTATGAACTGCCAAATCAAAAAAACATCATTGTATGCAAGGTAAATTGTATTAAAGATAAACATGATCAAATATTCGAATATATATTAGATAACTATGCAATACAAATGCAATATGACTATTAATTTGAACTTTAAAAAAATTAATGTTCATATTCAAGCATATTTAGATACAAAAATGGATTGAATGAATATTATCTTTTCCATTTTCGCAATCCTTGTCAGATGAATCCTCCTTAGCCCCAAAGCATTTTCCTTTATATCTTGTATTGTTCAATAGAAATTATGTTGGAATAAGTGTTAAACAATTATTTTGGCCTCTTCTTTTTGCTCTTGAGATTACATAAACAAGGCTCCATTAAAACACAAACGTCTATCTTCTATTTATGTTTAACATTTAGTTGCCTTTTATTTATATTATTTTGTAAAAAGGTAGGGTGGTATTGCTACCTCTCATGCTTAAACCTGAAACCCCTCACACATGTATCGATGAACTTGTTCTTGCTCCTTAGTTTCTAGTGTCAGCTCTAGAGTCATTAATTTTAGACATTAGACCGTTCTTCAAACTCTTATCTACATATTATACCTAAAAATTAGTTAGTCATTGTCCAACTAGAGTAAATGGTCAAAAACATTAGGCCAATCAAGATTTGGTCAGCCATTTATGTTGTCCACTTGGAAGGTTCATGTTTAGCCACTTGTCATTCACAGAAGAGGCCATATGTGGATGATTTAATGTTGAAATTAATTTTCTAAAGAAGGTTATCATGACTACAACCATCCAAAAAGAAGAACAAGGAGATACGGAAACAAGATTTTTTTTTTTTTTGATGTAAAAGGGAGGCAAAAAGGAGCCATCCGATTTTTATTGAAGATTAATCATATTTACAACAAAAATGAGGGGCAAAGATGAGTTATATTGTCAAGAGAGGAGAGGAAGAGATGCGAGAAAAAGAAGCTAAATAGTTCCAAACCAAGTGTCTGATAATCAGTGGAGGAAAAAACCTCATCCAGATCAATAAGCATGAGCATTAGTTGCCTAAAAGTTTCAAGCAATTTCACAAAAATCTTCACAAAAAAGCATCAGAATCCAGAATGGCCACAAGCTCCAAATTTCACCGAAGCTTGAGAAAGTCTTTGAAACAAGGAAACAACCAATTTTCCACCACCAATTTTCATGCCACGTCTGGTACCTCCTTTGAAGCATAATATAACTGCTAGATGGCATAAGATAATGAATAGGAGCTGTTGTTGAAGGAGACAAAGTTGCAATCCCTTAGTCATTGAAGAGGTTGATTGCAGTTGAGGCACAGGTCGAAGACGAGCTGATCTATTCTGCAATGTCTTTTCTTTTCAGGATTGCATGACAGTTGAACAGTAAGCAGGACATAATATGCTCCAATCATATTTAACTTCTAAGAGGATATCTCAGAGAAGATGTAGCTGGCTGAAAACTCTATCATATGCAACCAATGGCAGAACCAACTGAAAAGGAAGAACATGATCCTCTGCTCGAGCAATCTGAAATGAGAGCATTCCCTAGCACAAAAAAAACAACTGATATAGCTCAATTGCATTAGTCATCCACAAGCTTAGAGATAACATTCTTCACTTTGGACTAAATTCTTTCTAGCTCCATCTGCGTAATAGGATCACATAGCATCGCCCAATCATTGAAAATTCTAAGTACCCCTACAATAATCGAGGTAATTTAATATATTTTATTTAGGAAAATTCTGGAGCTCCGCTCCTTCCAACAGGTCCAACATATAACAGCAATCAATATGAGAATGATAGGCTGAGCACATTTTGTAAAATGGTTCAACCTCTAATCAATGCATAGATTTTTAAAGTTTAGTTGAGGATGAAGCACCCCAAGAGACAAACAATTGGTCTTTCATATAGTGGAAAAAAACTTACAGGTGCAGCAGAGATGATCAACAATTTCATTTGTATCATGACACAAAACACAATCGCCAAGATTCTTACCCAATATTTTTCCAAGATTGTCTCTAGTGTTAAGCTTCTTTTTCCAACACAACCAAAGAAAGCATTTGATTTTATGTGGTATTGAAAGCATTCACAATGAGTTAGCAAATCTACATTTGATATCTCAGGTGTTCAAGAAGTGGTAAAGTGATTTTATGGAGAAGGATCCATTGCTACTCAATTTCTAACATATTTGGTCTTCTACCTGATTAAGAGTGACTGAAACCAAGAGATACAAAAGATTAATGAACTGGGTTCGGGCTTTCAAAGAGGCAGAGGATGGCCTCCTAAGCTTCCAAGACATAGAATGTGGGTCATAGTGATCGACGATAGTGCCATTTTTTCTCCTACTAAGATTATATAAAGCAGAAAATAGGAATGGGAGGGTGTATCACAAACCTAAGAATCTTTCCAAAATAGTGTATTATGTCCCTTGCCAATTTTGAATTGAGTTCTATTCCAAAAGGCAGAGAGAGCATTAATAACGTCACGCCAAAGATTAGAACATCTTCTAATATGACTTTTTTATGGTATACAAATTGTACTTGCTTTCTCCAAATTTCTGGATTATTTGAAAGATACCCCCATCCCCCATTTTGATAATAGAGAGATATTAAATTCAGCCAGATTCTTGACTCCCAAACTCCATCCTCCTTTTGAAGACAAATTATACTCCAATTAACCTTATATGATACTCCATGACACCTTGAAGAGCTTGACCATGGAAAAGATCTTTAATATTTATCAATCCTCTTGATCACCCATGCCGGAAGCTTGTAAATTGACATATAATAGATAGGGAGAGAGGAGAGTACAGAGTTGATTAATATTAACCTCTCCCTAAAAGATAAGAATTTGCTTTTCCATGTTGCCAGTCTAGCTTCAACTTTTTGAATCAAGACCATCCAATTAGCTTTGGTAGGTTTACCACCACATAGAGGAAGCCCAAGGTATTTGATTGGAAGATATGAGCAACTACAATTTAGCCAACCTACATATCTTGTTTGTGCCATGTTGTCCTATCCAATAGCTGAGATGAAGCTTTTATGATAGTTAATAGCAAGCCCAAATATTATTTTAAAACAGTAAAGAATGATCTTCAAAATGGCCATATAGTCCTTTCTAGCACGAGTGAACACTAGAGTGTTATCCGCATATTATAAAATCTTCGTCTCTCCACAGATCCAAGGATTACTAAGCCCTTCAAAAATCTTAGCCGCTGTGGCACAGTTGAGCATTCTACATAGGGGGTAGGTAGCAAGAATAAAAAGGTATGAAGAAAGAGGATCTCCTTGCCTTAGCCCTCTCATGCAGAAGATCCAATCTTCAATCTCACCATTCACATTCACCACAATTTTGCCAGATACTAGGATGTTTTCCAACCAGCCTATCCACCTTGAAGAAAATTTTCTGACTTGAAGCAGATTGAGCAACAATTTAGGATCAATTCTATCGAAGGCTTTGGAGAAATCTAACTTACAAATGACTCCATCCATATTAGCCTTTCTTGTGTGAAACAAAATCTTATTGGCACAGAAGATGTTATCCATAATTGATCTTCCTTTAATGTAAGCCGTTTGGGTCAATAAGCTCCTTCATGAAGGGTTGCAAGCGGCCCGCCAACACTTTGGTCACAATCTTGATGCAGCTATGTTTAAGACTGATGGGGCGAAAATCACTCAGTCCCGTAGCAGCTTCTTTCTTTGGAATTAATGTTAGGATTGCATAGTTGAGCCTAGATAGGTCAATGTTGGTGTCATAAAGTTGTTGAAAGAGAAAGAAGAGGTTGCCAAAAACTACATCCTAAAAGTTTTGGAAAAAACAGAAAGTAAAGCCATCAGGACCGAGGCTTTTGTCTCTCTTAAAACTGAATACAACATCTTTAATCTCTTCTAATGTGAATGGGGAAGTAACTTCAATATGCCCGATAAAGGAAGAAGAAAGATTCATTCGAACATATTCAACATTGCTCTACCACCAGGCATATCAGTCTTATATCTTGCAATTCTATAGAGTGCTTGCTCCGTGGATCCCCTCCTGGGATTTTAAAGTCCAGTCTTTCTTGGCGTTGAATGATCTTCCAATTATCAGTGGATGCAAATCCAACTTTTTCCCAAAGAGTGAAGGTTCGATCTACTCTCACACGAACTCAAGTAATCTAGAGTGAAGGTTCGAGTTACTTCGGCATGGATGCCAAGGAACCTATAAATTGGAGGTTCAACCTATTTGCAAATGGAGGTAGAGGGACCATAGAGTAAATGAACCTCCCACTTGTAGATCTCGACCGACTAAAGTTGGTTATGGTCATTTTTCTATCATTGAGGAAGTAGCTTGACTCACTCCTTTTTTGTATGGGGTTTGAGTGATAGAAATGGTCATGATCGAGCAATGGAGACGACTTATTCCTTCCTCTTTTATCATGATTAATTCTGTTTCCATCATAATCAATCTCATTAGTTTGATTCATTTACCTGCGAGTTATTACTCCTCTCATTATTTTCATTCTTTGCGTAATTCTCATTCTATTGGAACCGACGAAGTCCTTTTACTAAGGCAAGACTGAATTTTGTCTCTCGACCTAACCAACTCTTTGATCGATCTGCTCGATCTGGTATGCCAGCGACCCGATCAACTGTAATTTAATTTTCGGAAAGATATTTTTTAGCATATGCTAGTTGGATGGAATGCCATAAAAGGCTCTAAGGTAGTAAATTAAACGAGGGTGAAAATTTCCGAGGGAATGATCATATAGGGCTTGTCGACCCATCAGTTAACGAACATGAGTATCCTTTTCATCACAATGAGCTCATGGTCATAGACAAAGTTGAGTGATGAGAAACAAGGCCATGAGGTAGATGAATAATCTCAATGTGGCCAAAATATGACTAGACGCAAAGATCTTGCTCCTGGATCAGATCATGATGGCCAACAGGATGGTCCTGATAAAGGACAATTCAAGGAGAACTTGGCTAAAATATATTGGCTGCGTGGTTACCCAAGCAATGCAAGCCCACTTCAGGATTCTCAAGAAGTCCCTAGAAGAGAAGCAAATGAGAATCAAGTAATTTAGTTATAGATAGGATCATGGATGGAATTTCATGTGCTTCTTAGCAGCCAATCCCTGAGATCGACAAAATTGAGATTGGGAGACCTGCATGTCCTGGACCAAGAAAGCAAACAATAAACAAATTTGATTTCAAATATGAAGATATTGATTATCTTGTTAGACTACAGCAAGTCTACAGGATAAAAGACGACTAAGAAATAGGCAGAATATAGCCTTAGATCGAAATATGTTAGATTATATTCCACCCAAGAAGGGTTAAATAAAGAAATGGTGATATAGTTATTAACTTAATTTATGGGAGACAGAATTTTTTGGAGAGACTGCAAGACAATTTGATCAGACAATTTTTAAAGGTTTGCATCCAAATGAATATGATAGGATATATGAGTATGAATACCGGAGTTCACCAAATTTATTGGTGATGGTTTACATTGCTCAATTCACTATACAATATGGAGAATTCAATCGAGATGATTTGAGAAAGTTGGGAGTATTCACAAGTTCATTCCATTGGAATGCCACTTTGTCACGAAATTCTATTTATATTTGGCAAGATATGGAAGGCTAATTTCTTGCTTAGTTTTACAGAAATCGGCCAGATATTTTTTTGGCTAATTTAACTAAATCACACTAAAAAAATTATGAGCTTGTTGGATAATTTTTTTTCAATTTAAGAAATTTAGATAATAATGCCATTTAATATTACCCAAAATTGAGTTTTCCACTAATTGCACAAGCCGGTTTGAATTATGCGCTAAGATAGAAGTCAAATTATGAGACTTGCTCGAACCGGCACCAAGTGCTTCCCGATATAAAGCATCACTCGATGCGGAGGGCTGCATCTTAAGGGTCTTATTACACAGCCCCAAATTACAAAATTGCTAGTCTCCAGGTAGATGCTCATGAGTTTTTGCCCTTTTTTATCATTTTTTAGTTTTTATATATGTCTCGTTCTACTAAAAATTGTGAAAATTCTTGTACTGGAACAAGATTAGACTCTAGTCCATGCATCTAACCAAAAAAAAAAAAACTTCTATTTTTTCTACTTTTCTCATCTATCAATGAATTATCTATGATAATTCTCATATCTCATGACTTAACCAGACTCCTTTATTAATTTGTTCGATCTGGCATGTTAGTGACATGATCAGATATAGTCTGGTCTCTCAGGAACCGGTGCACAGAGAAATTGATATGGCATTACTTTTTATCGAAGATGCCACTTTAAATTGCAGACTAATTCCTATAGACATGACATCTGTTATTTGCTAGACAAGATCACTTGGTAATTAATGATTATGTCTATCTCGGACCATGGAAGTACGTACTCTTGCTCCATATCAACATGATCGTACTATTAGTTGCAAAATTTAGTGGTACTAATGGGTGCATTTATTGATCATTACTCTTGCATTGATTCTCAAGCATTTTTCCGCTGGTTGAAACCATTGTTGGCTGCATCTGGATATGTTTGAACGGGTGCAAATTATCAAACTTTGTTTGCCGAAACTTCAAACCCATGCAGAGAGAGTTGCATCAGCTACTCAATGCTGCAATCAAGTGATCTACATCTTCAAGAATTATAACGATCGAGGAAAGTTTAAGCAAAGCCTCATTGCTTTCATAAAGAAAAAGAATGTTGTATATATCTTCAAGGATTATACTGATACGACTATTATGTGGCCTGCAGGCTTGGATCTTCACTCAGCCGGGCATAAAATTACATTACAAATCAGTGGGTTACGTTATGGTTGTAAGGTGCATGCATGAACTTTTTAATCGTCCCAAGTGGTCTCTACGCCCTTGTGTCGTAACATGACCTGATGCAACGTTTCGTGGTTTACCACCACGAAAGCGCAGGCCAAGAAAACAATTAAACGATTCCGCGTCTCGCCCATCCATATCCAGGTGCGAAGTGCATATGCCTTGATATTCGCACGACCGCCTACAACTTGTAGGTTAGGCAGATTAAATATGTTAGGTTGGGCAGGTTAAACGGGTTGGGTTGGGCACGTTAAACGGGTTGGGTTGGGCAGGTTAAATATATTGAGTTGGGCAGGTTAAACAGGTCTAAACAGGTTAAATGGGTCGGATTGGATAAACAGGTTAAATAGGTCGGGTCGGGTTAGGCAAACAGGTTACCTGTTTATTAAACAGGTTAAATGTGTCGGGTCGGATTACCTGTTTAATAAACAGGTCAAGTTCAGGTTCTAATTTCTGACCCGTTTAATAAATAGGTCGGGTTTAGGTTTTTGACTTTCTGACCCGACCTGCATGTGACCTGACCTGTTTATGATCCGACCCGACCCGATTGCCACCCCTACCTACAAGTAAATTTCTTTGACTGTAGCCCTCACCTTGACCCGCCAAAAAGTCTTAAATTCCACTAAACAGGGAAATGTTGGTGTTGGACATGCTTGACACGGTCATCAGGCCGAAGAAATGCAGGAGGGCTCGGTGGTAAGCTGCTCGGGTTCTATACTCATATATGGCCGTAATTTGGAGTGTCTCAGGTCATGGTTTGCAATCGAGCTCCAATTTGAAACAACAGAGATAAAAAAGCTTTCCTGCTAGAGTGCATCTAGTAGGGGATCCCCCAATGTCTAAGGCAGGATGATGCAAAAAAAATACAGAAGGTTCTCAGTGGGTGATAGTGTAATAGTCTGTTAGGGTATCAGAGTACTTATTTGGAAGATTTTCTAGAGAGAGGATTATATTGGCAGAGGCGAACGTCTGTCGTCTAGGAATTTGAGCATGTGGGTCGGCTGTAATTGACATGTCTCCACGAGCTTTGAGAATCAGACGCAGGTGTTTCGCACGCGTATCACGACCCACCCATCTCGTCGGCATAATTTCGGAAATCGCTCGAGATCACGGCCAAAGTGTCACCAGCTATAGGTGTTATGCTCTAGATTTGGAACATGACGTGGTCATGCTTCGAGAGGTACAACTCACGATAATACGAAGCCAATATTACATTACCTTTCAAATCCATCTCAAAAATAATATAATAAATAGGAATTCAATTTCATTATCCAATAATTGCAACAAATACTGGTTTAGGGCGTCTAAATCCAAACACATAATCCTCAATATTCAAAAAAAATATTAACTACAATTTCATAATCAACTGAAAAATTAAAGTTCTGCTCTGCTATTTACATCGCCAAGCTTACTAACATGAACTCGAAACCTGAACCATCCTTCATTTCTCGACTCTATTTGTCTGGAGAGAGAAAAAGAAACATAGAGATATATAAGCGACAGAGCTTAGTAAGTAAACCTTCCACTATTTTACCGGATCAAGCATAAATTTTTGCATGTCAATACATCACTTAAAAAAAATAATAAATATTACAAAATAAAACATTATATAGTACAATGTATTAAAACAAGTCATATAGCTAATTATGCATTCATAAATCATTCATATTTCATCAACATGGTTTTTCGTGTATAGTATAAATAAAATCATAAATCATTTACCATTTAACCATATTATTGGTCAAATTATTACTCTCAGACTAAATGCTAAGGTCACTATTATACCTGTGGCAGAGTCATAATCGACAAACACTAGCTACTATTATCCATTGGTAGGGTCGTATGTCAACTACTATTATCCACCCGCATAGTTGTATGCCAACTACTATTATCTGCTAGTAGAGTTATATGCCAACTACTATTACCCGCTACCAGGGTCATATGAAACTGGATTTCGATCTACCCCACTTTTAGGGATCATACATAGCTATCTTAGAGCCTTTTTGCCGTGATTTTTAGAACAATTTTTCTTAAGTCATATTTTTTGAATCATATTTTTTTGAATCATATATGAATAAAACACTAAATAGCTTTATAGAGTTCATAGCCCTTAAAAAAGAATTTAAGGGTAGACTAATCATGAAATTATTCTTTTCATAATATAAATACAGTGCTTAACAGTACAACAATGATGGAACCATTATTTCACAATAAATTATGAGTTTAATAATATTGTATACTTGATTCTTGATTTTAAGAAAATATAATATCATCAATATTTAATACTATTTTTATATTTTCATAATACTAGAAAATAAGTAAAAATTTGAAAAATAATGAGTGTAAGATCTACTTACAAGTTCGAAAATTAATAAAGAGTATAAGATTTACTTACCTCTTTCATCTTAGACCGTCAGACTTCGCTAGGCGACTCTGCTAGACATATTTAAAATATTAATAGCAACATTAATGACATTAATAAAATAGTACGAGAAGACTTGACCAAGCGCAAGGTGGTTTCAGGTAGGTCAGGCATGAGCGATTCGAGTAATAAATTATAGGGCACATACTCGATTAGGGCCAGGGTCATTTAATATAGATCATCATCAGTGGATTTCATGGACACTTAGGGCTCGTTTGGTTCGTGGGAAGCATTTTTCCTCCTAGAAATATGATTTCTGAAAAATAAATTCCTAGGAAGAGGATGCCTAGGAAAGTACTTTTGGCATGTTTGGTTGACCATGGGAAAGTGACAAATTTCCAAAGTGCTTATGTTTGGTTGGCCATCCACTTTCCTGGGAAAGTTATGTATAATTTCTATTATGCCCTTAATATAAATTAGGTCTTTAATGCCTATTTAATACTCTAACCAAACAAGAGGCATCTCATTACTTTTCCGTTGACCATATTTTCCCCCCTTCTTTTTCAGCGAACCAAACGAGCCCTTAATAAGACCAGGTGATCGATCAAGCAGGCAACTTGGGCACCAGAGCAGATTAGACCCTTTTATAGGAGATCAACTCAGGTTCGTAGATCAGGTCAACAAGAACCGATGCTGGGTTCCATCGATCTTCTAGAGAGAAAAGGTAGAGAGAAGAGAGAGAAAGTGGAGAGAGAAGAGAGAAAATAAGAGAGGGATGATTCTATCTCTTTCCTCCTCTTTTCTTCTTCTTCTTTTCTTTCTTTCTTGGTAAAACAGAGGAGGAAAGAGAACGATTGGTGGCTGTGATCAAGGTGGTCCGGCAAGGTAGTAGCCGGTGGTGGTGAGGTCTCGTAGATTTCAGTCGACGACAACGGCGTACTTAGAAAAAGGGGAGAGAGAACCGAAATAGGGGTACCCTATTGTAGATACAAATCCGACGAGGCTTTCCGGTGACTCTTTCTGGCGATGAATTGAGGAGGAGCCTCGGAAAGAATGCTTGGAATCGGCAACAATCTTTGGTGATTCCGGTGGAGGAAATCCAAGGAGGAGGAGGATTAAATAGGTAAAGTCTCTAAGTTCTAGATGAACTCGAATTGCTTTGGGAGTTTCCGATTTCCGCTGGAAGCGAAAGAGAAAGAAGACTCCTATCTTCTTGTCTGCTTCATCGTGCCACAGGGAAGGTGGCCTTGGGCTGTCCTTTTCGGGTCAGCTTACAAGCGTAAAGCAAGTTCGGTCCAGTCAATAGACCGGATCCTCACAATACGAAGTTTTGAAATTTGAAGAGTCATGCGCACGTATTTAGACTTGCTATGTGGCGGACTTTGGTTGTTGATTCAGAAGCCGCATGGCAGGCTTTGATTGGCCGGCCCTTTATATGGACTATGGTCTATTTTGAGACCCATCAACTGGATTCCTCGATGCGATCACAGTGGGATGCAAAATAAACTAGTTTTTATTTCTTATATGTTTCTTATGTATGTGATTTTGTTTGCTTCGGTTCCAAAAGCATAGCACCAAATGTATGTATAGCAGCTGCTCCTTTTTATTAAAGAGCAGCAATAATACAGCTGTTGATGATGTCCTGCCACATGCTAGGCCATGTACCATGCCGCATCAAAATTTTTAGTGCATCGGCATAGAATAGTGGATGAGATGGTTTACATGAAGTAAAACAGGATCCTGTATCATAATTCTGTGGTGCAAGTTCGTTTTAACTGATATCCCCTCGGAAGATGAAGGAACAAACATGAATAGGTGGATGTAACAGAGACAAGACTGTCAGATGCCCTGCATTTGGTCTTCTTCTCCCATGCCTAGACAAGTCGCAGACAGCCGCACGCAAATGCCTCCAACATCTCCATTCCCACCCATATCACTCTCTGTGTTTGTGGAATATCTGGATTGCTAGACGACACACGCTACCCGAGAAAAGAGAGCAACCACGACGTGCAAGAGAGAGAGAGAGAGAGAGAGAGAAGCAAAACCCCACCTTAGTCGCCTGCACATCTCTCCTTTCTATTATTATCATCAAAGCCATCATATCATCGTTGCTAAAACCCTTATAAAATACTACATGTTATACTATTGCTACCTGTTTGACTCTTCACACTTTCAACAAAAATATATACACACTAATGGTCATAAGTTACATCATCACAACCCCGGTTATAGAACATGTAGTAATCCTCACTCAACACGCACTCCCCTTTTGCAACCAAGGCTGCTATAATTATGGCAATCTTTAATCGAAGCATCCCCACCTCCAAATGTCATCACCAGTGCCATCATTTCCGCCCTTTGACCACCTCACCAAACCCAACCGCCTTCGCTTCCTTTCTCTTTTAAATTCAAAGGAAAAATTTTACACATTATTATCGCATCATATAGTTTAATGTTAATCATTGCTCTAGAGCATTAGTCACGTATGCACAGCCAATCGTAAGACGACAAACTTCGATTAAAATTAAACACAAAAGAAGGCTTGGATAAAGACTGAAAAAAAGTTGATTCAGAGGAGAAAAGCAAAGAGAGGAAAGAAAAAAAAAAAGCTGATGGAGAAAAAGGGAAGAACGGAGCTGTGGGGCGGTTGACGCCTTCCTCCAAGTCTAAGCAAATACGGCCGTCAAGACGCCGACGTCCTTATTTCCGTAGACTCCGTTTGACGTGCTTTGCCTCTTTATCCATTCTTTTCCCCACATACATTACAACCAAAAAGCCTTCTCTTTTTCTCCCCCGGTTTTTTGAGGGTCTTAGCTTAGGGTTTGGAGACGGAGGCAGCGTCCTTGACGAACGGCCGGGAGACGTCGTTGTCGGCGCCGTTAGCTATGGCGGACTGCACCGTCAGCACGGACAAGCTCGGCGAAGGGGGGGCATCGCCACCTCCTCCGGCGGTGCCGGCGGCTGCGTTGCTGTGGTTGGGAGGTGGTAAGGCCGGGATGAGCCCGGAGGTCAGGTGGTGGGCGGCCCCACTGTTTCCCGCCGCGCCGACGCCTCCGACCCCCGGGCGGGGGTGGCAGGTGGCTGAGATGGCGGAGGCGAGGGAGATGGGCATGAGGCAGAGCCCCTTGCCCTGGAGGTACTGCATCGCCGACCCCATGTCCTCCTCCATTAGCTTCGCCACCTGGTGCTCCGTCACCGTTAAGCTGTCGTTACCCGCCGCGCCGTTACTCCCGGCCCTCCCGCTCTGCCCCTGGATCCAATCACCGCCAATCCCTTTTAAATCCTTATTATTTTCATAAAAGAAAAAAAAAGAAAGGGTATCTTGGGGATTCTACAGGGTGGCACGCGTGCCGCTGTTGCTGCTGTCCTGATCAATCGCTATCAACCAGAATAAGTTATTCCGGCGTGTAAATAACTCCTTGCCTTTTCCCGACTAGCGGAAAGAAGCGGAAGTCATACGCCAAATCGGGGCCGGACCAGGCCGACCGGGAATATCTTATACCGATACTAACTAAGAAAGAAAGGAAGAGGGAAGGGTAAGCGAAAGCTACCTCTGAGGACATATCAGCCACAAGTGGGGCGACCGCCGCTGCCCCACCTAACCTACTCATGCTCAGCACCTGATTTGGATACGGTGTACCCGACCACAGAGAAATAAGGGAGGCGCATTAGGTGTATAAATCTAACGGTTAAACAAAGTTTAAATAAGTAATTAATAGAACACCAGAAAGATACGATTTGCTTTAATAATTATTTATTTGATAAAGAGAGTAAGGAGACGAGAAGTTGCCTTGACTTGGAGCTGGAGGAATTTCACGTAGTCGATGATCTCATCCAGCATCGAGGCCTTGTCCGTCTGTCATTCATCCAAGCATTTTAATAACAATAGTCAGTAGCTAAAATTTGTATCAAAAAAAGAAAAAACTAAAACTCAAATAAACAGTGAAAGTGACAAGAATATCCTTGTCCCGAGACAAGTGGCTTAGAATTGCGGTCCATTACGCCGGCGGCGTGACGAGTGCTCCACTAAGTCGGCAAAGCGACGCGTTTGGTTTCGAAAAGTGCGGCGAACCAACGCGACGTCCGAGCAGGGGATGTCTCTGGGGAGCCGCAAGCGCACCATTAGATTTCTACGAGCTCTTGTTATGTTCTCGAAGGACATAATAAACGAAAAACGAAAGGCCGGTTCCCTTTCTCCCACTAGCATCCGACAAGCGGACACACGGTTTCCCTGTTGCCACAGGTCATCCAGAAACCCAGATTCTATGGTTACTGGAATTTACGTAAATGTCCTTCTAAATCAATCCTCTATTTCGGATGTAATGGTGCTGATGTTGATGATGTCAAAACAAAGAGAACTTTGCACCGTAGTTAACCAAACAAGTTATGGAATTGGGTATGCCACCCATAATACAGCTGTTTCCACGTATACGAAACTCCTACTACAATTGATATTCCGCCAAAAATAGGAATATACCATGACTTGGTCCTCTCCAACAGCCACGTCTCGATTGCTTTTGACCGGTTTGAATTGATTTAACTAACAACCTTTGGTCATTAACAGAAATCTAAACCCCCGTCTGAGATGATCTAATGAATCCTCGTTCACGAATCTGATTGGTCTCTAGTAAGGGTCACATCTGATGTTGTTGCAAATTTTAGTGCAAATTAGCTATCACCGTTTCACATCACATTTTCTACTGGACAAGGAGTGTAAAGGATGGGTCATCATTTTCTATCTAAGAAGCCAATTGTGGTCAAGAAGAAGGTCGGTGGTGGTTAGTGCAAACAGTCCAATTTGTTATGGTGTGAATGTAATCATCGAAAATGAGGAGTTTATCTGTAAATTTGAATTTATATGGGCAGTTATATAAATAAAAATTAGAAAGGAAAAAGACCGGAAGAAAACAAGAGAGTGAGGAAGAAGACAGGTGGACCTTATTGGCGTTTGGCACCAGCTCCTGGAGAGCTTTCATCCTCTCTGCGATTCTCTCCCTGCGAAGCTGCGCACGGAAATGAACAAAAAGACACGGAGCCAACGACTCCATTAAAAGCGTGCATACAGACAGAAGAGAAGGAGAGAGATGGCAGAGAAAAGAAAGAAACAGATCCAAATCCAAAGGAGTAACTGCCACTTCGCATTTATTGCGCCCAATTAATTTCTCCCTCCCTTAACTTTTTTTAACATTTCGACAATAAAATAGGTTTTATTTTTGGATTACTCGTTCGGCGATGCTGTGGGGATCCGTCGCCTGGCCTCTTCTCGCCCGCACCCGCTGCCTCGGCGGAGCCGTACCGCCGCCGGAGGCCGCCGCCGCCGGAGCCCGCCCCACACCGGCCGCCGGCGATCCTCCAAAGTTCTGAGCCGGCATCGACGCGCCCTGTTCGTTTCGAATTTAAAAATTAATACCAAAATGCTCGTAGAAAAACCGTTATTTAACCAGGAAAATTTAGGGGGTGGAGAACCTGGGGACGGTGGAAATGCTGTTGGGTGGCTGCTTCAGCAGCTTGCTGAAGCGATCCGCCGAATCCGTTGTAGAGCCCTTCCCCACCCTGGCCCAAAAAGGAAAAAATAAAATAAAAGTAAAATAAAATTTCGAAACCAATGAGAGAGAAAGGAGTGGAAATAAAGGATCGTACGGTGTGATTGGGGGATTTGAAGGAAGGGTCGACTTCGCCTCGAGATCTGTCCACGAGAAGGCGGGAATCGGCCGAGCCGCCGCTCCCTAGGCTCAGTGGCAGCGGAAGAAGCCCGGAATCCCCGCCGCCAGCGACCACCGGAGATCTCCCCATGCCCTGGAGTAGCATCTGCTGCTGCTGTTGGTGGTGCTGGTTGAGCTGAACCAGCATCGGCTGCTTCCCAGCCGGCGAGCCCCCGCCGCTGATCTGGTGCTGCCGGAGCTGGGAAGCGAGCAGCACGGACTCGTCGTATGGAACGTATTGGAGCCCCTCCGCCGCGACGGCGGCGGCGGCGGAATCATCGGGCGACTTCCCGGCGAGGCCGTTCGGGTTGGAAGAAGAGGTCAGGTCCCAGGGAGACTTGGGGTTGCCGAGGTCCGGCCAGGAGGAGGGAAGGCTGCAGAGCATCTGGTCGAGGAAGTCGTCGTGGCCATCAGCGGAGTGGCCAAAGTGCGAACCCGGGACCTGCATGCCAGTGTTCTGGATCTGCTGCTGCCGGTGGCCGTCGTGGAGCTCCTGGAGGGAGATCTGGGCCGCGGCCGCCGCGGCGCCGGCGGACGAGGATATCCCACTCAACGGAGAGCCCATCCCTTGCATTTCTCTGCTGCTCGGCTGCATGGCCTCGTTATCCCGAAAACTAGGGTTCGAGTTAGGGTTAGGGTTGGAATAGGGAAATTCGAAAGAGGGAAGAAACAGCTCTTCTTCTCCTCTGTTGTATTCTCCGGGCGGAATAAGAAAGCGGTGGTTGTGGGATTTGGGAGAAAAGAGCCCTTGAAGAAGACGGACATCTCGTATCTAGTTGCTATTTATAACTATATGAATGATGATCAATTGATCATCATAATTTCTGGATTAATTTGGGGGAATTGACCGGGGTTAATTAAGAAGGGGAGGTGATTAGGGGTTGGATTCGGATCGCTCGGGTGGTTCCTTTTCCTTATCATGAGTGTGGGGGCTGCGGCACATCCGTCAGATCACGCGACGAGATGATCAGGTCGGATGGAAGCTGCTTTTATGGCGGACCAAAGCAAAGCAATAATTCGGTGCTTTGACCAGCGGAGATTTCACGGAGTGGAAGGAAGTCAGAGTCAGAGAGTTAGGTAACACGTGCGGAGTCCGTGGAGATAAGGCCGACGTGCGCGTTCGATCTGGTTCAGCATTGAACCAACTTGCAAGTAGCAACTCGATGCGTAATTCAGTCCAAACCTCAGATCAAGTGCATCTCCAACAAGTTGTACTCCAGATTGGTCTGAAATTGCATAACCACTTTTTAAAGAAAATCGTTGATAGGAGAGTCATCATCCGGCAATCTTCCATTGTCTTCTTAGTAATACGATGACAACTATGCAACATCCCACCAGATGTGCCAGAAAGCTTGTTGGTGTCCTTTTTGCCTTATTCCAAATGAGCCAGAAAGCTTGGATGGTCGAGAAGGAGAGCGTGTCGTTGAGCTTGCTCGGGCGAGATCTCGATATGTGTGCAGGTGTGCCACCGATATTGAGGTAGTCGAAAAGATTTGGATTGAAGGAAGGATGGACAATCGCATGAACCTAGGTATTTTGATCTTCAAAAACTTTCACCACCATCACATCACTATTCGAATGAAATAGATATGGATAGAAGTGTAGCATTGAGCTATGATAAAAGAATGTAGGATGGCTTAGGACGTAGCACTAGGCTACAGTAGATAATTTAAATTATGCTTACTCATAGAACAAAAGGTAAAGATAAAGATAAAGATAAAAATAAATTGTTGAAGGGCTCTTTTACAAAGAACAATTCCACTTATTTATACTAGTACATAACAACTGCCTTTGGGCACGTTAACCATCTATTACTACACACGTATACATGCATAATCATTGTACAACTACCGAATTGATAGTTATACCTTGTGCTGGCCATTTTTCCTTATTCGACCTTTGATATAGTCCTCTATTTTTGGGAATCCAAGACCAATATAATTGCCTTGGTCTTCTACTCCAACGGCTCGAGGTTTGAGCTTACATAGCCAAACTCTCTTTAGTCTTAGCAAGAGTCATATGTTTCTCATCTACTATGATTCTATCAAACTTAATCCATATGATGCTTGCTTTGGTTGTCAGCTAGATTATTGAGATATAGTGTAAACATTTTCAAAATAAAATCTCCTTATCTTTAAAATAATGCTTATCATTCCTTTGATTTTAGACGATTGTGGCGATAAAGTGATGAGAAAGGTGTACTATAAACCATCCCACATTTGTTGTCAACTAGCGTTTTTCATGTATAAGCCATTATTCGTTAGGAGCATTGGAAGTCACATATATTGATGGGGGGCAAGTAAAATTAAGAGTTCAGATTATCTAAAATGATACAATCCTGGACTCCTCTCAAACCATCTCCCATGGTCATTGAGGATAAGGATTTTTTTTCCCAGTCTGAGAGGAAAAGGATATATTAAACCTTAACATAATATGAAAAGAAATATAAAAAAAAATCGTCTTCAATTGGAACATCTTTTGCCATAACAAGGTACTAAAACATCACATATTGTTGGGACCAGACGTTCCATTCATCAGTGGCTAGAGATAAAGATTAAATTTGAGATCTGAAAATCAAGACTACAAAGAGCAAAACACTAGCATAAACCACTTCTCCCCCAGTCAAAACCTAGAAAGTTACTGGATGGTCGTTCATATGAAAGTCCAACTAGGAGACCATGGGTCTCGCTCAAACTAAATGATCTTTTCCTCAACTTGGCAAGCATTGGATGCAGCATTCATAGTAGTACAGGGGGTTGCAGGTAAACATCAAAGTGGATACCGATTAGTCGGACAAAATGAAGATAATGATCTTGACATTTTAAGAGACGGGACAGGGGGTTGGTATAAGCATATTGTACATCTAAATGATGAGAAAATTGTATAAAATTTTTGAGAGAATATTATATATCTAATTCAAGCTTAAATAGTCTTATCGATCTAAGGGAATTTCATCTTTGAGTTTACTAGGTAAATGTTATTGTTGCCATCCAAAATCCGATTTGATGATCAAAAGGCTCCGATCTGCGCTCCAATGGTTCATGAGATGTTGTTGTCCTGCACAACAAAGAAAAGAAAGGCTCACCAGATTAGCTCTAGTCGGATACTCTGATACCTAAGTTAGAGAGGGCTTTGGAGGAACAGAAATGGGACAAGCAAAAAGACTAGAGAAAAAAAGATAATTGATGGAGAGTTCGAATACCTCTTTGGGTGTTGTTTTTTTTTTTGTTTGTTTTTTGAATTGATGAAGAGTCTTTCTTGGATTCGGGTTCTAGAGTCCTTAATGCAATGAGAAGAGTTCTCAGCTTTTCTTATCTGGATCAGCCCAACAGTTCAAATTCAAATAAAATTAAACTTCTCTACACCACATATCATATTTTAGTCACATCAAAGTGCAAAGAGCAGGACAATCTAGCTGTGCAACTTTTTTTTTTTCTCTGAGAATTTGTGTTACATTAACATTGCTCATTTTGATTGGCTTACTTGCACAATTTGAGGATTCCACCTGACAGGCCAATCTAGCCTTAATCTGTCAGCTTAGAAAAGAAGTAACTCGTGTGAAAAGATGCGGTTAAACCATCGGTCGTATTGATGACCTCATTGCTCAACACGCTTTGGTGGACAAATTGACCCTAGCTGCTTGAGTAATCACATGACTTAAGACTCTGTATGATGGCCAATATCAGTGGCCTCAGCAGGTAAGGAACCTGAGATTTAGAACTGTTCTTCCGTACGAAGAGACCTTTATTTATTTATTTTTTTCCTGAGGTCAGTAGGAGACCTTCTTTTGTAGTCAGGACAGAGCTTGCTTAGACTAGAATTATCTTTAGCAAAGGGTGCTCGTCCTAGCTAAATAAATAGGTGTTCATCCTTGTCTTGTTTCAATCACAAATCAACTTTTTCCCTTCTTTTTCTCTGCTGGGCCACACCCTCTTTACAACACATCCACTAACATTTTAGAAAATTATGGCAGCTTTCTCCATTGCATCCAAAAGCCTGTCCTTGTAGGCCACTCAATCCACTACGCCCACAAAAAGAACAGGAGACTAATTGCTTCAGTAACCATGGACAGCCTATGCCTGTTTTGACGTTGGTTCTATTAATTTCTGGGAGAAATTTACAGGCATTATTGGACCAATGCCATGTATGTCCATAAATAGTTTGATGCAGGACAACAGGAAAAAAGAGGGAGAAAGAGAGAAGAAGGAGAGGAGAATAAGAAGGAAAGAGGAAGGCTTTGTACCTACCCCTAGCTCAAGACTTCACACTAAGGCTAAAAGAAGAGAATAATCATTTTTCATTCATCATAGCATCATCCCCCTAAACAATGTACGGACCCATATATAGGGTTCCAAAATAACAAAAGACCTCTACAAAGAAAATAATTCCATAAAAGTTCTAAAATAACAATATGCAAATAAGCTCAAAAAATAAAATTAAAAAAAAACATAAAATCAATCTAAAATAATATCATAAGACTTGAACTCGCTGGACCGGTGGCAACCGTAGATTCCAGTGATGGCTGGCTTGGCACTGGTGTCCACACCATAGTTTTTATTAATATAGCTCACTGGAGAAACATCTGTATTGTTATTATTATAATAGTTGCACATCAACATCTGTGATTCTGTATAGCTTATGGATCTTACCATCTTTTGGAGGTTTCTTTACAAATTTCCGATGTTTTTTCTACCAGAGAGTACCGAATAAACACTCTAAAGTTTGTGCCATCATGTGAGAGAATCCTTTAGCCATTAGAATCCAGATGATATTAGACTATGTTACTTATGGGGTTTTCTTTCCTTTTTTTTTTCATTCTGTAAGATCCATCCAAGGGTGAAGCTTGATTTGAGCTAGGCCCAGCTTCAATAATTTGCATACTTTGGCCAAATGAGGAGCATTGCATGAACGGCTTTCACACCGTAGTGCGTGAAATGAGGTTATATTCTTCCCCACGGACGTGCTCCCCAGCCTTCAGAGTCCAGCTCGTGCTGCACTCCAGATCTTCCGCGTTGGAAAACAGTAGGTTAGTGGGTGCCTGAAGGAGTTGCACACCGAGCACCAGGATCTCATGAGCTGGAGCTCTGTGTGCAGATTGCTGTGAGGTGGTGCATTCAGGAATAGTTGGTCCATCTTTCAGGGGCAGGCAGCTGGTGCCATGCAAACAGTTTCAGAGCAAGCTAGGTGGTGCAGTTAATGCTTCCTTTTATTTGATTTGTTGGGGCTCATAAGGGGTACTTATATAGGTTCAAGAAATCCAAATAATACGTTCCCACTAGCTATTTTGGGTGAGGTTCTGGTTTGTTATACCTGGCTTAGTTGCTTTACGGCAAAGGTGAAGCCTAGGTTAAATTACAAAAAATTTAGTCTTGTCTGATGCTTTTAGAGCCTCTACCAACGCTTATAAGCACTGGTAATTTTAGCGCTGACGCTTCCAAAAGCGTTGTATAAATGGGGGTGGAATTTTTTTTTTGCCGACGCTTTTTAAAAGTGTCGGCAAAAAACGGAAGCTATATCGATGCTTATAAGCGTCGGCTTGTTTTGGAGTTCGCCAACATTTATAAGCGTGGGCGGAAACCGAAGATAGGCCAATGCTTATAAGTGTTGTTAGAATTAGTTTTTTAAAAAAATAAAAAGGCTAATTACAAAAAATCTGGTTCCGTGGTTCTTTTACAGATGCTCGATGTTTCTTTTACAAAATATAATTTATATGATATTTTTTTACAAATTACAATGGGAGAGACTGATCAATGGTTCTCTCAAATTCCGTTTGCATCTCCTTTGCATCCCTAAATTACAATGTGGATTAGAGATGATCATATATTTTTTAACAAAATGGATAGGATTAGAGATGAATGCCACAAAATACAAAAAATAGTAAACAAAAACATGCAAAACCCACTTCAGGCAAGCTTCCGACTTCTTTCTGACGAGGGGTTTGGCAATGGGGACTGCAACGGCGCCCTCCACTTCGAACAAGCTTCCGACAATGGGGATTGCAACGGCCCCCTGGTCCTCTTCGGGCTTTGCCATCTCATCAGATTCTTGGATCGCTTTCCGAACCACGAGCGTCGATCCCTCGAATGTGGAACCGAAGAGAATAGAGATCTTGAAATTTCTCTGGGATCGTTTGGGAGGCATGGCGTCGACCGAAAAAATTGCAGAACTACTTGAAAAAAATTCAGACATGTATGACATATAACCCTAAAACCAAAACATATAACCCTAAAACTTTTGATACTCCAATTGATCAAACAAATAGAGAAAGATGACTCGAGAATCAAAAACCTAGGTTTCTAGGTTGGAAAAACGAACAAATGCCACTCGACGATCATACTACAACTGGTCCTGCCTATAGTGTTAGTGCTGAACACACATAAGTATAGGTTTTGTTATCCTTACGACGATTGTCAAAGACCAGAAGCTGGAAACATCATTTTTTTCATTCTTTTTTTTCTTGCCTTAACTTTTCTTTGCTTTGCAATACACTAAAACCGGAAAGGGGATCCCGAGTGCAAGACAAATCTGGTGAAATTTTTACCCGAACAAATTCAGAGCTCGGAGACAATGATATCTAGGGATTTTCTTGCCAAGACGGAGAGAAGAAGGAAGAGGGGGGTTGGGGAGCTTCTGGCTAGGGTTTTCAGGGTTTCCAGGGTCGTGGCAAGATGAAGAGAAGAAGGAAAAGGGGAGTTGGAGAGCTTCTGGCTATGGTTTCCAGGGCTTCTAGGGTCACGGCATTTTATAATAGGGGCATAGGGTGGGATGCTGTCCGACGACGCTTATAAGCATCGTCGGACACCATGGGCTTTCTCTGGGCCTCGGTTGGCATCGACGACGCTTTTAGGCAACGTTTGGCTCAAAGTTTTAAGAGAAAAATTAGTGTTAAGTGGGATGTTTAGCGAGTAGGATTCCGCCGATGCTTCTCTTTGGCCGTCGACGATGCTTAGAAGCGTTGTCTTACAATTTGCTTTTCACGACGCTAATTAGGGTCGTCTTAGTTTCATCTCTGCCGACGCTACTAAAAAACGTCAACAAATTTTTGCGTGTTCACAAAATTGCCGATGCTTCTTTTTTGCGTCGGCAGAAAAGAGTCGGAAAAACTAATTTTTGCTGTATACAATCTCAATGGAGCTCAATTATGATTTGAAAAGAAGAATAAAAAGAAAAGAAGAATCATGAATATGATAAAGAGAGGGGGTGGGGAGAAACAAAGAAAAAAAAAGCTCAATCCTGCAGTCTATTTCTAAGCGGACTGACCGATGAGGCGAGACCTAGCTCAATCCCTTCCTTTTGCAGTTGCTATCTTGCCATGGATGTATGCACATGGAAAAACAGCTCAGCATAGTGGCCCAACCAGGCCAACATTGTGCGCACATCATGCAAAACCTTGGCAAGCTCAGGTGGGCAAGAACTTTGAATAAGACCTTATGGAATATGAATATGATTGCAAAGTTGCACGACAAAAAGTAGAGCTAATATCGGAATATGTTATGTTCTGTTCGTTTGGAATGATAGAGTAGTAAAGAGGAAGTCAAGCTATAACGATACATGTCGTTTTTTTTGTGTGTGTGTGAAAAATAAGGTACCTTCTTAAGCTTTCAAAGCAGAAGATTGAAACCTCGCATTAAGTATATACTTAATGGAAAATTTTCAACCACGATGGATGGGGAAGAGGAAGTCCCTACTGGGGTTTTGATCATAATCACGATTAAAACCAAACTAATCTCAATTGATTGGCTTGACCTGATAGCTGTTAAAATCACGACTTATCCCAAAAGCTTAAGTTGATAGGATGAGATAGATTTATTTATATATTTTATATTTTCTTACACTTTTCCTCACATATGGGCTCGATACCATATTAAAATCACCACTTATCCCAAAAACTTAAGTTAATAGGATGAGATAGATTTATTTATATATTTTATATTTATAGCACCAGACTATTTACTCTGCAGATTTCAAAAGCATCAAAAGCTGAAACAAACATCATAATCCTTGGTGATTCGTCACTTTAAAGGAGTCCTCACAAGGTTCAATGAGGTGCAGGAGGATAGATGTTGCAGAAGTCTACATATATTGCAAAAATCTGACTCATTGCTACAGAAGAGGAAAAGGGGGATCAAGTAATTGCGTCCTGAAGTACAATAACAAGCCAAACAGTTTCTTGATTCATCTTGCTGCATTCTTCATTTCAGCTTCACCACCATAAATCACTTGAAAAATGCATCCAAAATGTTCCAAGAAAATTGCTACATGATACATTTGTTGCACAATTACCTGGTACAAGAGAATGTCTTTTAGGCTTTCCTTTGAAACAAGGAAGACTGAGCTTAAGAAGTGACAACCAAGGATTGCACGTTTGGCTCCCAATTAGTAGCTCACCTAAATAGAGTTTCGTCCTTATGATGTGAGACCAGCCTTGTGGTGTCCCTCCACCAGCATATCTCTCTGTCCCTTTCACGTAGCATTCTCTCAGCACAATCCAGTGCAGATTCGAGCTCTGCTATCCTCTCTTGCTGTCTTGTTTCTAGAAGCTCATGCAATCTCCTTTCCAGCTCGCGCGGGTCAACCCCACAGCGACAACTTCTCTCTTCGGCTTCGTCTTCTTCTCCAGAACTTTGGCTGAAGTTCTCAGAAGGATCCGCATTCCCACTTGACTGTAAGTAAGTTGGTATGTTATGTTGGTAAGATAAGATAAGGACATGAATGTCTATATTAATCTATTGACAAAATACATGCATATATTGTACATATATTTAGGTAGACTTGATATAATGTTTTCTCACTACACATTTAATTAGACCTGATATAATGTTTTCCCCTTTGAACTCTCAAAAGTACTTGAAGTTTGCACATCACTCTTGAACTGCTTATTCTTCAGCTAAACCTCTCAGTTTTAATTAAATTGAAGACATCATCTTCTACTGATCCAGCCTTTATTGAAACCTGGAAGTAATGCTGGGATATCCTTGACTCATCCAATATCCCTAGCTGAAATTGATAAATTGTAATTCAGTTAAAAGATATAATTTTGTGCTTCTCCCCTTTACTGCTAGCTTAAAGAAGACATGGATTTTACTTTCCTTGTAGCCAATTCATCTGATAGGTTTGTCATCCAAATCTAAAATATAAACAGGAATATCTGATCATAGCTCAAACTAAAATATAATTTACACTTTCAAATTCCTCTGGGTTTACGCATGGGTTTTGAACCATCGTACCGTCTTTGAATCAGGAGTCAAATGAAGGTGCTGGCTTACCAAGCTGGTAACTTTTGACATGAGATCAAATCCGGCTTTAACCGGAACTCGGGGGGTTAGAGGAATTTTCATGGAAGGCTACACCACCATGTTATAGCACATTGCCTACAAGCGCTTTCAATCAAAAAAAGATAGGGATCAAGCCTATTAGCTAGAGGTTGCTAATGAGTAAGGGGACATCATGGAGGACAGAACAAAAAAGACGATAAATTGTAAGCATCTAATTTTAAATTTTCAGAAGGACTGCACAAGCATGGTCAAAGAAACGAAAGGAAAATGCCGTCAAATTCTAATCATTGTGGCAGCATATATAACTAGATTCACGATCAAGTATTGGCAGCAATTGTTGCAGTGACTTGCATGCAGGAAACAGATATCTACAAGAAGAAAGCAAAAGTAACAGAGCTACATGGAGCGGAGTTTTATTGTAACATGGGAGTACTGAAAGTAGGATGACCAGTAACAATGCCGAGTTTTTAGTTCATTATCAGAGGTTCTGTAACCTAAATTGAATTAATACATGTCACATATGATACATTTTCTCCATACAAGGAAGGCAAAACATTTTTTTTTTAAGAATAATACCTCCATTCTGTGTGGTTGTAGATAGGCAGATGAATCTTTGTCTTCCGAATCGAGTCGCAGATGTTGCAGTTCAACTTCAAGCTCTGCTTCTATTTGATCAATCTCCAAGCACCTTTTGCTCCTTGTGGCTGTATCACACTTCGACTGTGCAGCAGATTCCATGGCAATGTGCAACATTGGCAAATGGCAAGATGCTCCATCATTTTGCAAAGATATGGAATTGCCTGTATTTCCATTTCCAAAGCTATTTGATGTAGAATAGCCAATAATATTATTCGACACTGTATAGTTAGGAGGTATTTCCTTCCTCTGGATCTCATCCTTAATGTCTTTAAGCAGCATTTCCATCTGCGCCCGCAGTTCTACCATCTTATTGAATTCAGTTGCACTCCTGGCTAAGAGAAAGACCAGACCTATCCCCATACCTAGGTTTAAAGAGACTTCTTCTGGTTTCCTTCCTGAATGAAGCATGTATTTCCAGTTAAGGATTAAAAATGGTATCATCAAGAACACAAAAGGGATGATGATAAAAGGCTCCTTCATCACTTGCCATCTCTAGCAATTTCAACACAAGAAACAGCAGTGAATATGCATTAAGTTAAATGAAAGGTACAGCCATGATGCACATAAAAGATTACCATTTCAGTGATGAACTGCTATTAGAAAAATTTTATTTGTCTCAACAAAGAGAAGAGAAGATACAAAAACGTTCAAAATACTTCCCAAAAAAAATTTGAAATGCACAGGACTTGCCATACAAGATCAAAAGTTAAAAGCAAAACGCCATAATGTGGAAAGCAAGCATTAGAAGAACTTTGACAAGAAATAAACCTCCCTTTTCCTATCAAAGAAGAGCACAGGAATGAAAACCTTTGTAATAGCTAATCGAAAATCTCCTGAGCACCAAGAAAAATACAAACTTTAACTGCAATCTGAAGGTAAATTTAGCTCCGTTTGGGAGTTTTGGGGAGAAGAAAAAAGAAAAGAAAGAAAAACTTTAATAAGGAGGGAAAAGAAAAGAAAGGAATAACATAGACTTTCTTCTCCTCTTATTTGGAAGTTTTAGGAGGAAAAAGAAAGTACTTTCCTTCCTCTTATTTGAAAGTTTGAAGAGAAAAGAAAAGAAAGCATATCTTTTTTAACATTTTTACTAAAATACCCTTTGGAAGGAGAAAATAAGTTTATCTTAGAAGTTTAACAACCATTGCTCCTCCAAGAAAGTACAGCTGTGGAAATGAAGCTCCGTAGAAGTGCAGTAGATGGGTATATGGAGATGGAGATGACATATGAAAGGTTAAAACAAAAGATGTCCTGAGATATCTTTGTCCTTTTAATTTAGTACTTTCTAATTTAAGAGTTAAATAGGTATGAGAAAAAATTTTAAGTTCAAATTCCTTTCTCTCCAAATCCTTTTACTTATGGAAGGAAAGAAAGGAGAGAACTGGAGCCCAAAATTTTTCCTTCTATTTTCTTTTTTTTTCCTCCACTAAAAATCTCTCAAACATCAAAATTTTTAACTTTTAGAATTACAAAGAGGGTCGGGGAACAAGCAGAGTTAAACTCAAAACTGTAAGACTCTGCAAGCAAAGCACAGGAACAGCACTAGAATCATATCCAGGCATCGGAAGCAAGAGGAATGGAGGAAAACTCCGAGGCCAGAAGAGACGGAGAGCGCTGTTACCTTTCTCCTCGGAACCCTCCATGCCGCCTTCCACAGTAGCGGCGTCCGGAGACGGCGGGGCCCTCCTTTCGCTCGCCGGCGGCTCCAAAACAGGTGAGTCCACCACTTTCCCTCCGCCCACCTCCACCTCATTCTCCTCGCCTTCCACCTCCCCTTTCTCCTCGTCCTTCTCCTTCTTGCAAGAGCAATGCCTCGGGAACCGCATCCCGCATCCCATCCCGTCCCCTACTCCTCCGCCGCGGGCCGGCGATGGCTTGTGGAGCGAGAGGCGCAGCCGGGAGAGCAGAGCGCGGGGAGAAAGAGAGTCGGCGGCGGAGGCAGAAGAGTGGGGAAGGGATAGGCAATGGTCCCACGTTTTTCTTCTTTTCTTGTTCTCCATTGCCCCGGATTTGCGTTCCGGGAGGAAATCGGCTACTCTCCTCTCCTCCATCCGCTTCCACCCCAAGAATCGGAACCCACGCAGAAACAGGGGGGCTCTCCCTGTTTCCAACACCAACCCATGCACGAGCTATTTATACTCGAGAGAGAACGAGAGAGCGCGCTCGAAAAACGTATCAAAAAATTTTGGAGAGATACGGAGGGGACCGGGGTGGCCATTCTTCGAAGCCATGGCGTCATTCAATTCAATAAAAACACTCCCCCGGTCCGCTTACTTGCACTCTGGGGTGACCAGAAACCCTGAGTCACGGGAAGATCCTGGAAAAAATAATTACAGCTTCCATGCCACCCCAATGACTTTTGAGTATTTAGTGACATTGTGACAATATCCTACCTTCACCTTAATGACCAGAGTCAATAGATAGCCAGTTATGGGTCAAGGCCCGCGTAGGAGAAACCACGAATTTTAATGATTTTTTTCACCAAATTTAAATTTTAAAAGTTCCAGTGAATAATAGTTGGTGGTGAGATGTGGAGGCGCTTGGACTAATGAAGGATAGAAGATTCACAGGCAAGGCGTGAGGCATTGAATGATAGCAATAAGTGGTAATTATTAAAATATGCGTACTTGTGTATTAAGTGACGTGCTTAATAAAAGCCACCAATTATTGGACTTGCTTCTCCCATGGACCCGCACTCAGTAATGATTATTTATAGAGTCCGTTCCGCATCTTCGCCGGCATATCAATAAATTCTGTGAATAGATTCAACTAATTTTAAATTGAATATTTTGGCTCGGGTTAGTTGCAGTAATAAGAAACAACTGTATGTACTTTTAAAAAAATATTTTTATTCTCATTTGGAGAGCCAAGTGAGCAATAGTTTCTGAGAAAACGTTTAAACTAGTTTTTCAAGTTCAGAATAAAATGAACAAGTTCATGAGAAAGTTAGAAAATTTGATCTTATTTCCGAATAACCCTAGTTTATCCTAAAATTTCAGTTTAGTATGATTTTCTAGGGTTGTAAAAAAGTAACGTAGAGGCAACCGCGAGTAGCTGAACATGGTTGCAAATAGTTCTTTTCTTTTGAATTAAAGAGACACTGCATTTCCTTTTGCAACAAATAAGACTTTAAACTCAGTTTAATTCCCCTGAAAGTAATAGCGCATTTCCTTTTGCAACAAATAAGAATTTAAACTCACCCAAGGTATTGGATCTTATTTCCATCTGTAACTTTTCTCGCTCAAATATGTAATCAGAACCTCTATAAAGTCAGCAATATTAACCTGTTGTGTCATGAGCAACAATTAATACTCATACAGGTTTGTAACATGCTCCAATTCAAGTGCTCGAGTGGAAAAATGCACACAAGCATGTTTTCAAAACGCTTATGGGTTCGCATAAACTCAAGATGTGCCCATGATGCAGGATCTAGGAAGAAAAAGAAAAGGAAAAAAGGAAATGAAAAGCTCATCTAGGTTGTTCGATACAAGTACGTTATCAAAAGCTCGCAGATAATAAGTCAATCTTGCTGGACGATGGCCATTCTGCTCTTCATCAGAAAACAAAACGGCATGAATTAATTATAATACCAAAACAAAGGAATACAGTAACAACAATTTTCTCCTTTTCGCCATCATATCCTGAATGGTTGATTTTCAGATCTGCTCTGGTCCATCTTCACCTTCATCTTCTGTTGTGCTTTTACGTTGGCAGACTCCTGGAACAGGTTTGGTCCACCAAAAGATTGTCCGGATTTCTTTACCTTCTTCCTCTTCCCTCGGTCATACTCCTCGCCCCTGAAAATTATTTAAACAAAGTGAGGAGGCCTTGCAAGAACAAATTCAAGCTACTATTGATTACTTGAATGCCAGACATGGATTATTCAGCACGGACTGACTGCTACTCGTTTATCATAAATTAGGCATTGGTATGCAGAATCTAAAATCAGTTGTAAATAGAAAAATGGATTATTCAACATAGAAACCGTAACTCATTTATCATAAATAAGGCATTAGAATGCAGAATCTGAAAATGGACTATTCAACATAGGGACTGTAACTTGTTTATCATAAATTAGGCACCGGTGTGCAGAATCTAAAATTAATTCAAGTGGCTGCAGCAGGAACATGCTCCATTCAGTGTCAACGAAAGTTGGACTTACCATCAGGTGGCAATATAAGAAAAAAAAAATCAAACTGCCAAGTCAGTCGAGTATCAGACTCATATTTCTGATTGATGGAGAGTCGAACTCTTCCAACAGTGACTCCAACAAAGCACTCAATTAAACCCCACCAAAACTTTGTTCGAAGTGGGCTTTCGTTATTTCCAGTGCCTGGTTACTTAAAATTGTACTAAATATCATAAAACTTGTAGGTTTGAACAGGAGTATTGATGTGAAACATATATTTTGATCACTAATACTGTCAGTAATCCGTGCAACACAATTTAAGTTTCTTGACCGTCAGGTGGGAAAATAAGAAAAAAAATCAAACTGCCAAGTCAGTCGAGTATCAGACTCATATTTCTGATTGATGGAGAGTCGAACTCTTCCAACA
>JAOXJJ010000001.1:6456694-6470278 GCA_025769935.1 Phoenix roebelenii
GTGACTCCAACAAAGCACTCAATTAAACCCCACCAAAAGTTTGTTCGAAGTGGGCTTTCGTTATTTGCAGTGCCTGGTTACTTAAAATTGTACTAAATATCATTAAACTTGTAGGTTTGAACAGGAGTATTGATGTGAAACATATATTTTGATCACTAATACTGTCAGTAAGCCGTGCAACACAATTTAAGCTTCTTGAAGACTCATAAGATACCATTAACCCACCATGCTTGTGTCCTTTGTCGTAATTCTTAACACATGCATTTTAGTTGCAATAAAATGTAACAAATGAAGAATTTTGTTTTTCACAATTAGTAGTTGTGGCCAAACTTAAGGTCCATGAAGGCAATATCGATCAGTCTTTACGCATTTTAAATACATGGTAGGTGGAAATCCAGCACAATCCTGTTGATCTGGACTGACTAAATAGTAAGAAGCTAGCAATTTACAACAAGAGAAGCAAGTTCTCAAATTAACAGATATTACTTTAACAGTTCACGTTCTATAATATTATAAAAACTTTCCATGCCCTTTTATATTTCTTTTCCCTCTTGCGAAATCAGACTCAAAATGTATGCCCCAATCCAGCTCTTGAAACCACATCCATGCAATAGCAGTTATCTTGTCACTATGTTGGTCCCAGTAAAGGAAAAATGGCTAATTGCATTTGGACAATATTCATTCAAAAAAACAAAAGCATCAAGACAATAATGAGAAAGGTGCCTTAATGATCCAACAAAGTCATCTGCAGCAACAGCATAATCATAGTTAAAACCACCAACCTAATCCAAATAATTTGTTGCTCACTTTATGTAAGCTTCCTTTGCCAGTTATTCCTGCAGAGAACTGCAACGGTTGTCATTCCCTGCTTTTTGAATTCTTTCACATCTTTTATCTGTGCTATCTTTTTCTTGTTGGCCCTTCAATGGAAACCTATACCCCTCCCCTCATCAGGACCTTGACAGATATTAATTAGACATGCTTATATGATTTTACTTGTTATCTATCACTCTTAAATTGATGGAATCATTATACTCATTTCGAACCTTCTTTGTAAATTATAACCAGCAAAAGAAACCACTATGACACATGGGCTCAGGTCTGAGGTGTAGGAAAGAATATGTGCCGAAGTGTTGGATCCTTCAAATATTTCAGAATTTCTTCTCACCAACCATTTGTTCATACCATTTGTTGTGGATATTTTGAAGTAGATTGAATGGTCCAGCTAACACAGTCACGCCATACAATCTGGCTTAAAAATCTATAAAGACATCTGTTGCCTCAAACATTCTGGTTTTGGTACAGCCAAGCTAGATGAAAAAAATGCTGGTTATATCATATTTTGCTAGTTTGTTAGTTAATGTTAAATTTTCTAAAAATCTTCTGCATTTTAACTTCCAACCCCAAAATCCGGCAGAAAGTCAAGTATATGATGCAGTGCAATAAAAATATATTAAAACAAAGCATGACCACTTTCGTAACAAATAACCTGATATTACATAGAAATTGGCTATATGATTCCAACAGCAAGGAACTAGTGTTTTGTTGGTTGAAGGATGCTTGAGCCTCTATTTCTAAGAGTACATAAACACCAGATCAATCTACAGAATAAATATCGAAATCAGCAAGTAACTACATTTTCTTTCCAAATGTAATCTATCAACCAACTTAAAACGGTTAGGCTTGGTAGTTATATATTAACCACCCAAAGAATCATCGGCAAACATAATACCAGACAATCAAGCTGCCGCCAAGTAATCAAAGCTTTGTTTATCATTCTTAGGCCTTGTTTTGCTTTTGGAGAGCCAAAAAGTGCTTCTTGAAGGGTTAGAAGCTCTTTTGGGTGATTTTAAGATGTTTGGTAAAAATTTTGAAATAATGTTTTGGCTCCTTCAAAAGCTAAAAAAGGTCAACTAAAGATAAGAGCTTTCAAGCAAAAGCTCCACTTGAGACGCGTCGGAAAGCTTCTTTTTAGCAACCTAGAGACTCGAGTTTCGGTCCAATAACAAAATTTTTAAAAATTAATTAGAACTACTTATTATTAACGTGATCATTTAAGTATGTATTTTTCATGCCATAATCATGCAATTAAGAATTTTGAATTTATTTATTACATCGTTAAAATCAAAATATAAAAAATCAATTTACAAATGAACAAGTCTTCATAATCACAACTTTAATAGTAAAATATAATAACGTAATATAATATAATATTGTATTATGCTGTATTATATTATATTATATCATATTATATTATGATAATTTTATATTGTTATCATTATTATTCTAACATAATAATTGTATTATAATAATATTTTAATACCATATAATTATAAACTTTTATTAAAATAATATCATATTACCATATCATAATAATATTATAGAAATATTATTATATTTTTATAAATATAATAACTTATTATTAATTATTTTATCTAGATTAAAATATTAAAATAAATAAATTATAAATTAAGAATACTTTATAATAGAAGTTTTTGATAGTACAAACATTTAGATACATGCAATGTCCTTTATTGTCATTGTTGATATATAAAAATACTTTTGTCAATTTGATTACCAAAAAGAAGTTAGTTCCACAACACTTCAAAGTTATAGTTGTGAAACAGCAAACTTTTTATTAAAAGCTCTATTGCCCAAAGGCCTACTGACAAAAGCTTCCCTATCTATTGCAATGCCAAACGGGAACTTAATCTCCATATTTATCATGCACAGTTAGGGAACTCACCATTCATCCAACACATAACCGATGCTGCTATTTCTTGAATTTTCCAGTTCTTGTACCTCGGATTTTGGCAATTCTATGTCATCCCACCGTGCAACTGCATACAAGAAAGTGGACCTTGATTAGCTTGCCACAACTCAAATGCAAAAAGTAAATTGGACGGGAATGAAAACAGGAAACATAAATACCAAAAAGCATTACAGATACCCACCAACAGGTTCCTCCAAACCCCTCAGCAAACTCATAAATTCATGCTGACGTGGCCCTTTCACATTTGCATCAGTTTCTCTCGAGTTGCATTGATTTGCTGCAGAGCTCAAACACCTTTTGACATGCTTTGATGTACCAAGCATGACACTATTTTTACCATTTCTCTGCTCTATTTGTCTATCGGTTTCTGCAGAATCACCAGTACAATAACTCTTATCATTCATTCCCTGGATATTATTGCCTTTGACAGAACTAGAATCGGAGCGTTTTCTATGGGAATGCTTGGAATCTATACCAACTTTAATGGCCTGAGATGACGATGTTGTCTGCTCCCTTATGCTGAGATCATCTAGAATTACATTTTTGGTCAGGTTTCTAGAACTTAAACAATGTTTTTTGCTTTTCTTGTGTTTTTTACTTCTACGCAGGCTTAAATAACTAAAAAATAATTGTTTGCGGCCAAAGTATATGCCCCTCAGTGAACATTTTGCAAGCTTCTTCAGTTTCATGTTTGCTTGGTAGATTTTGCCAACAGAATGTTCTTTGCCAGTTTCTGCAGAAGCTTCCTTCCGACCATCACCATTTGAAGTGCTTTGTTTCTCTGCAAAACTGATCAACCCAGGTTCACCCACGTTAAGAAGGCTTTCCTCATCATTCTGACATTGAATACTGCTCGAGCACTTCTCATTCTCAATGCCAATGGCCTGGACACAAACAGGACAAAAACTTTTAACTTGATTCAAGCAAATCAATCATGGAAGCTACAACACAAAGCGAAAAACAACGCTACCTGCTGCGCGACATCCTTTTTGCTTAACACTTCCTTCTGAATGGACTGCTTCATAGAACTTGATTGGCCGGGAACATTAATAGGCTCATCTTTGGAAGGTATTTTGTTGCTGTCCATCATGTTGTTTTCTATCAGAAGTTTCTTGGGATGTTTCTCAGAAGTTTTTGGGAAGGCAGGATCATTCATCTCACCAGTAAGGGTAGCCAACTTAATGTCTGCATTGCAACCATTAGAAAGACAAAGTCTACAATTTGATTGGACATGAGGGATAGAGGAGGTATCACTTCCATGATAAGTGGTGATGACAGCATTGTCCTTTAGCAAAGCTGGCTGTGCTAAGTCTTCTGTCAATTTCTGGTCCCCTGTGGATGTCACAACAGGCATCGTTGGATCTTTACAAAAAGGTAGTTTGGCATCTGCCGATGTTTTCGAAGCTTCTTTTGGCATCGCTAGACCATTATTTCGTGATATCTGCAAAGAATAAATCACTTGCTGTGCGGGGTGATCTGATGTAGTGCCCATTGCAGAGCTGGATTGGCATTTGCTTGCAGCATTAGTTTTAATTTTGAAAGAGATACACTCTGCAGTGTTCAATTTTCTTTCAACCCCATTATTTTGAACTGCTCCATTTGATGTTGGAGAAGACTGGGGAACTATTTTATTCCCAGGTCCGTTAAGAAAAATGTTATCTTTTCCAGCTACATCAACTGATCTCTTCATTGTAGAACTTTTATCACGGACATAGAATAACATATAGGCTTTCTGTGCCAACACAGTCTTCTCGCTGACTTGGCTGACCTATAATTATAAGAACAATGAACATAAAAACCACTTAAGAAAATTACATATGTACAAAAAACAGACTTCCATTGCTATGGTCCACTATTTATAAGAAAAACTATGTTGGCTCTAGAGGTGGGCATTGGGCCGGGCCGCCCATGGCCCAGCACGAAGCGCGTGCTACAGTAACGGGCCGTGCTAGGCACGGCTCATAAAAGAGGGCTGGGCTGGGTTAAGGATTTCTGGCCCACGGGCCGAGCCCGGCACGGCCCATAAGGGCCTGGGCTGGCACGATTCATGGGCCAAGCACAGCACGGAACGGCCCGCGGGCCAGAAATCCTTAACCCAGCCCGGCCCCCTTTTATGAGGGAGGAAATGGGTATTTATAGGACTCCAATTTTTTCCCCAAAATACCCCTCAAACTAGTTGTTTTATGGCTGTTGGGAGGGGCAAAATGGGTAAAAAGCCAAAAATGGCCCATAACGGCTATTTTTTTGGGACAGACGGACCGTGCCTGGCACGGCCTGTCTCGTGCCTGGCACGGCCCGTGCTAGGCCCGGCATGGCCCACCACCCCACGGGCCTAGGACCGTGCCAGGCTTAGCCTTTAGGTTAAGCGGGCTGTGCCAGGCACGGCCCGTTTAGTAACAGGCTGGGCCAGGCACGACCCGTTTGGTCTGTGGCTCGGTGGGCCGGGCCGGGCCCGGCACAACCCAATGCCCATCTCTAGTTGGCTCTTTCCTTCTTTAATTAATTCTCTTCATTCTTTTTCTCGCTATTTAACTCTTCTCCTCTTTATTTATTTTTTTGTTTGTCGGATTTGTTGGTAACTACGTTGATATGTGAGCAAGGTTATGGAGAAAAAGAATATTTATCTAACATTTCAACCAGGATGCATTTCAGACGGATTCACCAGGTATATAAACATAAAAACAAAATTTAATGAGTTAGTGATAGAATTACATAAATAAGATAATCACATGGAAAGCTACCCGTAATCTCAACCTGGTTATCATCGAGAGAATGCCACATGCCACTTGAAGTGCGAACATAACAGTAATAATGGCCAGAGTGAGTACTCCAACCCACATGTACCAATACACCATAAAGAGTATATATTAAATTTCCTTCCTGCAAATGGATGTAAAAAGTTGTATAGTCAAAAAAAGAGTAGGCAATTGAATTTTCTAAGATGATGAAAGCACAAAGAACAAGTGTATACTAACATGCGCATCACTGACAAAGGGTTTTAAGTCTAGAGTGGGCTCAAAATCAACTCTTTTGTCAATCTTCTGTCCAGGAATATGAGAACTAAAACGTTTAAGATGAATTGTCAGGACATATGGGGCCTTATGAATAGTAAGCTGCTTCAGAGCCCTAACTTTTTCTTTGCACCGTTGGCATTGGTACTGCCTCTCCCCTCCATCTAATTGCTCCACCGCAGTGAAATGTGCAAGTGCCTTGCGCAAAGAATCAGCCTTCACAATTTCTAAACTCAAATCTAAAAAGGGATCAAACTTATTGGAACAGTAGGAACATTGCATGCATTTCACCTGCAACACATTATACAATGCTCAGCAATAAAGGAATCCGGGAGAATGTTTTCATCAGCAAGCATCTACTACAGAAGTACCTCCGGAAGTTACCTGACTCCTGAGACGACCCCCAAATATCTTGTGGACCAAACTTTTCTCATAAGCAATAGAAGACTCATTTGGGACTCCAGAAGGTAAACAACATTTGTGCATGGACTCAAGCAAGTTAACCATGTACTCGTGCGCATCTTCTTGTCTGGAATTGCGAAAATTACGAGATATACCTGACCGTGTAGTCAAGAATTACAACTCTCGCACTAAAGTAAACCGCAACGCCAAGAACTACCATAAAACTTACCATTCATCTATCTCACATTTTAAAAAGCCTAAGAAGTTATTTTTTGGATTTTTTTTTTACTTTTTCTTATAAAAAAGGAAGAATCTGCAGTATTTATGAGGATACTTCGCAAGTTCTTGACAAAATGGAAAGGTGACAATATCTTCCCAGTTGATTGTAGAGCACTCATGACATGATTCTGAAGAGCGCACATTGCACAAAATCCAGCGGTACGGCCTACAAAAAAATGTCAGTTTGAAGTTGGTAATAAAATGACAATAATAATAGCTGCAGAGAGCTCAACATGTATAAAGTTCAGTGTGCATATTGAACTCATGCATTTGCAAGCACAAAAGGTATTATTTTTAACTGCCTAGCATTAATCACAATATATCATCAATTAGAGGACACTGTATTGTTTTATTCCTTAAGAAAATAGGCCAGAAAAAAACATTCATGGCATAGCTTACCTATATCTGTGCTATTTTTTCAGAAAAAAAATAATTTCAAATTCAGCAATATTCTAGGAATACTATGTCCATCAATTTTTGTTCCCAAAATAAGTTAGGAGTGCTGGTTATTGGGATACGTTTCCTGTTTGTTTGATACTTGTTACCAGAAAATCCAATCAGATACGATTTTCTTTTCCCAAATAAGATCTCATATCGGGTGCTATCTAGTATAAACTCCAACACCCTAAAATAATACCATTAATGAGCGAGACAAGCTTTGTTTGGGAGAAGAAGGGCAGGAAGCCATGCTTTTCTCCCTTCAACCAATACCACAATTCCAGATTTGCTTAATATTTTTACCTTTTTTGCCACCCTAATTTCTCCTTTGATGTCTCCTATTTTGCAAAGTTGTTTCAATATCTACGTCCTTAACAAATCTCCTAAAAGAAATACTTACTCCTATTAGAGGATCAAACTCATTGTTAGAAAAGTTCAGCTCACTCATTTTTAGAAGTGTTTAACTATCTTCCAATCTTTAAAGAAGGCTACCAAAGAATTCCTAGTTGTCGAACTATCTGATACATGTCCGACTTAGATACATATCCGACATGGATTTTTGGAGCTTGATGTGAATGTTTGGGTAACACTGCTGCTAGTGCATTCTACTAATTTTCCCTCCATGATCAATTAGGTACTCCAGTTGATATTATTTTTCCATCCAACATCCGCTACATTATAATTTATACACTTCAGCTGGCATGCATCTATCAGGCCTCCTTAAACATTATCTATGGTGCATTATTAACATTGAATTAATAGATCTGCAAAACTGTTTTTGGTCAGGAAAAAAACAAGCTTTTAGTGAGAAGAATCAGATAGATTGTGAGAAGACATTGTCAAAGTTGCGTTGATATGGAGTACTGCGGCAGAAGCAAAAACACAAAAACAGAGGAATGAAGGAAGACAAAAAATAATACTTACATGAAGATTTATGCTTGCCGCTTTGCAAATAAGCGGCAAAAGGTTCAGTATACGTGAGGCATTGGAGAACTGAATTAAGAAAACACGTGTTTCCAAGATTCTGCAAACCAGCACCCTGCAAGACATCATAGATTTTGTTATTTACTTGAGAAAAAGATTTACTGGTTAGATATAATTTCATTGAAAAAAAAAAGCAAAATAATGAGCTCATGAATGCATAAATAAAGATAATTGAAAAGGAAAAGTATGCAGGAGAAGCAATTGAAGATCTTTTTTCCTGATAGTACTAAGAAAATGCCCAAACTTTCAGTTAAAAAGAAAATTTTATTTTGAGGAAACTAATTCTACAAAATTTAAAAAAAACATTTAAGGAGGTCCCTAATCACTCAATAAATGAAACGTGATAGCCAAATCGCCCCAAAAATTACAACGAACAAGTACTCCAGCAACCCGATCAACAAGAAAAGCCGTCCAGACTAGACATCAAAGCCAAATGTTGCTGAAGAAACACCAAAAATCCAATCTTTCACCGTAAATAAACTCCAAAAAGCGGCCTAAGCAAAATCAAAACAAATCCAACTCACGATTCTCCGGAAGGAGATCCTAAAGGTGAGCTCGGGGTCCAAGCCATGCTCGTAGAACTCCCCGGCGTCAAATTTATTCCCCAACGACGCCGCCGCCGCGGCGCCGCCGGGACTCGGCGCCGGCCGGAATCCATCCGACGTGGGGTTTAGGGTTTCGAGGTAAAAATTCCCCCCGGCGCTGGCGATGGGAGAGTAGGGCTTCCTGGCGGGATGAAACTCGATCCTTCTATGGAACAGAGACTCGACCGACGACGAGGCCGCCGCAGCCTCCGTCTTCTTCGCCTCCCCCAAGCTCTCCGCCATCGGGGCCGAGGTCGGATCGGAGATCCTGGGGTTGGATAGGGTTCTGTCCTCGGCGATCGGTGATTGGGCCGAGAGATTGAGAGGGCCTGAGGCGGCGCTTCGCTTTCTTCTCGCACGGCCGAAAGAGGGAGTTGAAAGAGGATTCGGAGTGGATATAAACCCTATACCCTTTTGGAGTGGAGTGCCGCCGTACGTTTTGATGAAATCAGCGGCTGGGGATGGACCGGGGGTGATATCAAGGCAGAAAAGAAGTGACCTCGGCCGTTGATTTGCGGGGAGCTGGTTGAGTCTTATGCGGTGGGGGTGCTTTTTACTTGGATTGCCTGGAGATTAATGCGATCATGATAAATTTTTTTTTTTTTTTGAAGCACGTTTTTCTCGCACACATTGTACGCGGAGTTGGGCACTTGCGCAAATATGCGGCCGGGAAACACCAAAAAAATTGTGCGGTGCGATCTTTGGGCCAGTTGGGCCGCCCGGTCTATGAATTCTAAGCCTACTCTGTTTTTCGTTGAGAAGGTTGTTTTTTTTTTTGCATATATCCAACATAAATAAAATTATATAAATATCTTTATAAAATTACTATTTACATATATATTTTTATAAAATATTTATTTTTCATATATATTTTTATAAAATATTTATATGGTTCGGTTTACTACTTTATGTCCATGAACCAAGACGATAAAAAGATTCACTATAGAAAATTGGAAGCTATACCTTAGCTCCTAATACATCCGATCTCCAAAGCGCTCAGGATGTGTTTGGTTCGTAATTCGGATCATAATTAAAATCAGAATGGAATTTAAATATCAGGTAAGAGTCTGGATTGGATTTTGGAAAATTAGAACATATTCCTATTTGCTTTGAAATTGAAATGGAAATAGAACTCCCCTCAACCAAATAGCTAGAATGGGAGTCACTCCTTAATTGCTCTCTTTTTTTGAGGTTACAAAAAAAATACATTATAGAATAAGTTGATTTAGACTTGAATCGATTAGTCTAATTCACGAAGGCTCATCCCCACACCTCTGACTAACAATTTGTAAGGCCTAAACATGACAAATATGCTGGCCGAGGAAATCTTTTTCTCTCTACTATGCTTGTTTTACCTATTACGCTTCGTTTTGGTAAAAGGTCTTTTTTTTTTTTGTCTCTCCAATACTTACAAACTCAAGACATACTCAATAGATACAATTTATTATCTATAAAAACAAAAATAAATTAAAAAATTTAATTTAATATATAACTAACTTCAGTCAATAGATAAGATGGAATTTACATGACCATAGACTAGTAGCTCTTCATCTAGCCCACCAATTGGGAAGAGATTTAGTTCATCCATTTTAATGAAGAATTCATGCGCCATGTTATGCTGGATGGCCAACCATAATATTTTACACATTTCATTTCATTGATGTCTAAAAGAATATTTTCTGAAGATATGATTATTTTTCATCTAATTGATGTAAAGCAATTCTTATGCTTTAAATTTTTACACTTCATTGAAGACTTTGTTTGCAGTGCTTTCTTTTTTTACATTTTTTTTTTCATAAAAGGAGGAACAAGGCTCCACTTGCTCCATTAAGACTATGATGAGCAGTTTTAGGCAATTTTATACCCAGCGCGAGATCTCTCTTAGAATGGGGATGAGGAGCATGGAGTGGCCTAGTTTTAATTTTTTGCGCACACATTCCGTCTTGACTTTTAGGCCTATATTGAGTTCACTTATGTTTGGGTTACACGGAGAACCTCACCCGCGTAGCAGCCTCCATGAACCCCCTTCTATCAGAAAATGTTCGATACATGCCGCAAGTTTCCGCGTATCCTCTACAATCCGTGGGCTCCTTATACTGGGATCAACACTCACGTATGAGTATATTATCCCAGTGCTACCTCGGTACCAGCGGACCAGTAATGCTCTCACCGACAGCGTCCAGGCGTGAGGCATCCAGTTCCTAAATTTAATCGGCGCCCACGCGTTTCGAACCTAGACCATCCCAGTGAAAGTTAGCACTCCGTTCCATCTGTGCTACCACCTTGGTGGCACTCAGGCTATTTTACTGCATTTTCTTTATTTTGTCATTCTTGCTTTTTAACTAAGGTACGTTGAGCTTTTTTTTTTTTTCTCTCTCTCCGAGTCCAGGTCCAGGCACCCTCGTTGTTCTCTTGGACATGAATCTTAAGAGGTTGGTGAGTGGGTCATTATGACCTAGAGAAAAAACACGTAATTTCCATAATGTACATCATGGCATCAAAGATTTTTCTCAAGATAATGTCTCCTCAAACCTCGCTAAAGTCTGTCTAATCTCCTCATACATGTCCCTCGTCTTTATCTTATAAGACGACAAGATCTATCAAATAATTACTGTCCTTGATGAAGATAAAAAAATAGAGGAAAAAAACAAAAATCTATAAGAAAAGTAGAAAAGACATGCACTTTTTTGGCCATTCACAATTTTTTATATAAAAAATTGCCCTCGATGAAACAATTGTAAGGCGAGATTGCTCGCCTCTTTGCTTAGATAACTGTAGAGAAATAGATTTCACGAATAATATTGACATTTTTATTCTTGAAAAAGTCATGCCTTTAAATCCAAAAGGCCTGTGTCCAATGAGAACAAATGATTCTTGTTGTGGTTCAAATCGGGCCCGAGGATGACCACGCCGGAGGAGTTGAGGAAACTGCCAGTGAATAGAAGAAGAGGACGAGCGCCACCTCCCATGTGGCGGCGGATCTGCACAAAGCCTCACCAGTGGAGTTCCGGTGAGGACCCTCCAACACTCAAATTAGAGTAGAGTTTAGTAGGCCCAGCCAAAAGTTTCCTTTAGGCATTACCTGATGGGGCTATTTATAGTTCCTGTAAAAGTGTCCATATGGCGGAGGTATAGCCCGTTTCCATCATGGGAAGAGATGACGCGCAGCCAGAGCTTGCTTGTGGCGCCCAATGCAGTCCGTTCTTGGGAACGGTGAGGCGTTGATAGTCGTAGCAGGGTATGGATCCTGGTTATATGTCGTGGCGTGGCCGGCAAGCAAAGCATGATGCAGTGAGGCTGCTACAGGGTATGACCGCAGCATGTGGACGACGAGGTCGGCCTTCTGAGGTCGGCTCGGCCTTTTAAGGTCAACCTTCTGAGCCTGGCTTTCTAGAGTTCGGCCTTCGGCCTTCTGAGCTCGGCCTTCGGAGCTCGGCCTTCTGTGCTCATGCCTTCTGAGGTCAACCTTCTAAGCTCATGCCTTCCAAGCTCGGCCTTCTGAGCTCGGTCTTCTAAGCTCAGCCTTCGGAGCTCGGCCTTCTGAGCTCATGCCTTCTAAGGTCAGCCTTCTGAGCTCATGCCTTCTAAGCACAACCTTCTGAGCTCATGCCTTCTGAGGTCAGCCTTTTGAGCTCATGCCTTCTAAGCTCAACCTTCTGCGCTCGGCCTTCGGTCTTCTGAGGTCAGGTTTGCTGTCGGATTCGGGTGCTTTAATTGTATTTGTAGGGTGGTCCATTTTTTCCTCCAACACTACCCCTGGACTTTCGAGTTCGAGCTACTTTTTGGCTCGGACGAAGGAAGTAGTCCAATCGTCGATCATCCTGTAATATATCCAAATATCTATGGAGATGTACGTGTCAAGTAGGATGTACCTCTCGTGCAGTCGGAGCTAACGACCTTAAACCGAGCTGTCCAAGCCGAGCTAAACGACTCTACTCCGAGGTAACCTACAGCGGCTTTCTTTGGCTTGTGGTCGACTCAGCAGGGTGCCCCCACTCAGATCAGGGCGCGTCGTCGTAGAAGGCGTCGAATGACGTTGAATGTCATCGAATGTCGTCGAAATGGCGTCGAAAGTCGTCAAAATGGCGTTGAAATATCGTCGAAGTGGCATCGAATGTCGTCGAAGTGGCGTCAAAATGACGTCGAAATGTCGTCGAAGTGGCGTCGAAATGTCATCGAAGTGGCGTCGAATGTCATCGAACTGGCATCAAAATGGCGTTGAAATGGCGTCAAAATATCATCTAGCACTTAGATGAGCTCGAGTACGGAAGAGCTCGATCACTTAGATGAGCTCGAGTACGAAAGAGCTCGAGCACTTGAATGAACTCGAGTACGGAAGACCTCGAGCACTTGGATGAGCTCGAGAACAGAAGACCTCGAGCACTTGGATGAGCTCAAGTACAGAAGACCGAAGACCTCGAGCACTTGGATGAGCTCGAGAACAGAAGACCTCAAGCACTTAGATGAACTCGAGAACAGAAGAGCTCGATCACTTAGATGAGCTCGAGAACAGAAGAATCCAGCTCGGAGGTAAGCATCAGCTTGAGAACATAGACGAGAGGGGGCAATGTTGGAGATGGAGGTACCTTTTAGAGATATATTGACAGCTCCCGAGCTTCGAGGTCCCTCAGGACTTGGCTCAGCACCGGCTGAGAGTTGTTGGAGGCCGTTAGGCAACACACGTTGAGCTATGGGTTGCACTGCTACCCCTCGAGGTTGAGGAGCCATGATCATGCAGGATCCATGGCTACCCAAGAGCATTTTCTTTTGCCAGGTTGGACCCGATCTCGTTGTTGCCTTGGTTGGCCAAGAGTTGCGCTGTAGGCCGAGCTGACCTAGGCCATGAAAAGGTTTAACTTCATAGTACTTTTTTGGGGTGAAATCTTTTGTGAATCTGGCTAGAGGAGCGCTCATCCTTTGGAAGGCATTATAAAATAAGGCGTCAGCCGAGCTTCCATTATGTACTAAAATTATTTTTAAAGCCTAGCAATGATGAAGGAAATAGCTACAGCATCATCATAAAGAGGGCTCAACACCCTTTTGGTCTTCATCGGAAAAGGAGATGACTTTCGCAGTGCATGGATGCTTTGAGGAAGCTCCTTCTTCCGAGCTC
>JAOXJJ010000001.1:6470378-6507055 GCA_025769935.1 Phoenix roebelenii
CCAGAGGATCGGATGAGCCATCATATGGCTCAATCTGTGGCATCTTGAACCTCTGGGGGATTGACTCATCCATGATCTATTGAGAGAATGGAGACTCTGTTGTAAGGTCAAGGTCGGCGTCTCGCTACGGGCCTCGGTCTCGAAGCGTCTGTATCTGTCGTTCTAAGTCCTCGACTTTTCGCCGAGCTCGGGTGGGGCTCCTGTTGCAGCTCAGCATGGGGCAGACCCCGCCTCAGATGGGTGCTCCCGTGCTCGAGGCATCAGGCTTCAACGCGAGCTCTCAGGATAATAGATGCGCGACAAGCCCTCCCGGCTTGGGGGTCGAGCTCGGTGGGAGTTTCGGTGGTGGCGACGCTCTACAGAAAAATGACGTCGCGAGCGGCATCCTGAGGACTCATGCTCATGAGGAGAGAGTGGAGGCTGGTCTTCTCCTAGCTGTAGGCCTTGAACGGCTACAGTGAGTGCTTGGACTTGTTGGACAAGCAGGTTGAATTGCTCTGGTTGGACTTGAAAAATTTGGTCCGTCGATTTTGCAAGGGGTGGACTTTGGAGCGAGTTGCCGAGAGCTGGTGCCTGGCTCCTCGATGCATTTGAAGCTCCTTGACCCCTCAACTTCATGATCACGACTCAGGCCCTTCCTCTAGCGCCAAATATGTTGTGGTTCAAATCTAGCCCGAGGGTGACCACGCCGGAGGAGTCGAGGGAGCTGCCGATGAGTGGAATAAGAGGACGAGCGCCACCTCCGTGCGGCGGCGGACCTGCACAAAGCCTCACCGGTAGGGTTCCGGTAAGGGCCCTCCGACGCTCAAATTAAAGTGGAGTTTAGTAGGCTCAGCCAAAAGTCTCCTTTAGGCATTAACTGATGGAGCTATTTATAGTCCCTGTAAAGGTATCCAGGTGAAGGAGGTATGACATGTTCCCATCATGGAAGGAGATGGCGCGCAGCCAGAGCTTGCTTGTGGCGCGCAGTGCAGTCCGTTCTTGGGAACGGTGAGGCGTTGATAGTCATAGCAGGGTATGGTTCCTGGTTGATATGTCGTGGCGTGGCTGGCAAGCAAAGCATGGTGCAGTGAGGCTGCTGCAGAGCATAGCCGCGGCATATGGACGACGAGGTTAGCCTTCTGAGGTTGGCTCAGTCTTTTAAGGTCAGCCTTTTGAGGTTGACCTTCTGAGCTTGGCCTTATAGAATTAGCCTCCTGAGCTCGGCCTTCTGGTCTCGGCCTCCTGAGCTCGGTCTTTTGAGCTCGGCCTTATGCACTCGGCCTCCTGAGCTCGGTCTTCTGAGCTCGGCCTTCTGAGGTCAACCTTCTGTGCTCATGCCTTTTGAGGTCAGCCTTCTGAGCTCATGCCTTCTAAGCTCATGCCTTCTAAGCTCGGCCTTCTGAGGTCAGCCTTCTTCGCTCGGCCTTCGGCATTCTAAGCTCGGTTTTCTGAGCTCGGCTTTCTGAGCTCGGTCTTCTAAGCTCGACCTTCTGAGCTCAGCCTTTTATGCTCATATCTTCTGAGGTCAGCCTTCTAAGCTCGGCCTTTTGAGCTCATGTCTTCTGAGGTCAGCCTTCTGCGCTCGGCCTTCGACCTTCTGAGCTCAGCCTTCTGTGCTCATGCCTTCTAAGCTCAGCCTTCTGAGCTCATGCCTTCTAAGCTCGACCTTCTGAACTCGGTCTTCTATGCTCCGACCTTCTGAGGTCAGGCTTGCTATCGGATTCGAATGCTTTAATTGTATTTGTGGGATGGTCCATTTTTTTCCCCAACAATTCTAAAATTGATGTAATAATTAAAATAACTAGTGGAACAATGGCTACAAGCTAAAAGAAGCAGAAATACATAAATCATTGATAATCTGTGCACTTGCTTTAAAAATAAAAAGAAAAAGAAAAACAGAGAAAGTAAGAAATCATCAATACATGTGGCTTAAGAGGTAAATAAATAATTATGTCCATTCCAGAAAGCTGAAGGATAAACCTATTAAAATTCCAATATTCCTTTGTACTTTTTATAAGACTATACGCGGTGGTAGGTAGTGCCACATACACATACAAACTATTGGATCTAGTATATGGCTCAATTCATAGCGCAAAGATGGGATCAAGGTGAGTTGGCCCGTTTGTCCAGTAAGACAAAAGATCTCATCCATTATTTTCTCATTACTTATTTTTTTTTCATCCATCTGCATAGTTCTCGAAGCAGTTATTGCGTGATCTAACAGTTGACATCGCAAACAAAGGTAAATTCATTCTCTTTTTTTTTTTGGATGAATCGGCTGCTCACATTGCTCTAACATGAGCATAGCCAACTACATCAGAATCAAACAAACTGCACAAAGTAAAAGAAATGGAAGACTGTCGAGTTCAAAAAACTCTCTCGAATAGTGCGCAGCGAAGGAGGCGACCCAGTCAGTAGCCTAGTTCGTCTTCCGAAGGACATGTTTGATCTGAATGGGTCGGCACTTCCGTAGCATCCGACAAATATCATACATAAGCGGGTGCTCCATTAAATTCATTTTTTATGGCAAAAGATACAACCCGAGTCTCTCTACTAGGCAAAGTCAGAAGAACAACGTCATTTTATCTTCGTAACTTCGGCATGAGAACTGAGCACGGCGCAATAACAACACCCTAACCGTATCAAAAGTCCAAACGGTTCCCTAGAACCCGATGTAACTAGTCTCCACATCAAGTCAACGATGGAGATAAAAGAATTCTAAAGGGGACGACCGAGACGGCGTCGACTTGTAAGCTATTCGTTGCTTCCACGGCCACGGAGTCGTCGTTCGAGGACTTGGCCTCCTTTTTTTTTTTTAGCTTAACAAGGACTTGGTCTTCTTCGCCTTTACGTTTGAGTGGAGTCCACGACCGCGCCGCCCTGGAAAACCGAGGCGTGGAACACGCGATAGTGGCGGTCCACCCACGGCCACCGGAATACTGGTGCAGGTTGGGGCTGGCCAGTGTTCTTTTTGGGTGAATGCGGCTGCCGCTCGGTGAATCCACATGCTGCGGACCAGCTGCGGACCATAGCAAACTCACTTGGTGATTAGCTTATACCGAGCTTGAGGAAGTACAACTAAACAATGGAGTTGCATTAATATAGCCAGATGATGCTGGTGTCACTGTGAAGTATGTTTAACAAGTTAATCAGAGAAGTAGGGACTGTGACTAAGATCAGATGACAGATGTTTTTTTACCTTGAATTTGTATTTAAAATTTTTTGTGTCAAAAATGAATTAGTTTACTCCATATAACGGACCTTTTTAAATTTTCATAATAGACGAGGAAGATAAAAGGCTCCCTTAATTCAAAATTCACATTGGTTTGTGAATTGAAGTTATAGCAACAGCATAGCAAAAAATTGGCAGATAGTTATAGGAAAAAAAGATGGTTTAGCACTTAAGTAGGCAATGATCGAATTGTTTTTTTTTTTTTTTTTTTTGGTAAAAACGAGATTTTATATAGCTCTAACGTGAGTACATTCAGCCATATCAAAAGAAAATAAGAGTAAAAGGTATGAGGTATATCTCCTACAAATGTCCATATGATCTTTTCGGAGTGTCGGGCAATAAATGATGCAACCCAATCTGCTACGCTATTTGCCTCCTGAAATACATGTAATGCCTGAAAGTTGCTCAGCTCCTGAGCCAAACTACAGGTATCACGGACAAGAGGATGACCATTACCATATCTATCCACTCTTCGAACCCAGTCGATAACCACAGAGGAGTCCCCCTCAAGGCATATACACACTAAGTACCCGTCTTGCATAGGATATCCCCTCCCATGCTGCTCGCAGCTCCGTCCCAACTGCAGTAAGTCCAGGCGTGCGGCGGCCACCAGCTGCTATCATCCTACCGAGATGATCTCCGGACAGCCCGTCCACCGATATACTACCATTAAAGTTCACTTTGAGATGACTAAGGGATCGGGGTACCCAAAAAACAAGGGCGAACCTGAGCGCTGTGACAACGGAAAGAGTACCCCAGATGTCCCTGGCCATTTTAGAAGAGAACATCGCAGCAGCTGTGGTGATCTTCCTTGTATGAAACATGGCTCTGTCTACTACCATCCTCGGGGGTAACCTCCTCCCTCAAATAGGCTAGTATTCTTGTCCAATCAAATATGATAAACCAAATATGTCCAAAGGATCCCCGCCTCAATAGTACTAGGCCTCCACATGAAGACTCTCAGCCAATGAATCAAATCTTATGCTGACTCGAACAACCGAATTGTTTGATCGACTGTATAGAAGCATTGATGTAGCAGATGGGTGATATCAGATACAGTGGAATTTGCACTCAAAAAATTTAATTGAACCTAACTTAAGACTGGACACCGAATGCTAAGTTTCCTAGCAGCTAAACAATTATGGCATTTGATGCTCAAGATGGTGCAATTAGTCCCAGTGCGATCTTAATCAAGTGTAGTTGAAGACTTGCTCGCGTTAGGCAGGTAATGACAAGGATAGGATACTGGAAGAAAGAATAATCAGATGGGATTCAATAAACAAGCTTAGAAAATTGCAATCTTTGCATCCAAGCCTATCAATCGAGCCATCTGAGCTTCACCTACTTTTCCAATCCCAGTGGGCAAATTTGATTTCCGGACTTCCAAAGAGAACTTCTAAAGCAAAATATGGTCTCAGAGAACCTGATCCATTCTCATGTGCATGGATTCCCATTTAAACATGACAACACTAAATGCTCTTGGGAGGGCAACAGAGATCACCTTTAAAGTTTAAATAGGAGACAACTTCACTACAAAGAAAAAAAAAAAGGAGACAACTTGCAAGCTTTCAACCGATGTATTCTGATTTCTGAATTCACTCCGTATGGCCAACATTAAAAAGATACCGGCTGGACCCTCCCCGCGTTCTCCTCTGACCTCCTGTTATTTAATACTCAAAGTTGACCCCATGTGAGTCACACCCAACACCGCCAGCTATTAAGATCACCACTATCCACTGTAAGATCTAATGACATCCATCAGGCAATCCTGGCAACCGGGTCATCAACGCGGTCGCAAGGGAGGCAGGATTAATCCCAAGTCCCAAACTAGAGTCGTCTCCTTGCCATAATCCCGCCATGGAGAGCCGCGTAAGATCTATATAAACAGAGGAGTGGAGGCCCCACAAGACGGCTTCCACTTGGAGCCAAAAAAGAGACTTCCGGTCGCTAAATTTTAAGCTTTGAAGCAACCGAGCAAATAAATTTAGGGTCGGGAGGGGAGGAGAGGGGGAGGGCGAGACGGAAAGAGAGGAATAAAGGGAGTCGTGCTCTCAAATCCGATCAAAGTTTTTCCGATCCTCAGCCATCAAATCCTGGGAAATCCAAAGGACAGCTGCAAAATCCCCTGTTCTTTCTATCCCCCTTAGTTCAAGATCCCTCCATTTTATTTGTTTGCCGTACTGATTCGCTTCCCCTGTGTTCTCCCCTGTTTCTCGTATTCCTTTGGAAACCCATTTGAGTTTGATTTTTTCTTGTTTGTCCGATTTTGTCCGGTTGATTCGAACATTACGACTCCAAGAATCTCTGCTTTGGCGTCAAAATTTGAAATTTAAACCAAAGTTTCGATCCTTTGAATCGAATTCCGCCAGGGTATGTGAGCTTTGATCCATGGCGAACGGAAGCGACCGGGTCCGATTCACTGTGGGCGGCAAGATCTTTGAGACCACCACCACCACACTCGCCAACGCCGGCCGCCAGTCCATGCTCGGCGCTCTCCTCGACGACTCCTGGAACCCCCGGCAGCCCGCGACAGGCGACGGCGAGTACTTCATCGACCGCAACCCCGCCTGCTTCGCTGTCCTTCTCGACCTCCTCCGCACCGGCGAGCTCCACGTGCCGCCCGACGTCCCCGAGAGGCTCCTCTACCGCGAGGCCCTCTTCTACGGCCTCCTCGACCACGTCCGCGCCGCCCGGTGGGGTCCCTTCGACGGCAACCTCCTCCGGCCGGCCGCCTCCGTTGCTGGCCGAGCCCCCGGTGACGGCACCGCCATCCGCGCAGGCCCCGACGGCGGCTGCTGCGTCGCCCACGGCAGCATGGTCCACGTCTACGACTGGATGCTGGAGGAGCACCGTCCCATCAGCCTCGACTACCAGCAGGTCAACGACGTTGGCTACCTCGACACCCAGAGCATCGTCGTGACCGCCCGGGCCCGCCTGGGCAAGGGCGACGGCGGCATGGGATTGTTCTGCTCGTCGACCGGCGAGCTCCGACATCGGTTTCGAATAGCCCACGCCAACCAAGTCAAGAGCTTTACCGCCGGAGCTCTCAGCTTCAGCAGCTCAGACCACAAGATCTTTGCTAGTTGTAAGGGGAGGTGCAACGAGTATGGAATTGGTGTCTGGGATCAGAACACTGGCCAGCAGGTAGATTTCTTCTATGAGCCGCCTGGTTGCCTTCTCGGTGACGCTGATAAGCTCCAGTGGCTGGACGGAAGCAATTGCTTGATGGTTGCCACATTGTTCCCGAGATCGGACAACTGTTTCATTGGTTTGTTGGACTTGAGGGATAAGAATGTGGTGTGGTCTTGGTCCGATGCCGGAATCACGACATCTCTTGATGAGAAGAGGGTCCTCCACGCAATTGCAGCGGAGGATGGCCGGTCCATTTGCGTTGTAAACCAGTATGAGGACTTGGGTTTCATGGATTTGAGGAACAGTGCAGGAGGGGTCAGGTGGAGCTCAAGAAGCAAGCTCATGAACCGCAAGGTGCCCGCCGAGGAGAGCTGCTATCCGAAGCTCGCAGCGCACGGCGGGCAGCTGTTCTCCTCCATGAATGACAGCATCTCGGTGTTCTGTGGACCTGAGTGGGTGTTAACCTCGACGCTTCGGAGGGGCTACGGTGGTTCGATATGTGATTTCTCGATCGGAGGCGATCGGTTGTTTGCTCTACACAGCGACGAGAATGTGTTCGATGTGTGGGAGACGCCTCCTTCTCCAATCATCTGACCTTCAATTACTTCTTTTGCGTAGCAGAGCCTTAACGAAGAAGAAGATAAGAATGGGGTGGTTGTATGTGTGCAGTTCGTGATCTTTTGTGACTTCCTATAGCACAACTAAGCCAAGAGGATTGAGGCGTAATGAGTTAGACGTTAATGTTGGAATGAGTGTGTTTGTAATTCGCACAACACTGATTTCTTAACTGCAAAAGAAAATCAAGCATAAAAACAGCTCTTTTATTGCGTCTCCAAGTTTTCTCATCCTTAAATCTTCCACATTTACGCTTGAAGCCAAAGCAGAGCTTCTATTTTGGACCGTTTGGAGAGAGAGTTGTTATGCTCCTTTTCCTCCAACGCTCCCAGATTTTCTGATCTACTAGACTTTTCTTTTCGGGACAGCAGCTTGGAGCAGCTCTCTGTTCCCTTACGCTTCTCACACAGCTCTAACTTTTACTCTCAAAGCAGGACAAACAAATCCACAAAAACCACCCTCTCTGCTCTCCTTTGGCATTCTTAGGTAGGACAAAGATTCTTCCAAGGCAGCTGTCCCGCGCAAGAGCAGTTACAACTGCAGAACAGGGGGTTGGTGGCTGAGCTTTTGCTTTAGATTTGGTGGAAATGGATATCTAATCTTCAGAGCGATTATACTATGTATGATATACCATCTAACCCGCCAAAAAGGTAATGTGATGTATGACCTAAACCTTCAGATGAGTTGCTAGAAGCTTGCAAGTTTCTAAAGTGAAATATTTCTTTGATCCTATTATATTATACTCAACCTGCTTTGCTTGAATTGATGCCCCACATTCTCTGATGAGTTATACGCATATCACATCTTTGGGAATGTCCAACATCTACTAACTTCGAACACAAGCATGAGACTCCATAGGATGGGACCCCTGATGGCAACTAATAGTATATCTGAATGTGCCTGATCACTTTCAAAGACAAACCAATTTATCTGGCTCCGAGGCACAAAACGATCACTTTCAAAGACAAACCAATTTATCTGGCTACGAGGCACAAAACGATGGCTAGCGAACGCTGTCGCATGGTTCCCCAAGGAAAGAGTTCAATGGAGGCCTGCTCACACAACTTATATAAGTTCGCATGAAAAGGAGTTGATCCGTTAGCTTCTTTCTTTCTTTCTTTTTATTTCATTTCAGCAAGCAAAAAGAAAGATAAAGAAGAAAAAACTAGTACATTCAAACCGTACGTGCTTGTATTAATTGAAGTCATGCAGCAACATGTGAGCTCAACCTCTGATCAATTATACCAGCGGTTTCATGCAGCAGTGCTACTGATGTCGCAGTATTAGCACAGACGTGGAATGCTCGTCAGATGCCTCGAGATCTTATTCTAGACAATTAGATACTCTTGAATGGGATAGCTTACCATAATACATCAGAAAATGAGAACAGGAATTTGGAGATTTTCATGTAGCTGTAGAAGCCAATCAAGCTGCTGATATGCTTGCCAAGGCTGATTGGGACCTCCCGGTATTCACACTGTTTTTTGGGGGGTAAAAATAAAATGAAGGTAGTTGCATTCATTTATCAAAGATCTAATGGTGGTATATCAACAAAGATGTTTGCTTCAAGGTAGTGCAACCTGTCTACAACAAACAGGACAAAATAGTGCAGGTAAGAGCAATTACAATTTACACTTCCAATCATAGTTCATCGTACTGGTTCTGGTACGAAATGGCATACTGATATTCGGTATGCCAAAAAAAATTTCGTACCATACCGTACTAACACCATGTTAATATGGTACCAGTATGAGGTTCGGTACCAAGACGGCGAACCTTTCTTTCAATGCCGTTAATTCTCTAGTCAATGAGCATTTCATGGCTCAATATAAAAATAAGATATAATCCAGGGGATGAATGCTCACGTTGCAGTCAACAAAGACAGATCGCTTAAAAAAGCTGATACAGACCAATTGATACATGAAAATTGTAATTATTTCAAAGCTTACTGCTGTATTCCCATGAGACTGCAATTGTATATGCCCAACACCCACAACCACAAGTTGGAAGCTTAACAAACGTAATCTTTACCAACTCATCAACATAGAAGGAAGTAAAATGCAATGATATAAATGTAGAAGAAGTTTCCATGAATTATTTGTAGCATCAAACTGGAATAACCAGTTCTTTCCCAAAATGACCCAACTTGAAGCATAAAGATTTCTTGCTGGTTTCATGATAATCATCCATTCTCGATCTCATCATTGAGGTATTTCAAAAGATGCAATGATCAAATCTCCAAAATCCTGATGACATAATAATATTTAATCCACTGAATTTTGCCAGAATACTACATAACTAAGGGCATAATCAAGCCAAGCTTGATCGAGCTTGGGTCTGATCAAGCTTGATTTGAAACTAACTTCAAGCTTCAAGCATGAGATCAAGCTTCATTTGTTGACCATTATTTCAAGCTTAAGTTCAAATCCAGCCCAATACAAGCCTATTTGATCAGCTTGATAAGCCTAAGTCAAACAGAATTCCACTTGAGACTAAATGAAGCTTGGTTCAAACTTGAATGAAAGTCCACACGCTTAATTTAAGCTCTAGCTCATAGATAAATTAACATTTAATTGATTCAAAGAATAAAATAAAAATAAAACTTACTCCAATAATCCATTACTTATAAAATACATTTATATTACAATTTAAATATATCCGAGCCTCATTGAGCTGGTCGATTATTGGCTCTGCTTGAAATTAATTTCGAGTCTATTTTGCTGGTTCAAGCTTGCTTTGTTGAGCTTCAAATCAAGCATGATTCAAGCTCTTCTCAAGCCAAGCCTAAGCTAAGATTGAGCTGTTCGACACTCCTATCATAACACAATAATGGGAATGTCGACACAAAATTCTCAGAGAGCATTTAGGGTGTATCTTCACATATAAATTTGCACTGACAATTAATGCTACCTGTTCATTCTTTTCTTTTGGCCAATTACAACATAAAGGGAAGAAAGTAGCTGATAAACATTTCATCAAATTTCACACTGCTGACACGCATGCCATGATAAAAGTTTCCTTCATAATTCTCTTGGAAATTGCACAAATGGCTCGTTGCTCATGGAGTCAAAATTTTGGAAGTACATTTTCAGCATAACATAAGCAGTATTCTGTCGAAGCTTGATAATGAAAACAAGTAGAGGATGCTTACCAATTACTAGCAGGTTAATGCAAAAATTGAGGAAGTTAAAAAGTACATCCAATGGAATATGACATCATGTGTAATCAGGCATGAATTTCCGAAGGAATGTTATTGGCTGGGATTCTTTGGGAGAGATGTCATCAAACGGCACATAAAATTGCTCTTTATTGTAGACATGGCATGTAGTCATTATTGTCTTCATTAGACGCCAATTCCAATTGGCTTCATTGAGATACTGTTGGTAGCAATCCCCCAAAGATGGCAAATGAAGTGTTAGAATTCCTTGCACATTTTAAAACATGGAAGAAGATACCAACAATAAAATAATCTAAGGAAGACATAATGCAGGACATCGAGTGAGAAACCAGAAAGCACCTTGCCCCAATTCTCTCTGAGTGATTGATGAGCCACCCGCAGGTTATAGCTTGGTATCCTTGAAGAAACATGATGTGGAATGTGCACATTGATATCATGACATAGGATCTCAATCCTGCCAAAATCAATTAAATATTTTGACTACTATTGTTGGCCACAAAAACGGTCTATTGGATAAGCCCCTATATGAGTGGAAGCTGTTGCCAAGATAAAATCCATTAGCTGTAGTTTCTAATATGGGAAATACGAGTCACAAATTTAACATCGGTGAGAATTAAATTTCTTATGATTCTATGGTTGCCATAAAACTGTTTCCAATTTGGCTTGGTCCATTGATAGTTTTTTGAAACTTATTTCAACTCAACATTTTTTAGACTTGTTTAGTCTGTAGAGTCTCTTTTTTGAGTTTCAGGTCCCGAAGTCTAATTTTTGATATAATTTAGGTCATTAAATTCTTAGTCATGAGGAATTAGTATTAAAAGTTTTAGTTACTTTGTACACGAGGTTCCATAGGAATCACAATCAGAGTTTTGCATGTCTTTACCTTTTTGATGTGAGCTAATTGTATTGCTTAAACTTGATGAACCTTCATAGACCTGCCTATGGAAGAACTGTTCCCTCAAATGTTAATCATATTCAGTTTGTTCAACAAAACGAAGAGGTTTCTCTTCTCCCATGCTGTCACTCCATGACCTAAAGATGTCTACCTCCAATCCCAGACATGATGCTTATGCCAGAGAATTTAACAATCTCGTCTTAAAGTTTCATCTATTCAACATGTCAAGCAGGTCTCCTTAAACGTATCGTATCATCATCTAATAGATTTAAGTTGACTCAGTGCTTCTGTTGCATTGATCATACAGATGATGCAAATGTGGAAAATAAGAAATAAAATACAAGAACTCTTAAACCTTTACATTCAGTTAGCACCACATTGCTGAATTCTCCATAACTTCATGTTAAAAATCAGCAATCCCAAGTAAGCAGTCAGAGAGGCTAGAAAGTAAGAAATCATGCAACAAATGGAGAGATGACTGGACTAGGTAACAATTTTGCATATTTTTTCATGACTTGGGAAAAAATGGGGGTGAGAAGGATGGTATAGTGGGAAGTAGGGTGAAAAAAAGGAAAAAGCAGAGAGAGAGAGAGAGAGAGAGAGAGAGAGAGAGAACTATAAATAAGATTTTGAAAATATATTCAAATCAGAGTGAATATATATGATATAATACTGCTTTCAGCCCAAACGAAAAGAACAATAACTCCTGGATTGGGGGGGGGGGGGGGGCGAGAGAGAGGTTCAAATGTTCTTCTTTAGAGAAACATTATTGAAAATAAAGAAGTCGGAATGCTTTTTTTTTCCACTATCTAATGTGTTGGAAATGGGAAGAACATGAAATGCCTGAATCTAATAGAGTTGTTTGCCAGGTCAATTTATATTCCAATATCGAATAATGGCATGGAATTATTAGCATGGTTTCTAATGCTGGTCGAACGTCCTAAGGGACACCAGAGCAGGATGAGGTATCATCCCAAGTGTCGGGATGAGATCATCCCACCATCGACCCAGGCTCCCAACATTCAGATCAATGCATCCTGGGACATCCTCCCATCTCGAGTATCGGTGGGATGGTGGCACGTCCCATTTAGGACGTCCCTGTTCCCCATATTTAAAACCTTAATCATTAGAAGCCCTCAAATTATGAGCCCTTGTCTAAACAGTATTTTCCAAACTAATAGCCCTTAAAATCAGTTAACTGGTTGTTACCACTGATCTGATATAGAGGGGCATAGATGATTCAGGTTTAGAACCTCAAGCAAGATCATGTGCATGTGAAATTTAAAGAGGAAAAAAACCAGAACTTCTTACAGCATGAAGCTTGATACTTCTAACTAAGTACCAACTTGTCGGGGCTAATATGCACAATTTATAATTACACGAATTTTGGTATCATTATGTCACTCCTAGGTCTGCTGGAGTCTCATTTGCGACAATTTTTCCATAAAATATCAGTAGATGTTTCACTTTAGTTTCTTTTTTTAGGTTCTTTATTATAGTTTCTCTGACGGCCTTTGCTCTACTCAATAAACTGCAAGGAATTAGTTAGATTTGTCCTCCTAATAAAAAGAAATAAGCATCATCTTTAATATTTATTTTACCAAAATTGAATATCTACCACTTACATAGCTAGGACATTAAATATTAAACTTCAAATCTGACTAGCTTAGCAATCTCTGACAATGTTTTAGCAAACTAATAAATCATTAATAAGCAAAACATAGTTGCGCAGCTTGAAGCAAGTGCATCTAAGGATAGATGGAAAAATTACCAACGAGGATAATTACAATGGACTGTGCCACCAAGTTGTGCTTGACCAGCATTCCACTCTTCTGAAGTTTTGAAAGGTATATGAGGAGCGGTATGATGGACCATTGTGAAAGTACTCATCTAGAAAATTAAAAATAAACTATGATTAGATACAGTTTTTGAAATAATTGCTGCTAAAAGGCAATTATTATATACAATTTTCAAATCAGCCAATTTGAAAGGACTACTAAAAGGCAAAAATATATCAACAAAATCACCGAATGATTTTACAACAAGCTTTATCCTAAAAATTTAGCCTATGGAAAAAAATCACAAGAGGGGCAGCCTAGTGCATAGGGCTCCCGCCATTGCGGGATCTAAAGAGGGTCAGATGTACACAGCCCTGCCCCTGTGTGAGGAGAGACTTTTCGTATTTCGAACCTATGACATCCAGATCATAGTGGAGCAACCTTACTATTGTACCAAAGCTCACCCTCTGTGACAGCAAATTATTTCTATATTAATGATGATAAGGTATAGTAGAGTAGAAAAGGTACCCAAAAGTGATACACCATCCATGGCATGAACCAAAACTTGATCCATCCTAGGATCCCTGTCTTATAAACAATCAGTGGCCATCCAATTGCAATAAATGCAAACACGCATGCCAAGCTTATTTTCACCCTTCCAACTTCAGCTTGTCTGAACTTTTTCAAATCGAAGTGCCACAGTAACCTAATAACAAACTTGATGACGTTCAGAAAAATGAATATCAAATGACATTAATAGATCCTGAACATATGATGCATGCATATCCACATATAAAAAACAAGAAGATGACAGTTTGCATAGTACCAGTGAGATATAGACATCCAAGGCCTAAATGGCCCGTAACCGAAGATAATTGCCTTCCTCAGAACTGGGGAGGAGTCAAGCTCCTCTCTCCAAACAGGGTGCCAAGCGGTATCTTCTGACAACCTGAAATTTCAAAAGGGGAAAAAGAAGAGGTTAAACATTCGAGCAGAAGAACATCTGCCTTGCAACCGTGCATGCCAATACATTATATCATAGAGCTCAAACATGCTAAAAGAGAAACCATTAAAGGTAAAAAAAATGAAATATTCTGTGTTTATGCATCCCTTAAAAAAATATATACAGGAATGTTGCATACATGAACATGTGTGTGTCTAGTGAAGTTGCAATTGGAGGCAAGGTTTCTTCAACTACACAGCATACTCCACGTCTAAATACCTAAGACTATGTCAACGTAAAATTTGGAACTTTTGTAAGCAAAGAAAATATGTCTAACTAAACTTGAAATCAAAATTCAAAGCTTCACTTATATACAATAAACCCAGACCCGAAGGCTTAGTTGGAGCAAATGCTAAGCAATTTACTCTCTGCAGAATAGTGAAAAGAATGAGTACTCTAGGTAAATGAACATTCTTAAGAAGACAGAAAAAATGGAAATTCTTAAACGAAATATATGTCTAACTTATCCTGAAACCAAAATTCAAATCTCTACTGATAAACAATATACCCCAGATCCCTAGTCTAAGTGGGAGCAAATGCTAGGCAATTTACTCCCTGCAGAATAATACAAAGAATCAGTTCTCTAGGTGATTAAACATTTTCTAGAAGATTGGCAATATGCAAATTTCACATAAATCATCAAGAAAATGCAGGTATAAAAGATTGACAGTATATATATTCACCAAGATTCAGAAGCATGCTGTCCAAAATAAGTAATGGCAACACATTGATTTTGTTAAAAAAGTATATTAATGTACAGGAGCTGATGAAAGAAAGGGACAAGAGTAAAAAGGGAATAAAGTACAAACATGTTTGTCTTGGCATGATGTCTATCGTGCTTAAACCGCCAAGGTTCATAAGGATAAATCAGAGGCAAAAAGGCCAGAGTTCCAACAATATCTTCCACCAATTTATTCCTCGAAAAGGATTTGTGAGCACAGTCATGGCCTATGACAAAAAACTTCAAAAAGGGAACATTAAATAATATATGGAAGAAAAAAATGTAACAAGTAATGATTTCTTATTTTCACTTGAGAAACAATCTTGGAAGTAGACGGAGGAATGAAGAACTAACCCCTGTCGCAGCTGTGCCAGTCCATGCCCAAGCCAGGGGAAGCAAATACCATGGAACTTTTGAAAGCAAAAGAATTCCCAATGCATAAGAAGTCACAGATATCAAAACTGACTTCCAAGCTTTCATGTCATCAATTTCAAACACCTTCAGATAAGAATTTCAGAAGTTGTTATGTGAAACAAAACAAGTGAGAAAAAAGTAAGGGGGAAAGCAACAGGTATGTTCTGTTATACCTTTTTTGGTAGGGTATCCATGACATTCTTCAGAGTAATATTATCTGGAAGTGGTTCCCCAATTTGTGTAAATCCATACATTTCACACATCTGCTTCCTCTGTTCCTCATTTTCTAGCAATGGTGCTGAAATGGGGCGCACTGCAGCCTGAACAACTTTGGTTGATTTCTTGTAGGACAAAGATTGATGGGAAATATGTGCTCTGTGCTGGAAAGTTCTCCATTTCAGGCAGTACATGCCTATGAAAAACAGAAAAGAACACCCATAAATCTTACACACAGCATCATAGTTAGTAATGGTTTTATGTTACAATTGCTAAGAACACAATTTATGCTATGAAATAAACTAATAAGTTGATTACCAAGGTTCAAAATATAAAAAAATTAACAGTTTTTTTTTTAATGGTATCACAACTTCTCCAAAAAACATCATCATCTTGAGGACATGAATTTAAAGAAGTTTTGGACTTCACAACATTTTCTTACAATAAAGATAAATGCAACAAGGATAGGATATAATCATGCATGCATTTCTACTATGTTTGAATTTTCTAGACAGAGCGAGCCTGATAACGATAGAGATGACCAAGAAGCATCAGATGTTTGCCAAAGGTACCAGTGAATGACATAGATAGAGTAGTCATGTAAAAGCATCCGAGGTTTGTAGTCATGCAAATTACTTAATATGGTTGATTTCAAAAACATTTGAGCCCACCATGCATGCTTGTTCGGACTCATGTGAATCCTAGATGAATTGGTGCATTCCCAGCTAAAAAAAATAAACTAGAGTGACATCTACTAGCAAGGATTCATGAAACTGCACCTCATACCTATGCCAGTCAAGGCCTGGCACAATATACAAGTGCAAAATATTCATGTTGACACTCAACATGCACAGACAATCATAACCATAACCAAAACCAATAAGCCTTGTCCCAATTATCTGCCATATTGCACTAAGAAGGAAAAAAGATGCGCAAGACAGAACAAAAATTGCACACTGGCATGCTCGTCTGACAAAAACTATTCGTTCTGCATCTAAGCTACTCTAATTGTGTACTGTAGTACAAGAAACTTTGTTTTCATCGCTTAAGAGTGCATTTTTACCTACTTAAGATCGCTGTATGGTATGAATCTAAGGATCAGGATACTGATGTATAGCCCTATATTATCATTCCAGTAATTGTGCGGCACTGCATGTATCATATGGTACTGAAAAGATAAGGACCGCCACGTAAATCCTTGGGCACCATGTGACATGAAAGACTAATTGGTTGGAAGAGAAAGCATAGCGATAATGCGTAAAACCATTCAATGGAGATGCCAACCTTTTCGTACTGCCTAATGTGGACATGTCTACATGAGGACCTAAAAAGTGACAAGGATAACTATCATGGACCACATTCATTATTGCGGAAGCTAACGAGGTAAAATGAAACACAATCTGCTCCAGGAAATTACAGAGCACAAGAAATCAAACACAAAATGACCTACCCAACTCTTCTTGTAGGGACCTGGATTACTCTAAAGGGAAAAAGAAAAAAAAAACACGCAAGTTGAACATGATGTTTAACTGCAAATAGCTCCAATATACTAGTTGTAATTTAGCACCAAAATAAGAATGCTAGAATTGGTAGAGATCGCAAGATCGATGATTCTTCAGTAGCAAACACTGAGTAATAGTAAATGAAGCTACTTCAAATACTAAATTAATAAGATATTCACTCAAAGGCGTTCTTTTGGGGCCTGCGCCATTGAATTCAAAACCACTTCAAACAAAAAAAATGTTGTACAAGTAGCGCATGAATTTCTCGGCAACGAACCCTAAAATCCCTCTCCCAAACAAACTAATCGGTTCGACAAATAGAATCATAAATCCGGTTTATATTGGAGGATCTGAGACCAACCTGGAGAAACTTTCAACCTCATGCCGCATGATGCTCTGACAGGCGGCGCCTAAAATTTAAAAAGAAAAAATCCCAAAAAGTTAAAGAAAAATCATAGATAACCAGCGTAATCCTATCCGGAGTTGGAATCGAAATTTTGGGATTGGTGCAAAAAAAAAAAAAATTACCTCGATATGGAAGGTGGGATTGGAGAGCCGGCACGCCATCCGCTCGGGCGAAACCAAGCGAAGACGACGCTCTTCCGGAGGCCCTTCGAAGCAACGCCGCTGCCTCTTTCTTTATCCCCCTCTACCTTGGGAGGGAGACAGAGAGAGAGGGAGAAAAGGGAGTTAGAGGAGGAGGGGGTTTGCGGGTTTATGTAAGGCGAAATTGAGCCTTAGGCTTTAGCCGTTGGATGTGGAGCCGGATAGAGAAAACACCCCGCCGCGGCTTTCCTAGCGGTCAGAAATTGGGAGCCGCCGTGCTGACGTCATCATATTTTGAAGTCAGTGGTTCGGACGTCGGTGACCGCTATTTCTTCCGGCGGGAGTTGTTATGCGGATGTTCGTATTTGTAGAGATTATATGCGGGCGGAGATTCGCGGTCGGCATGCGAACCGTTTCATGCGGCCTGGCAGCAGCGATAACACAAGCTGGAATTGGATGGGAGGATGACAAGCCGTGTCTCCATTCTTTTGGTAGCTGGGAGAGAAATTTTCCATTCTCACAATTTTTTTTTTATTAGATGATGCATTGATGCTAGAAGAATGTTCAACTATATATTCTTGTGGTTACATGTGGTACAGCTAGGATACCTTTAATTTTCATCTACATATATTTAGGGATGGACAATTTAACTAGTAGGAGTATTATATCACTTCTGAAATGCAGTAACGAGCTTATCTCCCAACCTGCCACTTTGAATAAAAAATACCCAAGTTGTATAACTAGTTTTTGTATCCACTTGAACATAAACACTCTAATCTGCATATTCCAACCATTCCAACCTGAAATATTTCAATATAAAATCTAACCATGCAATCGTATCTACTTCCATGCTCAAAAAATTGTACTAAGCAAGTATAACTGTCTTTCAATGTAAAGTCAAAGACTACAACCTGGTTTGAGAAAAAAAATTGTATCTCTGTTTGTCTGTTACAATGTACAGGAGTAGCTTTTATATAGACTAGGAGGCTGACGAAGTTTGGTAAGGCCGACTAAGTTTGGCATAAACAATCACAAATCAATCAAAGTGAAGTTTGATAAGGCCGATTAAGTTTGGCACAATCAATCAATCAATTGATTTTAACATCCTCTTCAAACTCAAGGTGGTAAAATAGACACCAACTTGAGTTTGGAAACAAGATATCGAAAGATACCAAGAGGATGAGCTTTGGTGAAGATGTCTGCAAGCGAGGACATATCTCAGAGAGAAGACAACCGACGCTCAACGATGCTCGTAGATGAAAGTACCATGGAAGAAGAGTAAGAGACTTTGAACTGGATGATGGAGCCGAGGGCAGAAAATAAAGCCGGAGATTGAGGACTAGGGCGGTGCCATGCAGATGTATGCCTCCATGATCGAGAGCAGGACCGCGCCTGCTAAGTTTACCCGCAAAGCTTTGACGGTACGGTGTGGCGTATTGAGCTTTGGTGAAGGAGCGAGACCGCACTTGCCAAATTTATCTGTCAAGCTTCTGATGGTACGGTTTGACGCGCTGTTGTTGAGGTTTGGAGCAAGACTGCACCTGCCAAGTTTATCCATCAAATTTTTGACAGTACGATTTGATGCGCTGCTGCTAGAGTTTATGGTGAGACTGCGTCTGCCAAGTTTATCCGCCAAACTTCTGACGGTACAGTTTGATGGGCTATTGTTGGAGTTGGGAGTGAAACTGTACCTGCCAAATTTATCCATCAAGCTTTTCATGGTATAATTTAACGTGCTACTTCGTGCTCAACAGTGTTGTGGAGAAGAAGGTCACCGACCATCCCTTCTCGACACGCGACCGCTCGCCGACCGCAGAAAAGATGGAAGAAAGGATAGCCGCAGGTTACATGATCGGTGGCTCTGATACCATGTTGAAAAAGAAGAATGAAAGAAGAAAATTGTATTTCTGCTTGTTTGTTACAATATACAGGAGCAGTCTTTATATAGATTAGGAGGCTGACGAAGTTTGGTAAGGCCGATTAAGTTTGGCACAATCAATCAATCAATCAATGGATTCTAACAAATCCTATACCATCAACTAACTAATTGCTACAAATGAGATTTCAACTATTTATAATCGTATCTATAACACAATAGGACGCTAGTAATTAAGATATGGCTTACGTAGAAACATGGGATAGAGAGTAGCATGTAGAGCTCCCAATCTCTTATATTAGTAAATAAGTACGAGCCAAAAGTTAGGATTCCAGGTAGAAGTTGGATATTAGGGCTAGGGTTAGATCAATTCAGTAGATTAAATGATTAGCATGTAGAGTTCCAAATCTTCTATATCGGTAAATAAGTACAAGCCACAAGTTAGAATTTCAGGTAGAAGTTGGATATTAGGGTTAGGGTTAGATCAATTGGTAGATTAAGCAAGGTCGATAGCCATGAGGGTGCTCTATATCATCATATTGGTGGAGATGCATGGGGTAGCACTTCAAATTTAGGTAGGGATTGAGGCTAGGGTTTTTGATTCTAGCCTTGGACAAGAATTATGATTTTGGGTTGCCAATCAACATGTCTAAGGATGGGCAGGAATAGAGAGAGACTTGTATGGTCGAAAAAGAGGGACCATTAATGAAATCAGGTGGGGATGAAGGAGAAGGAAGAAAAGAAGGGAGGAGCATGAGGACGATTCGAAAAGGGAGCAAACTTCGAGTAGTACATAAAAGTTTTGAGGACAAGGATGGTGGTTGTCGGAGGGAGCTAGAGAAATGGACCGGTGCAAGAAGAGGGATAAAGGTTTTCCATGGGCAATGTAGCTATCCAAACTAAATTGGGGCCATTTACTGTAATTAAGGTCCACTTATATATAGGTGCAACCTTCCAAACTATCCCTAACAAAAATATAACTATTGTAGCTGTGGAATTTCTATCAATAATTACTCTAAATTCCATCTTATCTATATAAATATGGCCTCTTTTGATAGAGACACTATTGTTGATAGTTTTAATATGAGCCAAATATAAAGATTCTATATATGCAAATAATAAACATGCATGAAACACAATCTAACTTAGTATTCCCATCTAATGGGCTTTGGGCAAAATTTAAGAATGAATATTCATACAAAATATCTCATCTACTCCTCTTCTACTATGTAAACCATACTTTAACTTATGTCCAAATCACAAACACCATGTGCAATCTTGGCATTATAAGATTTCATATGTTTGCCCTTTTTTTTAGACATGGATATGTAATCTATACGAAGCACTTCACTAGTTTTATTTTTTTTCTTAAAATCCACTTTGTCAGCAAAGCAATTCCACAAATTGAGTTGGGGATTACAGTTGGTTTTTCTTGATTGCATATTTACATATCTTCATCATACAATGTGCAAAATCATTTGCTCTCTAAGGTATCTCCACATTGAAGTGATGCTATTCATCAAATAGTTTGATAGTTAAATTTTAGGAGATAAGTTTTTATTCCTAAATATACAACAATAGGGGTCTCAATTATGTGAACCTTGAAAAAGTTTTGGAGGTAATGCCCTCTTCATTTTTTTTTTTTTGATAAACAACACCCTCTTGATTTTAAGTTCTGCTTCTTGACTAGAAATTAAACATTGTTAAGTAATCCAATCTTAATATTTTACAACACCATTTTTATGCCCATACAAGTCACCACAACCCTTGATTTCAAACATTATTTGTTTCATGCTTGTTTGCTCATGCTAGAAAAATAATGCAATATACACTTTGACTAGTGATTAAAACTAAGAAGTTATGGAACTTTTTGGTGCAAGAAAATGAAGGTGTTGATAGTTATAAATCTTAACAACTAAAAGTTACATTGAAGTGAAAAAAATGATAAATCCCTAATAATAATAAAGACAATTAGAATCAAGGATCCACCAAGGCATCTGTCATTAATAATATGATTTTAGTCTTAATGATCTAAAGGATTATTAATAAATACCTACCTGTTTTAGGATAATATCATTCAAAAAATCTCCATGTTCCCCACCCCAAAACTCTTTTATAGAAAATGCCTTGTTGAAGAAATTTTGCTTGGTAATGATGAGCCAATAGAGAGGACTAACATTTATGTATCGAAAAAAGGGAGCACTAAGGCATAACATTATGCATTTGAATATCAAATATACGGTAGGAATTTCTAGTGGTTTCCAAGCTATTATGCTCTATCCTTAGAATACATATAAATTTCTTAGAGGGTATCGATATTACGATATGCCTCCCCCACCCCCCACCCCCAAGGACGACAAGAGTGGGTGGATAAAGTAACAAAAAAGGAATACAAGTTTATCACCACCTTTTGAGCTTTAACTTGAGGATTAATCTGAAAAGTGACCATTGAACTCCTCCACCCACTTCAAAAAGAGCTTCCAAATATTGAGAGAAAGCTTCAATATTCAATCTTCAAGTTTCATCGCAGCATCAAGAGCGAGTGAGAAAAGGAAAGAGGAAGTGCCGAACTTTACTCACCAAGATCTCAACTTTCAAAGCAATCAAACTTGAGCTTCAACAGTATCAATTCAACCTTTATAGAGGTTATATTATATGCATTTTGTATCTTTCTTTTGCACACGAGATTTAAAAATCTCTTGTGGAATTTTTAGTATTGCTGACACCGTGAAAAATCAGCTGATTTATAAAGTTTGCTTGTACCTATAAAATGGCTAGGTTGTGGTCGATTGGCCCGAAAAATCGATTAAGTTTTGCTGAGCTTGAAAATCAGCAAGGAGTTCCTAAGGGTTAGAACTCAGGGTTGGGTTGATTGCAAGAAAAAATTAACTGGATTTGGTTGTGAGCCCAAAAAATAACTGAGCTATAATCTTGTTTATAGATTATAGTAAAATTATCAAGGGAGAAGTCTTGGGGAGTGGATATAAAAGCTGAATTTACTTTCGAACCACTATAAAATCTTGGTATTTGATTTATTTATGCTTGTTCTTATCTTGCGTATTTATTTATCACTCATTTCATTGTGTATACTTAAATTATAGATTAGTTTTAATTAAAAATTATTTAAGTTCGTAAAAAGTTTTGAAAAATCCAATTTATCCTCGCCTCTTAGGTTGTCATCTTGAGAAACATTGATTGTATTTCCAATAAATAAATAAATAGATAAATAAATAAATTGCTCATGCAATTAACAAAACATGCAGATTAATGAGTAGTTTATTTCTCAGCAAAATTTGATCTTCATATCTTATTGTGCAAACACTAATGAAAATTAAGGCTTATCTTACTTAGTGAAGGATGCTCGGTCTGAGCATTGTTGACTGTGATGTTTTTGATTGATCGGAAGACATAGAGCACGTTTTGGTTCATTGCAGCATTCCTAGAACTACATGGGGTATTATTCTTGGCAACGTAGATGCTCTTCTATTCTTTGACGCCTTATGATCTGGTAACATACTTCATGCAATGTGGTTTGTCAGCATTGTAGTCGATTGGCTCCATTAGAGACCACCGGGAAGGTGTTGGATTTGTGATAAGAGACCATTGTGGCCACATTCTTATAGCTGATTCGAGGAACTTCCTAGCAACTTCTGTTCCTTTGGCAAAGTTAAGGGCAACTTGGAAAGGACCAATTGGTACTATTATGACCCTTGGTGCTAAAAGAATTAATCTAGAGAGCGATTCCATCACAGTAATTAACTGGATTAAAGCCCATAAGCAGCCAGGATCCTCTAATCCTTAGAGATATTCATCATTTCATTCCTATATTGGAGGTGTTTAAGGTTGAGCATGTTTATTGTGAGGCTAATTTTGTCGTAGGTTGGTTGGCAGGTAGGAGATGCAACTTGGATATTTGTACAAGACTTTGAAATCTACCCCGAATTGAAATGATTTTTACATATGGATGCAGATTTTTTTATTTTTGAAGAACGTAACTTGCATGGGTGGGCATGCAGGATTCTTGAGGGGCAAATGTGCCCTCCATCCATGTTTGGTTTGAGGTTATGAGAGAGAGAATGGATGAGGTTTGAAGGATGGATGACCTCCATTTATAATTTAATTCAAAAAAAATCTTTAGAAGGACGGATGAAAAAAAGAGATTGTTCATCCATTCTGGCCTACCAATTTGATGCAACAAAGGATGGATGGATGGAGCATATGAGGGAAGAGTTTATATGTTGACAAGATTATGCCTTATTTATTCTTTTAATAAAATTCTATCACCATTTTATCAAAAGTAGTTTAGTAAAAATGTTATATAAATATTATCTACCGTTCTCTTCATTCTTCCTATACCAAATAAAGAATGGAATCATCCCTATCCATTCTTTTATATTTCACCAAATATATAGAATCTTCCTTCCTCATCCATTCTTCCTACCAGGATTCTAGTAGTACCCGGGGCTCTAGGTGAGGACAAGAAAAAAAAAAAACCTGAAAGATAAAAATGTTACTTTGAGCAGACTGGCGACCAAGATTAACCTCTGAATTATTCGATCAATTCACCAAAACTGCCTGATTTCGACTAGGAAGAATGGATTAGCAGCAGCACATAGAGCCTGACTGTCCATTACCTCAGTTAATCATGCGGATTTAACAATTGGATGGTCCAGATCGATTTGGTGGGAGTCATCGGTCACCATCTCATCCCTAATTGGTTTTTGGGCACGCTTTTGGTCCCACAGAACCTGGACCGGTACCGAACCGGCTCAAGCTGTCGGGTATGGGACCCAGAACGGAAAACACCGCTGATCATATGGCTGGGTTACATTTGATTTAAGGACAGGCGAACCGGTTCTGGACCGGCGCCGCACCAATGGAGTAACCTCCCACCGAGCGGTGACCGTACGCGTGCTCACTCCTTTATAACTATTACTCTCTCCCCCCGTTCTTCCAATCGGCCAATCTACTCCTTATCATTTCTCTCCTAAAGGACGTCCTTCTCTCAGCACACGTGCGACTGAGGGAGACAAGAAAAACAAAAAGAAACGATGGGAAGGCAAAATTAGCGGTAGAGTAGCAAAATCAAACGTCACCACCGTCTCCAAAATCAAGAAGACCGCGAGAGGAGAGGGAAGATTCCGAAATTCTCAGATATTTTCCCCTCTTTCCCCCTTTTTTTATTTCCTTTCTCTTTCCTGGTCGCAGAAAAGGTCCAAATTTTCTCTTATCCGAAACAAAATCTCAAGAAACCACGGCAAAAAAAAAAAAATCTAATGGGAAAAAGAAGAGGGACGCGCCGGAATTAGAAAGAAAGAAAGATTTCTTTAGGTCGCGGCAAGATTTATGCTTTGTTTTCGGATCAAACTGAGGGATTTCCGACGCACCCTGCTGGTGTCGCGAATCCAGTTCAGCTGGCTCGAGATCTTCTTCTAGGGCTTTTAGCTGGGTTATAAGCTGTTGCATTTGATTCGATTGGATCTGTGGCATGGCGTTGTTTCGGAAGTTCTTCTACAAGAAGCCGCCCGAGGGGCTCTTGGAAATATCGGAGAGCGTTTACGGTATGTTGCCAATTTCTATACTGTCTGATAGAGTTTCTCTTGGTTGCTGATGTGTTGTTATATATGGCTTCTTGTCTTTGAATAGCTTATTATTTGAACAAAGATTTAATCTTTCCTGCCAATTTCTATACTTTCTGATAGAATTTCTTTTGCTGGTAGTTGGAGTTTCGCTGATATGTTGTTTTACGTGAATTATTGTCTTTGGGTTTCTGTCTTTTTTTCCCCAAAAATTAAAAAAAAACAAATCAAAGATGACATCCTTTTTGCCTTATATAGAATTCGTTTTTTTGTTCCTGTTAGGAATTTTATTGTTCATTAGGAGATTTATAGTTCTTCTGTAATGTAGTCCGTTCGTGAGGATAACGCCTTCCCTGCCCTTCTTTCATTCTCTTTCTATCTCTTATATCCGAGAAGAACCCATCAAAAGATTCCAAATTTCAACTGTATTTCGGAAAGGAGGGCACGTTACTATATATCTTTTTCCGTTTCTAATAAAAAAGAGAAAAGGAGAGAAGAAGCTGATTGGATAGTTTGGAATTCCACCCAGGCGTTGCTTCCTAAAATCACGGACTTGTGCTGTTAAGTTCTAGGCCGTTCTCCGCATACATTGTGTTGCATTAAGCAGAAAGTTGAATTGTAATCTGCAGGGTTTCTTTTCCCTTTCTCTTAAATTGTTCTCTTAGATAGAAATAAAAATATGCTTTCCCTTGTGGAATACACCATACCAAGCAACAAATAGATTGGAATATTTGATTCACCGTCTATAGCATGTGTCACACCAAGCAACAAACGTATCAAGACCAAATCTAGTGCGTTCCTAACTACTATGGTCCCATACATGATGGGGCTAATCAATCCAGGCAATTTCAATAGCAAAAAGGTTCTCAAAATTTTACTCTATTGGGGATTTCTATTCAATGCAGAGCTATGTTTAGTGTTAAGGTACTTAACATCGGGGGGTTGATGCTTTTTTCTGTTTGCATTCTGTCTGAGAGTTGGGAAATAAAAAAATACTGACTGATTTTACTAACCATAGTTTGAAAGAAACAGGGGGCAGAACCTGGAATTTCCCATTGGGGGGGGGGAGGCAAGGAAAATCCATTCTTGAAAAGTAAAAGTGACTATTATACTTTAACATTTCTTATTAGAGGAGAATTGATGACACAAATGTCTCTAAAAGTCAAAATTGAAAATAAAACTAGAAAAATCTAATATTTTAACATTATGCAGCTTTTCCTTGTTAGACAATAATTTTTTTATTGATTTCTACTCTGCTATTTTGACAAGTAAATTTAACTATCACAGATAAGCAAATTAAAGAACATAAGATCATTATGTGCAGTACTATAAAGAGTAGAACTTTATGCATGGAATTATATGGATATGTCCTAGAACCGGTCCATAAAGTTGTCATCTTATTAGACATTGATAAAAAAAATGAGAATATATTTTTTATGTTTGCTAAACCATGTCTGTAATAAATTTTTAGGTATCATTGTTTGAATGAAAGACAAATTTTCAATCACATATTGAGTTAAATATTTTTATAGACTGAACAAGAGAGACATAATTAGATTTTTTTACTATAACAGAAGCTTTCTGATAGCGATATCCAAGCAATGGGCATATGCAAGAGAAAGTATAAATTTATTTTCTTTTCTAAGAGCAGCAGGAATGCCAAGATTAGGGGGGGGGGTGTCCAAAGCCTCCAATTAATGGCTGTGGATATAGAGAGGTGAAAAATGTACATTAGAGAGATAAGTATTGAAACAAAGTTGTTTTAAATCCTCCTAAATTGGGATAATTTCAAGTCCATAAAAGAAACCTATATTTATGGAAACTGATCAGATTGCCGCCTATCACTATCTAAGATTGTAAATACAGATATGGTCACAGACAGTCTAAATGTTGTGTGATCTCAGTTGACATTCTTGATTAACTGAATAGATGCTAAATTTTAGGAATAATACTAAAATTTTTGGGGATAGGGGGGCATTCAGAGATTTATAGAGGGGGTGTGGAAAGAGTTTAGTAGGGAGTTTTTAGATCCTATTTTTTGGCTTTGGGGGGGGGGGTATTTACAAGCAACAAAAGTAACTCAAGTTTAAATCTTTTGCTTGATGCCCACTTTAATTTAATACCTGATCAAGATGAGGATTTGCAAGTAATTTACTTTAAATTATTTCTTTGAAATTTTTCCGAAGTTAACTGGCTGCTTGTTTAGTATCTGTCTCCACTTTCAAGTAATTGGCTAACAACTGAAACACTGTGAGGTGGTTTAACCATCGAGCAAAATGTAGCATTTCTATGAAACTGGAGCTTACTAATTAAACCATCAGCAATTATCTGAGAGTTTCAAGCAATGATTTCATAGCTGTTACTTTTTATTTAATAAAGAGAAAAAAGGAACTCTATTTTTCATGTAGCTTAGTTACTCATGCATGGATTGTGCTAGTCTGTTATACCATTTTATTTTAACTTTTAATCAAGGGAAATAGTTTTTCATAAGATGTTGCTGTATGTGCACCTGCAGTTTTTGATTGCTGCTTCTCCACTGATGTCTTGGAAGAGGATGATTACAAAGTATACATTGGAGGAATTGTAGAGCAACTCCGAGGACATTTTCTGGATGCTTCCTTCATGGTCTTCAATTTTCGAGAGGGGGAGAGGGAAAGCCAAATAGCTAGCATTCTATCTGAGTATGATATGACGGTGATGGATTACCCCCGGCATTATGAGGGTTGCCCATTGCTCAAAATGGAGATGATCCATCATTTCTTGAGGTCCAGTGAGAGCTGGCTCTCTTTAGGTCCACATAATGTATTACTGATGCATTGCGAGCGAGGTGGCTGGCCAGTTCTGGCTTTCATGTTAGCAGCACTTCTGATATACCGAAAACAGTATACGGGTGAGCAGAAAACATTGGACATGATTTATAGGCAAGCACCACGTGAGCTCTTGCACTTGTTGTCACCCCTGGATCCTGTCCCTTCTCAGCTAAGATACTTGCAATATGTTTCAAGGAGGAATGTTGCCTCAGAGTGGCCTCCACGTGACAGAGCACTTACTTTGGATTGCATTATGCTCAGGAAGATTCCAAACTTTGATGGGGAGGGTGGCTGCAGACCACTATTTCGGATTTATGGCCAGGATCCCTTTATTGCTTCTGATCGGACTACTAAAGTTCTGTTTTCAACTCTAAAAAGGAGCAAATGTGTCCGGCATTACAGACAGGTAATTTGAATTTGTTTTGTGTCATGTGTCATATGTTATATGTTTTTCTTGTGCATAAATTTTGGTAACTGAATTTATTTATTCTATTCAATAATATGAAATTCTTGTTTGAGTTCCCTGGTTCAGATAATCAATTCTACCACTGACCTATGAGTAGATATTAGTAGGCACAGTTTGCATGACAGTGTTCCATAATGTTAATATATTAAAAAAATTAAATTACTATCAAGGCCAAGAGTTCACTACTCATATTCTTATAATTTTGAACTATTCTTTAACTAACTTTCTTTTTAGCACATTTGCATTTTAAGTAGAGATATATTTTATTCCCTATAAAGAAGTAAAATTATTTCTTTAACTCCTCTGGAGCAAAGCATGTAAGATAAAATTTAAGATTCCTGTTTATGGCTTCAGACAGATTGTGAACTAGTCAAAATTGACATCCATTGCCACATTCAAGGAGATGTTGTTCTTGAGTGCATTAGCCTGGATGATGATCTAGAACGTGAAGAGATGATGTTTAGGGTCATGTTCAATACAGCCTTTATACGATCAAATATCTTGATGGTCCACTGCGATCAGATTGACATTCTGTGGGATGCTAAGGACCGATTTCCGAAAGATTTTAGAGCCGAGGTATGTAGTTCTTTCACATTCAGAATGTCTGAATTCTCCTGTATGATTTAGTGATATGCAACACTTTCTTCTTGGAAGGTTCTTCTCTCGGAAATGGATGCAGCTTCATCAGTTGTCACCATGGAGTTGACTAGTGGTGAGGAAAAAGAAGGCCTTCCAATCGAAGCTTTTGCCAAAGTGCAAGAAATGTTTGGCAATGTGGATTGGCTAGATGCGAAGGGGGGTGATGCAGCACTTCATGTCCTTCAACAATTAACATCACCAAACTCTTTTCAAGAGAAATCTGATGCAGTTTCTCCATCGAAAGTAGAGACCGATAGCATGCCACGGAAACCTAGCCCTCTCAAACTCACTGAGAAAGTAGATTATGAAGATGTCAGTAATAATGCTGTCTCTGATGTTAACATGATGCCTCCATCTTTGCTGTCATATTCAAATAGTGCTGCTTCTGGCTTAAGTGAACCTGCTGAAAAAAATATCATTATAGGCTTGCCATCATCACCATCATCAGCCCTACCTTTTTCAGCAAGCTCCAACCAAAAAAAATCAGTAATTCCTCCCCCTCCTCCTCCTCCTCCTCTTGCTACTACCCTTGGTGCCACTACCACCATTTTGCCATCCCGATCGACACCACCAATAACAACTCCACCTCCACCTCCACCTCCACCTCCACCTCCGATTCGACAATTAATAATGCCGCCGCCGCCGCCGCCGCCGCCGCCGCCACATTTTCCACCTTTTAAACCAGTGACTACTATACCTCTCCCACCACCTCCTCCTCCTCCTTGCTTGGGGGCTTCATCCACTCATCAACAACGTTCAAGCAATACCTCCACCAAGTTATCATCCACTCTGCCTCTTCCTCCTCCTCCTCCTCCTCCTCCACCACCACCACCACTTCCTACCTCATCAACTCCACATCCTCCTCCTCCACCTATAAAGAAGCCAGGTGGTCCAGTAGGTGCCCCTCCACCACCCCCACCCCCTCCTTCACGTCCTGGAACTGCTCCGCCCATGGCTTCACCTGGAGCACCACCCCCACCTCCACCACCTCAATTTACACCAAAGCAATCTGCTGTTTCTACTTCCCAAAAACCATCACCTGTCCCACCAGTGCCTCCTCCTCCTATGTCTGGTCAGATCTCTCTGAAGTCTACTCAATCTAGTTCTGCGGGAAGTAAGGGAACTAGCAGTGAATTCATATCTCCATCTGCTGCATCGCATAATTCTTCATTGGGCATTAAGGGACGCAGCTTGACACGTGCCAAAAGTCCTAGGAGTTTGCATTCCACCCAGTCATCATCCAAAAGGACTTCTCTGAAGCCTTTACATTGGGTTAAAGTAACAAGAGCTATGCAGGGTAGTTTATGGGCTGAAGCACAAAAATCTGATGAAGCTTCCAAGTATCGAACCACTCATACTTTCCCATATTTATAGTCTAGCTAATGATTATGGATGACTAATACATTATTGCAATTCCTTGTATGCCAGGCCTCCAGAAATTGACATGTCTGAGCTTGAGAGTCTTTTCTCAGCGGTGGTGCCAAATTCAGAATCTGGTTTGGGTGAAAGATCAAGGCGGCGTTCCTCACTTGGGGCCAAACATGATAAAGTTCATCTGGTAATCCAATATTTAATTTGCAAATGTTCTTGGTCATATATCTTTGCCCCCTCCCAATCTGAATTATTTGTGGTATTTTTGACTTTGTTTGTCTTGTTAAGATTTTCTTTTATTTAGTTGATCCTTTTGTCAAAATGGTATATCTTCACCTACTTTAGAGAAGGCAAATTCTGCTAGCTTTGAGAAAGTATCATATTCTTGTAGAGTATAATTAGTTGAAACATGATGTATGCTAAACAGTTATCAAAAAATTAAAATGTTCTGCCAAATGGTGAAAATATCTAGTACAAGCATGTTTGCTGAACTTTGCTAATTTGCTTGAATGACAATTTTTTTTTTTATCAAAGGGTTTATGTTTGTGTAAGCATTCCTTTTCTATTTTTTTTTTTGTGTTTCTTCCTCTGATTGATAAAGTGAAATTTGCATTCGTAGTAAATCTGGAACAATATTTATAGCACATAGATAAGGCAAAAGGAAACAAATTTAAGTAATGTAGCACTTTAAAACAACACTACCTAGTTAAGCCAATAAAACCATAATAATGTTAAATATCCCTTGCAGGACATTACCGAAGGAATCGTTTAATTAATCTCAAGCATTTGATAGTCGACATAATCTACTAATTGCCAAGTTTATTTCTCATACTAGAGTCTGCTGAACTGGGCTGAACCGCCCTATTCAGGTAGTACCGAGCTGACCTGGTGCGAAACCAAGTTGGTTTGGTATTTCAATTTGGTTACGGCTTCTACCAGTCGGAACTGCTTTTGGACCGGCTGAAATTGGCCCGTTCGCACCGAATTAACCTGGTTTCGAACCGGATTGACTGTTGCATTATTGCCACAGTGCCACTGTGGCATTATTGTTAGAGGGACACTTCTCCGAACCAGAGTTTCAGCGAGAGATCTCAGAGTGCCTATAATCGGACGCACGTTAATTATGGGATGAACGTACAAGTCTACGTCACCACTTGGCTAGAGGGGTGGGTTGATGTGCCTTCTGACTATGCTGATGATTCGGATATCTATGAGAGCCATCGCCACTCGACTCGATTTTATATATCGGTATGTATGTTGTACTTTAAATGTATGTAAGTGATTGTATTATTTTATAATTTTTACGTCATTACGTGATTTGAGGATATTTTATGTTATTCCTTGTAACAAGTAACATCTTACTAATCATTTTATGATTTGTATCATTTTAAAACAATAAAATGCATTATTTAGATTTAATCGGGATCATAGAAATATAAAAAAAAATCAAAAAATATCAAGACACCAAAAAAAAAAATCAAATTAGACCTAAAATCTTTGAAAAACTTCAAAAATAGCAATTACCAATTAAATATTCTTGAAAAGTTAAAAAAATGGAAAACCGACACGTCCTACACGTAATAGTTCTGGTTCGGTACTGAACCATACCGGCCGCTGACTGATACAGGTCTCAGTACCGGTTCGACGGTCTTTGCCTCATACCTTTGTCCATAAATGATATACCAGATATCAACATCATTGCTTTAACTGATTGATGCTGTCAAGAACATTAGAATGGATTTTTGCCTCAGTAGAATCTGCAATAGTCATTAAAAAATAAAGATGAGTTTATAGCTTTTGATTTAAAATCGTGTAAGGCTTTCCCATCCTCTGTTGAGGTCTAGAGCAGTGAGATGGATTTCATATGGTTTTAGCTTGATGGCTCTAATGCCAGGTGGTGATCCTTTGCCTGTTGTTTCTTCTTGATCCTGCTGCTAGGACCTTGCTATTTATTTAATTTGATCAGGTTCTTATGCAGATGTTCTAGAGTTTCTTTGATGCCATCCCTGCAAATAATTATCTTGATAGTGTTTGGGAACAACATTAAACCTTACGCATACTAAAGGCTTTACAATGTAAGCTACCAATAAAATGAAACAAAGAGGATTACCCAACCATTCTTACACTACATTTGGTTCTTAGGAATGAAAAAAAGAACTCAGACTGGGAAATAGATTGGAAGAGGCACGGAATGGAATCATGACTGTCATTCCCTTGTTTGGTCAAAGGAATCCATGGAAAAGAAATGGCAGTGGAATTCCAATATTTAATTTAACTAGTTATAGATTAGAACGTAACAAATTTTATATTAATTTTGTGATATATCATTAGTATTCTTTTCTATTTTCTATTTCTGTTCATTACTTTTTATGTTATTTATATTTTATATTCTAGATCAATTATTTTATTTTAATGTTATTCTTATATATATATATGTTTATACTTTTTATTTTACTTTATGTATTTTATTATTTTATTTTTAAATTTTTATTAATATATTAGCTATTATATTTAGTTTTAATATTTATTTAATATAATTTTATCATTTTTTGTTCAATGATATTTAATAATTTGTGTTTATATTTTTATTTTATTTAACATACATTGCATAATGCCCATTCGCTCGTATATGATACATAATAAACCTTTAAGTAATAGTTGATATAATATTACAATGTATGCTAATTGATATTTCACTAGTTTCTAATAAAATATAATTTTAAATTATATTTTATTAAATCATTTATTTTTTATTATGTAACATAATGCATCATTGGTTACTATTTTATACCATAAATATTCTTAATTAGTTTATTTACAAGAATATTTATATTTTCATGGGAATAACCATTCCTCCTATGTATAATTGGAACCAAAGAAGGCTTCACCATTCCGTACTTCCTTGCATAGGGTGTACCAACCCAAGCTGGCATGGTATCGGTTGGTTCGGCTTTTGGGTTGGCAAAGGGCTCGAATTGGTCCAAACTAAGTATAATCGCCCTATTCCACTTGTTTGGAACGGTTTGGCCTGTTACTCTTTCCTTTCCCGTTTTTCTTCTTTCCTTCCGGTCTTTCTTTTTCTTCTCCCTTCCTTTCTTTCTTTTCTTTTTCTTGTTTTTGTATTTCTTCTTTCGTTCCTTCCTTTTTCTTTCTTTCCTTCTTCTTCTTCTTCCCTTCTTTTCTTGTTTTCTTCTTCTTCCCTTTCATTCTTTCTTTCCTTCTCTTCTTCTGTCATTCCTTTCCTTTCCTTTTTCTTCTTCTTCCTTCCTTTCTTTTTTCCCTTATTCTTCCCTTCCTTTTCTTTTTTTTCCTCTTCTTATTCCTTTCCTTTTCTTCTATGTTCCTTCCTTTCCTTCTTTCCTTTTTCTTCTTCTTTCCACGCATGGATCGGTCTTTTAATAATACCTTGAACCAAGGCTCGCCGTCTTGGTACCGGATCTCGTATCGGTACCATCCTATTACAGTGTTGGTACGTAGTACGATACGGAAAGGTCCAGCATATCAAGTGTCAGTATGGTAAGATACCATATATCGGTTTGGTACCAGTATGATATGGTACGGTATATCCGGTATAGTATGATACCAACTGGTACGACAAGCCTTATTTTGAACTATCATAAATCTTAATTGGATATTTTGAACAGTAATCGAGACTTAGTTTGGTACTTTAAAAGTGCACTATAGTACTTTTAAACATCTATATACCTTAAAATAATCCTCAAAAATTTAAAAATGAAAAAAATCAAAAACATGCTGCACGGATAGCAAAATGGTATATATTTTCATAATGAGTGTTGGTATTGAACCCTACTGATCAGGTACCGGTACGGTGCCCGATGTTGAAATTGCAAACTTTGACTGGATTCATCATTCTTTCAAATAAAGAAGTTGTAATTCCAAAGAATTGTGACTTCCATCTTTATTGTCATGCCAAACATTGGAATGAGGCCAAAGTTGGAATCCCTATTCCATTCCAATGCTCATTCCGAGGAACCAAATGTAGCATTATTGGCTATTATCATACTTATAAGTTATAACATCATTTTTTATAAAATGCAAGGCCTTGAGCCTCTATCTATGATTCCTAGGGCCACCCATCAAGACCTTGTTCTATACATACCCTTCTTAGAAAGAGACACTTTATTTGATTCAATTCTCTATCTTTTAAAGGAAAGAGAAAGAAGAAGTGCACCAATAAAAAAAGACTTGATTCAATTCTCTATCTTTAAAGGAAAAGGAAGAACGACGAAGCAAAAACAGGAGTCTAATTCAATGATATCGTCAATTCAAAAAGAAAAACTGTTTAGATGAAAAGGAATGATGATGAAGCAAAAACAAGAGTGTTATTCAGTGATATAGTCAATACAAAAAAAACTGATTAGATGGAATCACGGCATTTTGTCCTTATCACATGGATCACAAGTGCTCAACACTAGAAATTATAGAAATAGTCTTTCCCATCAATATTGAGTTAGCCTTACTGAATCCTTCTTCTTTACTTGTTTTGCTGGAATGAATGATTTTAAAATTCTTTCCAGAGTGTAATGTTTGGGGGTTTTGGCTGAATGAAAAAATGGGTATGGAGGCTGGTACTTATCACTTCTTATTTCTAAAAATTCTGGCTGGGTTTCTTGAGAATACACGATTTAAACCAATCACTGGATCTCAGCAAAACAATTCACTTTTCCAGTTATACAAACACACGCATGCACAAGCCCCTTAAGCAACTTAGATCTCTTTTTTATTTTTATATTATGCATGTTTATGTATGCATCGCATGCATGCATAACTTTTTGACAGAATTTATCATTGTTACCTAATTTGGCAGATCTACCACTTTTAGACATCTGATCAATCTTTTTCTTTGATGTTGTATATGTTCCTTGCTGTTCTAGTTTGCCCCGTGTGGTTTCCCCGCTGGTTATATTTTGTTGTTGCAGATGTGCGAAGGAATATGTCTCTTTGCTTGATGATGAACATAAAATATAGTCTGAATTAACTATGAAGATACAAATTAACTGTTGGGCTCATAGCTATTAAACCTTCATAATAGGTAATAACAATTAAACCCTGAGCGAACTTACAGTCTGTAGCATAATTTGATATTCTGAATTGACCGAGTTTTCTCTTTCATCTTAAGAAAACTTCTTAGAGGCATGGGGTCTTTAGTTACGAGAGGAAGTAGTAGTAAATTACATGTCAGAGACAACTATTTGGGTGGATTGTTGTTGGCATATTTTTATGATTTAATGTTAGGACAATAAACAACAAATAGGGAATGCATGATAGGTGCTTTATTACCAAGAGTTGTACCAAGAGATGAAGATAGTGGATATGCTAACTTGATAAGTTAAACTCAAACTGAAGACCGAAATTTTACATCATTTGGGCTCCTGACTAAATATCCAGGTAATTTGTTCATCTGAGATTGCAAGCTTAAGCAATTCTTTGTTTTGGATAGTTGTTGATGTTGTTGGGTAGAAAGATAGCAGTTCCTTAATATGTTGGCACTGAATATAGTGATAAAATTTCTTCTTTACTTGATAGCGTTCAAAGTTCAAACATTTAGCTTTTGTAGAAGGTTAGTACATTATATTAAACAGAAACTATTGACAAATATGATATTTCATAATTCTTTTTTTCCTTTTGCAGATTGATCTTAGAAGGGCCAATAATTGCGAAATAATGCTTACAAAGGTTAAGATTCCATTGCCTGATTTGATGGTAAGGAGATAGAGCTGAAATTATTGCAAATAGGATCCTGCACATGTGATTTTTTCTTTTCTTTGTGGAGCCTGTGCAAGGAGAAGAATGGGGATTTTACAATTTTTTCAGGATAGTTGGGCACATGGAGGTGGGACCTTTTTATTGTTTTTTCAAGGTGGAGCCTTGCTTAAACAGGAAGCCGATCTCAAAACCTTTGCCATTATATATTAGTAAATTTTAAATGACATCGTGTGATTGTAAACTGTAATAGACATATGGTCTCTCTTTCTCTCTCCATGTATATAGTGCAGTTATAATACACGTAGGATGTAAAGAAAGAACTCTACACCCATTACCAAATTCAATGTTGGTGGTCAGAAAATGAAAATGTATGCCACTAGATGTTATATAGAAGGTTAAATATCTATATACAAAAAATCATATGTTTTCTGGACCCCTAGACTAAGCGTTAAGTCACCCAAAGTCAACAAGATAACGTTCTATTGCGATTATATTATTGGGATGACTTGATGCATAGGCTAGGGGTCTCCAAAGTCCAAGCCGTATGACTTTTTGCATATAGATATTTTAGGCCATCTAAATCAAATCCAATTGCTTACAATTTTATCTCTTAACCATTAATATTGAATTTGATGGTGGGTGTAAAGACGCCTCTCGTATATTATAACCATTCCCATATATGTACACACACATACGAACATACATAAACATACTTATTTGGGTATATATGTATATGTTTGTATATGTGTGTGTCTATATATATATATATATATATATTTATGTACGTATGCGTATATGTATATATGTACATGTATGTATAGATTATGTATTTATATATACATATACATTCATACATACATATGTATATGTATATATATATGTATATGTATATAAATATATGTATGTATATATATGTATGTATATATATATGTATATATATGTGTGTATATATATATATATGTATGTATATATGTATATATATATATATATATGCG
>JAOXJJ010000001.1:6516742-6528950 GCA_025769935.1 Phoenix roebelenii
AAGACCTGCCCGGTAGCCTTATATTGCGGCCCATTATCAGTGACGACCTGCACGACATTCTCCTCTCCTACCAGATCAATCACATCCTCCATAAATTTCAGCATGTACGGGGTGTTGTGCACATATGCCGAAGCATCAACTGACTTGTAGAAGAAGGTCTTAGCATCACAGTATGTCAGGAAGTTGATGATGCTCCGCCTGGTCGGACCGGTCCAACCATCGCACATGATGGTTAGTCCATATATGGGCCACTTGCTCTTGTAGGAGTCAATCCAATTCTCCAGCTCCTCCTTATTGTTGTCAAGAAGCTCACCGTATATGTCCTTCGGGTCTGGAGGAGCTACACCGGGACCGGCAGCTTGTATGGCGGCAATGGCAGACCTGTAGTATGTATTATCTGTCACATTCGCTGGGATGTGGCTGAAGTGAAACCAGGATCCAATAGCTCGCCACATAGTTTTCTTCTTATCCTTCATCCACATTGTGTCTACCCTCTGCTGCCTTGAATCTCTGCTGGGGAGAGCATGCGGATCTACATCATGAATTATCGCTCCTTGTGGAATTCCTCTAGATGGCTTCTTTCGGCTACCAAAACTACCCAGCATAGATGCAATCCGGCCACGTTCTTTGCCGACGCCCTCCCTGACTGAAGTCCTCAAGAACTCTAAATCTTGTCTAGTGCTCCCAGAACCGCCGCCCGATTCGTATGCAGAGGGCCCAAATCGAGCCCTATGCCTGGCCACCTCCTTCTGCTGCCACTGATCATCCAGGCTTGCATGCATGGCCGCCTGAATATCTGCCTCCTTATCATCTAGATCCTCGACCTTCTCTGGCTCCCTAGAGTGATAGGAAGGTGGCTCTGCCGCTCGGCGATCGACCTCCACCCTCTTCTTGGAAGCCATCTCTTTCGCTTCTTTGACCTCAGTGAGATTCTGCCTCATCAGCACACGAATCTCGCTAGGACAATTTGGGCATGTAGCAACCTTACCGGAATTTCCGGCTAAGTGTTGCTTCAACCTGGTTACCCCTCCCTTGAAAACCTTGTCGCAAAACTTGCATTGAAACTGGTGTCGTTGCCCCTCACTTCCAAGTCTTCGCCTATAAGACCAGCCAATATCACGCTTTGCAGGGTTTGTTTTTCTTGATGGCTTCATTTCTATCATAAATGTACAACTTATCAAAAAATTAAACTAATAAAGTAAATTTTTGCATTATCTTATTATTTAAGTAATTTATAAACTATTTTTTTAAGTTACTTATTAACAAAATTAATGAAATAACATAGGACAAAAAAACCACACCTTAAATAGTCTCCGCTGGATTTTTTGGGTAGGACCTCCTCTTCAATTTATGGGCTATCTCTCAAATCTTTCCGTCTTTGATTACTTTTCAGAGGCTCACTGAATTTGAGTTACTCTGGACAAGCCAATCTCTCTGAAACACTTCTGGATTTTAGTTACTCTGGACAGAGCTTCTCGTTCGGTTTTTATAATCGAATGAGTGAGGAGGAAGGCGAGGTGCAGAGTGCAGACAGGGCGACAGGCCTCTCGGCCGAGAGGCCACTTCGATTTTTGCGTTGTCAAATCAAAAAAAGAAGTGGCTCGGCCACTTCTTTTTTTGATTTGACAACACAGAAGTGGCCTCTTGGCCACTTCTTTGTTTTCTGAAGCCACTTCTTCCTTTCCCATCAAAAAAAAGGCCACAGCTTTTTTTTGTTTGTTTGAAAGAAGTGGCCACGGGCCACTTCTTTGGGAAATCACGCGCCACGCAGTGGTTTCAAAAACCACAGCGCGAGGCCGGTCGGTACCGGCCGGTACCGACCGGTACGGGCTCCGTACCTGCCGGTACGGCTAAGAAAATCGGAAAATGCCGGTTTTCTTGTGGTTCCGGTACCGGTCTAGGACCGGACCGGTACGACATTCCATAGTTCAACCATTAGTCAACTTATGGTCATGGACAGTCCACAACAAGAAGCCATTGAGAGTGATTAAAAAAAAGTTGAAGATCATATATGTGGCACATGGTAGAACATAATCATGTATACCGACATGGGTAAATAGACGAATATGTGAATATGTGCGCTAAAAGGCTATTTCATGTAAAACATTATAGTGTAGGATCTGATTTTGGTAGCCTTATAATTTGTGATGGTTGTGCAATGAAGGGTGAAGAGGCAAGTGCAAATCTATTAACTAGGTGGCCATAAAATATGCAAGTTAATTCGATGGTTCATAGACTAAGTTGGGGAATTTAATTTTGGGTTGTGTCAAGCTACTTTGGCGGGTTAGCCTCATTAGAATCTACACAATCTATTATGGAAAAGACCGTTTTGTGATAATGCTCCATTGTTTCCAAATGGTCTACCTGGTTGATTAGTCATGAAAAATCACGAGGTGACCTGACATTGTCTAAAGCTTCAAAGATGATTAGGTTTTTGGTATTGGATGGCTGTTATGCTAGCCTGCTAGGTGAAAATTCCTTGTGCAAAAAGATCGGGCTACCATTATTTGGGCTCCCTAGATGAAAATATTCTTTCTTTTAGTTTTCCTTTTGTGTGTTTTTGGGTGGGAAGGTTGGGGGCAAGGTTCGCCGATTTGGTACCGAACCCTGTACCGGTGTCACACTAGCACTGTGTCGGTATGGGATCTTTTCGGCATACCAAGGGTCGGTACGCCTCCTGTGCCAGCTATCAGTATGGTACGGTACGCTCCATACCATCTGGTTCGGGTCGGTACGGCGAACCATATTTGGGAAGATGTTGCAACTTGGATTTAGTATTTGTCTGAGCAATATTAAGAAAGATATGCTGCATTGGTATCAGACGCCATGCCGGTGCCACCCTATTACCTTGTCGGTGCGCGCAATATGAGGATTGATTCGGCGTTCTGAGTGTCAGTACACCACATACTGGTACCGAACTGGTACGTATGGTATATCCTGTGCCACCTAGTTCGGTATGGTATGGCATACCTTGATATCAAGTTTGTGAGATCAAGGTGTGATGAACAACACATTGAAAGTCACAAGTGGTACCTTAGAAGTGTATGACCTGATCTACAGTCGCAAATTAATGCATGTTTTTAAAATTGAACCTTGTGATTGTTGTTTTCAGCATGACATGGAGAAAACATGTGCGTCTATTGGGCTAGGCTGAACAAATTCTAGAGGATGCCAGGGAGGATCTGTTGAAGTTCAGAAGATGTTACTGGAAGTTGAGTAAGGTTAAAGGAGCAGCCAGTTAGCTCCAAGTTCTAATTACTAGGATCCCCAATAAGTCCTAAAGGGCCAACTATGGGCTCCAAAGAGAGAGACTGGCTGAAGTCTACTTGTCAGATATGGTCGTCTGCTTTTCTGGATTGGGCATGCCCCCAATTGTAGCTTATTGTATAATAGCAAACCATGTGCCATTTGTTCTCCTAACCTTGCATTTTCTACAAGAACTTAACATGCTTATGAACTTAATTTTTTGGAAGCACTCTGTTCTTGTTCTTTCTTGAACTACATACTTTTGTTCAACCTGCAGGTTCTTGCCGATAAACTTCCAGAAGTGCTTGATTTTGACAAGGATCTTGTTAGCTTAGAATCTGCATCGAAGGTATCATTGTTTTTGCTTGGAATTTTTAGTTCATCACTAATTTTTGCTTGGCAACTGATTGGATAGAACAACTGACTTGTACAGATACAATTGAAGATTTTGGCAGAGGAAATGCAAGCAATAAGCAAAGGACTAGAGAAAGTTGAACAAGAACTAACATCATCTGAAAATGATGGTCCTGTATCTGCTACTTTTCATAAGGTACAAGTGCATATAATCAGAAACTATTTACCTAACTCCTGATCTTTTGCTTCTGGGTTCTCAATCTATGGTATTACATAATTATTTGCTGAAAAAAGGTCCTATCAAAATGTTTATATTGTTCTTCTTACCTACATGATGCTCCTAAATGAAGTCTCTGGATGTAAAGCTATCAAGAAAAGCAGTTTTTTGGAAAAAGACCATTCCATGTTGCCAAGGAGGAATCTGAACTTCTGAAGCGAAGCCTGCACATCTCCCATGCTAAGTTATCTATATACAATAATTTGTCATTTTTTAAAATAAGAGGCCTCTCATGTCTCTTTTATTTTACTCATTTTATCAAACTGATGCAAGAATAAAAATTAGGACCTCCAATCATAAATGTTTGTACGTTCCAATCTACAACTGGTTGCAAGGTTTTTAAGTCGGTATTAGGCCTTATACTAGTAACTTATTGAGCTCAGTTGCCAAATGAAAGCTCCAATCATATGTATTTGCCTTTTTGTGTGTGTGTGCTGGGGGGGGGGGGGGTGGGTTGCTAGGATGAACAGAAGGAGGAGGCTGGCCTGTAAACTCCTCAGTGACCTTCTTCTTCTATGTCCAAAAAATCTACAAAGATCCCATCTCATCACAATATTCTCTAGTCAGCAATGCATAAATTTTATGTTGCTTTGAACATTTGAATGATCTTATGAGGTAGGCCCAAACTTGATTCATTGATTGGTCAAATTTCAATCACATGAACTTCTTAGAGGGTTGAAAATTTCACTCGCTACTTTTGTGAACAATTTGATGGAGATATGTTTGTAAGATCTGGTTTCTGAAATAGTTGTACTAGAATATTTATAGAAAGCCATATATGGGAAGAAAATAAAACTGAAGAAAAGTTGCCATGTTTGTTTCATACTGCACTACTGTCAATAATCTGAAAATCAGTTTTCCTACTCCTACATTCCTACTATAGACAAAATCCTGTCTATATTTCTTTTCTATGTTTTGTTCATCAGGTTTTTTTTTTCCTGTTGATGGAGTTTTGAAGAACATGAGGAAGGAAGCAAGAGTGTTCTACTCCCCAGTTCTAAATTAATGGTTTTGGATTTTTTTCTCAATTATATACATCTAGATGCATTATAATTGAAGGATTGCAATCACCGAAGATTCCTCTCAAAACTCTACTAGCATGTACAAGTGACATTGTATCTCTTGGAGTTTACTTAAAGGAGACAACATAAGAGCTGGATTTGGGATTGGTAATTTAGGATTATAGCATGTGACCCATTGGAGGTTATGCAAGTACCCGATAGATGCTATAGTGTTAAAAGGGGCATCGTAATTGGGCGAGAATTGGAAAGGCATGGAAAAGAGATGGCCACATTCGGTGGGATGGGGTTCCGTGGTCGTTCTTGTGTCATAACCAAAGGGTTTTTACAAAACTGGGGTTGGGGATGGGTGCAGCCCCTCTTGCACATGTGGCTGCACTCCTGCCTCAGCCTTGGCCTTTTGTGGAGGTTCTGGATTCATCCCCTAGAGGCAGCATTCTCACCATTATTCTCAATAGAAAGGATTTTCATCTGGTTTGATGGCAAGCTGTTCCACTTCAATTCTCACAAATTCCATCCATGTTGATTTAGGTCTTCTCTTCATCTTATTTAAACCTTTGGCGCAGTTTTGATCACTATTTACTAAGGTCTTATTTATTTTATTTAATTTTTTCACTTGCTTATATTATCTTGCTCTAGTCTGTCATTTTGTTCTTAATGATTGCAACTCCAGCACCTCTTCTAATATGCTTATTCTTGATTCTATGATTCCTGCTTCCTAGCTTTGCCACATATCCTTAATCCAGTCTCATCTCTACCATGTCCTCCTTTGCTTGGGCCTTGTTATGGCCCAAAGTCTTGAATCATATGTCATTACATGCTTATCATTATTGCACAAAATTTTATTGCAAGTCATGAAGGCATATGTCTATCACAAAACATCCAAAAGCATCTCTATATTCAACTCAATCACAATTCTGTTAGGCAAGTCTCCATCTTCTCACCATTCTTTTTATATATTATGGATCCAAGATAACTAAAATGACTCCACTAATATCCCTTGGTATCGCATGGTCACCAATTTGTGTGTGGTACATTTGGTTTTCATTTTCATTTAGATTTTAATGCACTCTTTTGGTTCTATTGATTTTTGGCCCATATTGCTTTTCTCTATAATTATAGTTTAGTATTGAACTTTTCCTTCTCATCATTCAACACTATATCGTGTGCAAAAGTTGTTGGCGAAATACATCCTCTTGAATATGATGCGGGGACCAAATAAAGCATGCATTGCCGGTTTTGTTCTCATATTTGGTGATTATGATCAAGGGAAGCAAACTGATGGATATGAAGCAAGGTAAACACACCTAGGATTGTGAACTTTTCAACATTTGGATCAAAATGTTGATAAGCATGAGTCTGGTATCAATTCCTTGAAGGCTATCATGTTATATACTCAAGCAGTGGCAAGGAGCCTCTAAGAATGAAGATTTGGGGCTTTTGTCATGTGTAAAATATCCTCTCACAAAGACCAAGGAGGAGGAGATACTGAAGAAGTAGAAAAGATGAGAGAGTATACAAAGAGAAACGAAGAAAGTATAGGTGTTTGGTCTGTTCTTGTGGCCAAAGAAACCACTCTCTTATTTGAAAATAGGGCATCCAGCTATCAGTGACTGAATAAGTAGGCTGGACTTCATAGCTATAAAACTGATCATGCATCATTTATCTGCAACTGTCAATGCTTATTCTGACTAGACTTGATAATAATAAATGTAAATCAAGAAGGAATATGTGCATAGAAAACAACATTAAGTAGTATGTCCATGCGTGTATATATTTTTGGGTGCATATTGCAGGTGTGCCAGTGTGTTGGTGGCACAAATACATAACCCCAAGCAGATGCTTTCTGTGTAAACGTACCGCCAACACAAGTATCTGTTAATAATGGGGCAGGCTGCTAGCATCATACTGAACGCTAGCAGATATACCGGTCTTGCGTTAGTTGCATACCGCACTTCAAAGGATATCAATTTATACCATATATCAGGCCTTGGTATGTACAGAATGATGTGTTAATAGCAGCAACCACCTCTTTTATGATAATTCTTTGAAATCATGTTCTAGTCTTGATCCAGACAAACATGAATGTACCTAGATTCAGTCTACAGATCTGAAAGCGTTAGAGGCTGTTCCTTCGAATTTCAGCCAGGAGCATGGAGCCCAGGAATGAAGCTTTGGGCTTTTGTCTTGCACACCAGGGATAGACAAAACTGAAGAGGATGGAATAAAAGGAAAGATGATATATAGGAGATAGAAGAAGTGGTTTAAAAATAAAGCAACCTTTTATTAATGGCTCGATAATGGACAAAATACCAGTTCTTCTCAGGGGCAGCCTGCTATTAGATGTAAACATGATATTTTGGATCCAAAACAAACTGTTTAAGGCCAAAAAAGCATAAAATCAATGACAAATTGGCCTAGTTATGTTAGATACATTCTTAAAACATGATCAAGTGCATGTTCTATGAAAGTAGATAGATTTTATTGCTTTACAAGTATATGTTCCTCTTCTTATAAGTTTTTCTGCAACACTAAATAAACATTTAATTTCAGACTTTGAAGGAGTTCCTTGTTGTTGCTGAAGCTGAAGTGAGATCCTTAACTTCTCTTTATTCTGGGGTGGTATGTTTTGAAATTGCTGCTTATCTGTGATAACACTTCAACAAGAAACAAGTGTTTTTAGTACTTGATGAATTTTTGGTTGTTATGCAGGGTAGAAATGCAGATGCATTGGCTCTTTATTTTGGGGAAGATCCTGCACGTTGCCCATTTGAGCAAGGTGATTTTGATTGAATTCTTTTTGTATAAAACTTGCATAGTATCATTAGCAACTCTATAACATTTTCTCAACTTTTTAAGTTTCTTTGTATTTATAATTTGATTTTTGTATTTGAATTCGTTAACTTTTTTTTTAAGTACATGTTCTGTCACTTAATTTCAGGAAGTCCTTTAGCAAAAGGTTTTTGTAATACTTGATAATTGCTGCTTTTTCTTGTTTAAGGTTACATGTGTATTAGGGACATGTAATTGATGGTAAGGCATGTAAGTGTCTGTCATACTTAACATATAATTGAAATGCCATGTCCCTTGATGTTCATGCAGCAGGTATCTCATTCTTCAGATTCATATATTACCATTGCTGTAATAAAAGCATTTTAGATCTTAATATATGTTATCACTTCTATTATTAAGCTTCATACTGACATGTATACAGTAACTATGAATATCATAAAATGAAAGGTTTCCCTTAAATAGATATGGCTGAGATGTAACTCAGAGCAGTCATTTTCATGTTCTTGTCTCTTTTATGCATGATAATAGATGCAGAGATGTCTGGTATATCAGATGAGTTGCGGAGGTGCCCATATTTTCACCACGTATCCTTGAGAGTAGAGGGGGAAATTTAAAAGAGAATAAATGTTTGAAGTAGATGTGTGGGTTTTTGATCTTGGAAAATGAAGAGGGGCAAGATACATAGGTGCATGACAAGAAAGGATAATACCATAATTTTTCTATAAAGAATATCTCCTACCGAAATGTATATCACAACATCCAGAATAATAATCTTAAATATGAAATTATATTATTTGCAACATTAGTTCTTTAAAGATAACACTATATGAGTACAGGATATATAGTACATCTTGTTTACTCTGTTCTTTAAGGAGAACTGGGAGTCACGTACTAATGTTTGACAAAGCCTTGGAGAAATCAATACCATTAAGAATTTCTCTTACTGAAATATATATCATAAATTTTCTAAAAACATTATTATAACTTAATTCCCACCACAACCTATCAGTGCTTCCTGACTAAGAATAGAGCAAAACTTTCCGATTTGGACCCAGAAAATGAAAATTTTATGGCAACTCAAATCAACACTGCTTCTAGGTACAGTGGGAAAATTGTATTTTCAGCAGGACATCTTAGAGAAATGGCCATAATTCCTTTCTATTATGAGTAATTCCAGATACATTCAGAAGCTCTGTCCACACGTTTTTTTTGCCAGAGTAGTTTTATCTTCAAAATTCTTCATGATTTTCTTCAGATCAAACAAGCATTTAGCTGGTCTTTAGCTTGGGATCTGGCCAATTTGGTGCCTTCGCACCAAAGGATGAGTTCATGAATGGGTACGGTAGAAGTGTATGCACTAGATGAGGATAAGGTCACAAAGTACCAACTAGGATGTGGGGAAAATTTGCAAGAAAAATCTGCAAAGGCCCTAGTAAAGAGGGAAACATAGATTTTATGTCAAAGGTTTAAGAAAGGACGAGGAAGGACTCGAGATAACATGGATGGATGACATGGATCTTTTTAGAAAGGATTTAGGAAGGCTTGCAATAGCAGAAGATCTAACTATTATTAGGAAAGGATGGGTGGTGCAAATAGTTCATAGAAAGCTTCTGGTATGGTTCTGTAATGAAGCTGTTGTAAGTGGGAGGGCACAGTTGAAGGTTTATCTTCAAATGGTTAAAACAAAATAATAGCACACAATTTTCTCAAAGAGGCTCCTAAAAAAAGTGCCAAATGATAGTATAGACTCTTGAGTAGGGTACTTGCTTCTAGTAGGTTGCTGAGATGAATCTTGATAATTTATGATTGTCACATGAGCTTTATTATGCTGGAGTACTCAATGGAGATGATAGCCACGATATTGCTGCCTTGGGGTAACTGCACATGCTCAGTAATTATGAAATATCGCATGATCAATCCAAGCTTTACTATGTCATGATGGAGGATACCAAGGACTTTTCTGTGGATAATATCTATCTTTGACACATAATGCAGACACTCAGCATGGCTGAATGTTTGTGTTTGAGGTGCTGAGGTTCATCTTCATATATCCATTTTCTATTAATTTTACTCCTCTTGGTTGTCTCTGTTAGAAAGAGAGAGAGAGAGAGAGAGAGAGAGAGAGAGAGAGGAGGAGGAGGAGGAGGAGGGTGTGTTAACCCAGATGAAGATTCATATGAATGAAATATTTCAAGGTTACAAGTTTTCTGCCAGACCTTTTGTAAGATGACAGAAGCAACCATCCATTAATTACCCCTTCCTATGGATCTGAACATGCATTGAATATACTGGGTACTGAGGTACTATTTAACTGTGATATGTCACTGTGTAGCATGGTACTTTAGTTCATACATACAGAATCTTTGTTCATGTGACAACAAGAACTTTTAATTTCCCTTATTTAACAGCTGATATAGGGACAGAAAATATAATGCTTAGAAATATTCACATGTTGAGCTTTTTTGGTTCTCTAGAATTAAAATGAATCATACCATGTCTGATGTTCATATTGGTTTTGGTTACTCTAAACCTAAAATATTAGGACTCGCGACATGGCTGGATGTAATATACATTGCCACTGAATCTTTTTTGAGAAACTTTTTGCTATTGATCTTATTTGCGAAAATAAGATGTGGAGAAATTTTGAGCAAAAACATAGATGGCATCTTTGAACTAAAGAACAAGCGCATAATTATCATATAACATTTTTAATAATTAGATGGAAACTTTGGTTTCTGACCTTTATTATTTTGTGACTGTTAATTTTTGTGATCGTTGGTTATGGAAACAGGAAGTTCCTAAACCCTAGATGTCTACTTATTGGGTATGTGGTGGACACTGTATTATCCCTATTGTGTTTATCCATCAATCCTTCAAAATTGTGCTCAAACCATAATTAAATAGCTCAGAGAAATGCAAAAGGTAGTGGCAGTGGCAGTAGCAGTAAGGAATATGGGTGCTTACAGAACACCTCTGCAACCTTAGGTGTCAAAGGGCTGGGTCCATGGTCTGCCATACCGGTCCGGCTTGTACCGGCCGGTGCAGGCCGGTACGTACCGGTCCGGCCTGGGATCGGTACCGGATCAACTTGGAATATGGTACCGGTAATTTATTGTTGGAGAACCGGTACAAAACGGGTACGCGATCGGTTCGGATCGGTTTGGACCGGTACGGACCGGTCCGGGCTACTATCGGTACGCCGACCGGTACCGGTACGGCGGACCTTGGCTGGATCCATGTTTCCAAGTAGTAGGGTAAGTGGGAAAGAGTATTGCAAGGCAACCTTGAGTTTTATCTTGCCCTTGCGTGTCAAATCTTCATCTTTTGTTATTCTTCCAGCACCATGTTAATTTGTGGTCATGTATTTCCAATGTTACTGACTAGGATCATGAATTGAGAAAAAGAAGGTTACAATTTATCATTGTAATTGAAGAATGACATCATAAAGTGAAACAAAAGTTTTGTTTCATAGAACTAATAAAGTCCGGTCATTGGGTTGAGGTAGCCTCCTGTATTGGGTAGTTAGGCACATCTCCAATTTGACCTGACCCTCTAGTTGGCCACAGTGTCCAGCTTATACACAGCATTCTGTCAACCTGTTAAGAGTTGATGGGCTTGCTTTACCTCATCTGACCTTCTCAACAATGTAATTGGTGGGAAAAAAGATGTTCAGAATATGGCTATTAGGAAAAAAAGGTATAAACATCTTGCAGACCAAGGGTACAAGTGTAGGCATAGTAACACTAAATGACTATATAGTTAGTTACAAGACTGGATGTAGTACAAAATCATATACATAAGTGTTATGCTTTAGCTTTTGACAAAAGATTTTTCCTGCCAATGCAGAATAGAGAAATTTGAAATGCCATTGTGCAAAAGGGTGCCCTGAGCATGATCAATAAAATAGGTTTACTTGTTGGTGCCTCTCCGGCATGACATTTAATTCAACATATTTGACCGGACTTGGCCCAACCACTCATTATACTAATGTGAAATTGTGGATTGGCTTGTTTAGAACTCAGTGCAGGTTCCCTGACTCAATCCCACAGTGAGAAAGGCTGTATGACTCAAACCTAAATCAAATTGGATTTGATGAAATACTGAGACTATTACTTAGAACCATTTGTTATTTATAGCATCAAGTGGATTTCTATTGAACCACTTTTTCATTATCTGGAAAAACTAACAAATGGATGAGGACACAGATTTAGCATATAGTTGTAAACTTGTAATTGTTCATCTCAATTGAAAAATAGGTAGAAAGTCAGGTGAAAGTTCTTGGGAAAAAAAGTTGGGTGTTCTAGGTTGTTTTCTTGTCGGAACTTGTAACAACTGTTTGTAGCAAGGATTGTTGAATCGAGCTGAACCAGCCGGTTCCGCCTGAACCGGCCGGTTTAGCCCGAACTGAGCCTACTCGGTCTCCGACCGGGTCGGTTCTCCAATTGGATGTGACTGGAACCGGCCGGAATTAGACGGTTTTGTTCGGTTCGACTTGGATTAGGTGTGAAAAGAGAGAGCT
>JAOXJJ010000001.1:6528999-6548035 GCA_025769935.1 Phoenix roebelenii
AATTAGGGCGTGCTGGTTAGTGAACCAGATCTTCCGGTTTGGTACTGATTTGGTTCGATTCTAAATGGTACCGAACCGTACCGGTCGGCGGGTCGGTACTGGTTCGACGAACCTTGGCTTGTAGCATTGAGAGGCTCTATTGTTTGTAGTATGTACAATTGTTTATGAAAGCCATTCTAGTCCTTTTTCTGGATGTTTGGCTCTTGAAGTTCTAATCTGACATATTTTTTACTTCTTTTCCTTTTTAAAGGAGATTTCACTAATTCTTTTCCAACACGTGTGCATTACCTTGTTGCTTGTTGGCATGGCTCTATTTCATCTTGATAAAGTGGGTAAATTGAGGCAAGGAAATTCATCTTGTTTGGAATATTGTCAACAATAAGCATTGCAGAATGGAATAAAAAATAGAAGTTTTTTATTTCTTATTGCAACAAACAAGAAACAAGAAGGAGCAGCAATACTCAAGCTCCTGATATCACGGCAGTTTTGGTACTGGGTGCAATCAAAAGTCTCCTGAAGAAAAAGTTGTGCTCAGTCTGTTGACAATGTGCGCATAAGACAATAAATGACTTGTGATTGGTACAGTTAACAAGGCATATGCCAATGGGGAGCAGACCTTCTGACAGTTGCAGTTATATAGCAGTAATTTCCCAGCAAGATTTTCTGTAGGTTTTAGGCTGTTAAAACTTGTTTGAATAAACTGGAGAGAGCTTGTCAGAGTTACTGGCTTATTTCTATGAGTAAGTTAATATATCAAATCAATTTGGTTACCTTTTATATAAAATGGGTTTCATGGAAGGCTTAAAGAATAAAATGTTGTGTGGTAAAAAAAAATTAAGAGAACACATAGAGGTATGCTTCTAAATTTCATCATGCCAGGTACATTTTATATTTCAAGGTTATGCCTACTATAGGATTCATTGTGTTCCTATATTCACCTGCTTGTGTGATTGGTGTATGTCTTTCCTTCAGTCACACACACTTCACCGCTCAGGAAATTTCTGGATTGCCCTTGTAAGATTATCAAAAAACAATTTAGAACCTACAATTCTTGGATGCATACTTTGTGAATGTTTTTATATTGGCCTTTTTCTGTTAACCTAGTTTATCTATCAGCATTTTTGGCATTGCTTCTGGTCTGGTCTTTCACAGCCTCTATGATTATCAAGTGCCAGCTGGTCATTTAGAATCTTCTTGGCAAGTCTGTATAACTTCATTCCTAATTTATTTTTATTACTTGTTTTTAATATCTTTTGCAGTTGTCTCCACACTTCTCAACTTCACGAAAATGTTTGGACGTGCTCACGGGGATAACTGCAAGCGGCTAGAGCTGGAGAAGAAGAAAGCTCAGAAGGAGGCAGATAATGAAAAATTGAAGCTGGCTTCTCAAAAGAGGGAAACAGAAAATGCATTGCGGCCTCCAATTAGAAGTGGAGAAACTCAATAATCAAAAGCCTATCCAACTAACAATTGAATAATTATTCCATTCCATAGAAAAAATAACTCCTGTTCCATGACCAGGCACCGACAATATGGTTGAAATAGAGAAAGTTAAAAATCAGAGATTAATAAAATTGGATGGACAAAATATTGTCCAATGTAGAGGTAAGTGTTATTACCACAATTTTCGCAATGTGCACTTGCTTATTCTTTTATTCGATCACATTAATTCAATTCTGCTGTCCAACTTTCACGTGCAGCTTGTCTGAGAAAAAGGGATGGATAGTTAAGAGAAAGCCCCACCTTGTAACATGTATATTAACTGGAATCTATTCACTGTAAGATATTGCAAGGTAGAGCTCTATATGTTTGTTTTATCAGAATTTTTTCCCCATATGTACCTTTCGTATATATATTTTTTTGTTTCTGATAGAGCATGTACAGTAATTGGACAAAATGTAAACTAGAGAGCTATCATTCTTTACTTTTATCTCCACAAACCTAAGCTCCATTAAGTTCAACCGAAGTCCCTTGAGGGTTGTCTTTCTTCAGCGAATTAAATTATCATGCGAGGTAGAACCAGCATTGGAGTTGAGTTGGGACATGATCCACTGCAATCACAGACTGCAGGCAAGAATGCTCTCCGTTTTTTTTTTTAATTTATGAAAACTCTCCGAGTTTTGCATGGATGAGTTTTACATGGACTATTGGTATTCTAGTTGGAAGAATTGGGACTGCAACATCGATCCATGAACAAATTCAGGCAGAAGGGAATGCGATTGCAGCTCGCTGGGATTCGAAGTGTTCTCAAAGTTCTCATTGAATGTGTACTAAGCCATAATCACCTTGTTCTCCATGCGGGTTGAAAAATTATGCCATTCAAAATGTATCAAAAATTCAAGGATTCATGATTTATTCATGAATCATAAATTGCTGTTATTTACTATCCATGAGGCATTGAGGAAAATCCTTTCTTTCATTTACATTTTTCTTATATTTTAATTACTGACAGATCAAACTCTTCCAATGTTTGTAGCAGAGTTTTGCATTACATTTGGAAAATCCTTTCTTTCAAATGACGTCTATTTTGATTCATCTATACAACTTCCTAGCATTATCCTAATGCTGAAATACATGGTGTGCCGTCTAGATCAGGTTCCATGTCTCCTGACCATCCTCATATTTTGACCCTAACCATCAAGCTTTGCTTCAATATTTATGATTTGGTTTCATTTCATTTTTTGAGTTTCTTTTTTTGATTTATTGCCAACATACACTTAAAGCTTTCCCTAATTTCATCCAGAATCGGGACCAAAAATGAGGTTTTTATCTCTCGCATTTCTTGACAGGAATAAAAAAAATGAAATTTAAAATATTTTGGGGTTCTGCGAGTGCATGAAATGAAATTCGGGTGCCATGCATAAAGTCATATAAATAGTTACAGGTGAAACACATCCTCCAAATATTTGGGAAAAGGTCTGCCACAAACTTACAATTTGTTTGTTCTCTAGTTTACCTTGCTATTTTTCAGGTGTTCTATATTTTTTGCTTATTAGGATCATGTCACAAATTTATTTTAGGTGGGTTCAGAAAGAGGTATTAATTTCATATTGTGCAATTGGCCGGACAAACAGCATGACACAGTTCAATGAGCTACCTGCTCGCTATCATTGCAAATCTCTTTTTAAGCAGTAATATAGACTCCATATCAAGGTACATCACATCGTACCGAAATGGATGGTGACGGTTACCATCTGATTCGATTCCTAATCAGATTTCAATATACGGTACAGAAGACATACCGAGTTTTGGTACATTAAACCGGCTACTGTGCCATACGCATCAACACAATGACAGAGTATGCCATACGCATCAACACAATGACGAGTAGTATTGGTTTGAGTCTCGTACCAGAATGGTATATTTTGCTCCATATATATATATATATATATATACTAGAAATGAAGCTTTCAGAGTACTTTAACGGTTAAAAACTTCTGCATGTTCTTGCTCTCCCCGCCTGACGACTACGAAGGCCTTGTGGGTCTTCCTTGAGGTGGTCGCTCCGGCAGCATGACCTTCTCTTCCTCGGACTGTTTGGCTTCAACAGTTTGATGGTGCACATAGAAAGAACGGAATGGAGGAGCTTATTCTACGAGCCCTTTTTGGAGGAGGGAAAAAAGGTATGGTGCAACTGATTGCTTTAAATGGATTGCATAGTTAAAATAGTACAATGATCTAAAGAAATGACCAGTGATTGGATCAACCCAATCGTACGATCAGGGCTGGATATATCTTACAGGAGATTTGTTAGGTACATACAATTATTTATCCACTAAATCGTCATGGAATTAACTGAAGCCACAGAGTTTGCCATAGCATTCTAATTATCTAAGCCCCAATATATTTAAGATATATATGAAACAGGAAATGCATGTTTTTCCTCAAGAAAAGAAAAGAAAAGAGAAGGAGATGCACGTCTGTACGTTGGACTATCTCCCAAGACTATGAAAGACACTGAACCCCCTTGTAACATTGTATTAAATAACTTCATACTGAAAAGTGAATATAAGGGTATATTTTTTCTTTTTACTTTATAATTTAGAGGAATATGGTGGGAATGCCATTACTGGGTTAGAACCAAGAACATCCAACAGTGCATGCACCAAAAAGAGGTGCTGAGTTAGTTAGGCTGGGCTTCCATTTATCCCAGTCCTTTCAAAAATTCTCAAAAAAAAAAAAAAAAAGCTTTATACAAATTTTGAACATCATGCTTTAGAAGTTTGACTATAAGAGGTTCTGCCATTTCAATATTTTGATAATAGGGGTGTCTTTCATTTTTACCTTTCCATATTTGATGGATTACTCGAAGAAAACATAAGAGATGCATGCATCAGTAATTTATGCTGAGTTCAGGAAGATTAAGAAGATTTTATAAAACTTGGATCAGATGGTAAAGTTATCATCCAACACCACATTGACCATGTTTAATGTGCTAATTTACCTAATTTCTGAAAAAAGAAATTGATGAGTTTGGAGAAATGAAAAACTGAGCACAGTGAGGGAGGTGCTCCCTTTGGTTGTTAACATCAACTTGCTATACAGATTATTCATAGTTATCAGATATTTCAGCTTTTCAGGCTTTTTCGCAAACTCTCATGAATTCAAGGCATATTCTTCTGAAGCGAAGGGGTTCATTTCTCTAGAGAGACGATGCTACAGTTGGTCTGTTCTTCTACCATCTCAGAAAATCTAGTTGTTCTCTAGGAACCTGCCATTATTTTGAAGGCACTTCTGAATTCTCAAGCATGGTTTCTGAAAGATAAGGTTTAGTTCCTGCAACAAGTATTATTCATGTAGAGAACGTATAAAAATTGTGAATTATCGCTTGTAGTTCTGTTGAGTAATGCAATGCTGTCTATTTCTTTTTTTTTAAAGTAAAGGTTGAGTTTTAGGGAAAAATATGTAACATGAAAACTAAGATTTGGTCAAAAAATGTAGATAAATTACTTAGTTTTTGCCTTATGGATTATGTGCGTCCATATTTGCTTCTCAATGTTCATTTTTGTCTGAAGAGGAAAGAGGATATTATCACTGCAATATATTAAAGTAGAATATTTTCCACTATAAAACTCAAAATTTTAATAATAAAATGAAAAAAAGAAGCAAAACTAGGAGTTTAGAAGAGAACCTTCTTCTCAACATGACATTTTGGAGCCATAGAACACCTAAAATAAGCACCAGGGGAAGGATTATCTTTAATAATCTTCTGTCCATACTTCCTCCAGTTCTTCGACCATCTGTTGTTACGGCAACAAATAATTTATAGACCATAAATTAAGGAGAAATTAAAGTTAAAACTGAGGAAAATGCTAATCAGTACTTGTGTCACTTCTTTGGTTCTTACTAATATACGTCTAGATTTTGGCTTTATCGTCTCAAAAAGTTGTCTGTTGATCAAGTCATGGCTCAAAGAGCTTTCATTCACACAGTTCATTTCTTCCCTAATCTTCTCTACATGAGTTCGAAGGGTGGTGTACTTATCATTCATTGTGTGGAGCGGAAGGCAAAGCTCTTTGTTTTCAGCACCCAAACATTCTAGTTCTGCTCCAATTTCCTGAATCTGAACATGCTAACAGAAAAATCGACATGAAAGATCTCTAAACAAATTTGACAAAAAATTCCTCACCACTCAATAGATAATTGATAATAGACTTCCTTTTGCTCTGTCATACAAGATTGCTAATCTTAACACCCACTGTGCAATTTTGAAATATTAAAATCAGATTCACAAGTGATAGCCAGGTATGATTAGCAGAAAATTTCCAAAACTTTTACCAAGTTCAGAAATTTTTAGTAAGAAATCAAGCAAGGAGAATATTAAGATTGTTTTAACAAATCTTTTTTTTTTCCTTCTCTTTGTTTCTTTTTCCTCTGATCGGTTGGCGTGCTTCTACCATCGCATGCAAATGCGTTAAGGATCGGAACTGCAACAACGAGGAATGATAACAAGTAGGATCAATAATAGTTGAACCAATAAATTTTGAATGTTCTTGGAGGACGCAAAGGATGGGGCAATACATGATAAAAATGGTTTCCATTATTTGAAACAGATTATTATTATTTATTGGAAAATGATTGTCAAATCATTTGGTCTATGAAAAATTGTAAATAACTATGGATTTCTCTATAAATATATTTTGACAGTGTCCAAAATCATTCACAAAAATTTACTTCTGCTGACCTCATCTTTATTAGAGACATTTCTTTGGATATCCATGATCTAGGTGAAAACTCTTCTCTCGCCATGCACACGTAAAATGAGATGAGACAAAGAGGTAGAAAGAAACACTCATCAGGGGCTGGATTCTTAGGAAAACAAGAAAAAGCACTAAAAACTAGAAAGTGCTCTTCGTTTTTGCACTTATGTATGTATGTATGTATGTATGTATGTATGTATGTATGTATCAAAACCCTTAAAACCATCATAAGCTCTCTCTCTCTCTCTCTCTCTCGCTCTCAGGTGGCAGGTGTGAGGACCCGTGCAGGCTTGTGTTTTGTCCCACATCGGTTATTCACTGGGTAGATCTTGGATACTTATACAAGATCAATGAACCCAAAAATACCTTCCAACTAGCCATTTTGGGTGAGGTCTTGGGTTGTTATAAATAGTATCAGAGCAGATCCTGCCTATAACCTATGTGTAGGAGATACAACAACACGGATCTATTGGGGCTGACCACGAGCCGTTCGTAGTGTTTGTGATTATATTTGAATGGATTTGAATTCTTAGCCTGATGAGGACGTCAGGGCTTGAACGAAGGGAGTATGTGAGAAACTGTGCGGGCGTGTATTTAGTCCTATATTGGTTATTTGTTGGTAGATCTTGGGTACATATACAGGATTAAGGAACTCAAATAAGACCTTCTGACTAGCTATTTTGGGTGAGGTCCTATATTGCTATAGTACGACCGTGCCTAGTGGAACATATTGGCCCACTGTTTGGAGTTGGTAGGAGCATCCGAATTCAATACTCAGATGAATGTTGTCGACTACTTTGGATTTCACGCAGCAAATATTGAATGCATGAGAGCCAAAAGTAAGCAGCTTCAACCTTTAACCTTGTTTTCTTGAGAGGCCCAACTTGGGGTTGGGGGACCGTCGACGCCAACCCGTTCTGCTCCTTCCTTCATTTTGTCCCCAGTCCGAGTGGATTGTTCTCCCGTAACCCAAGGAATCAGACCAACCTAATTTTGGTGTCTGTTTGATGTTTCTTCCTTTAATAGTGCATTCTACTCGTAGAGGTGGCATTCTCTATCAATGCTATCTCTATTTCTTATCCTTTCTCATTGCTACCATCTATGGCAAAAGACTTTTCTGGGTTTAAATTAGAATAAACATGCTCATAGCCTCGTACTCTGACTGTTTGCAAAGATTACATAGCTTGCCTACATATATTAAGTGAATTATAACCATGAGTTCATGTGATTAGTGTTTTCTTTTCGTTTTACAGCTAAATTACCGCTAAGAGACCAAATATGAAAAGTGACATGAAGTTCCGGAACAAAAATTAATTGTTACATGGGAAAAACTAGGAATTAAAGAGTGCATGGTGTATTAATGGATTAAATATGCAAGTATCCTTGAATTAATTGAAAGCATGTAAAATTATCTATATCCTCTATTTGAAAAACTCGTGGCATAGTGGAGTAATCTTGTGTCCAAGTGATGCTTCTTTAGCCGAGGTAATGGCTTGATGTTTGCTTTGGGATTCTTGAACGCATTTTTTACCTTAATTTTTGAATATTTTAATTTTTGATTTTCATGGATGTATCTATGTTCGCTGTTGTTGTAAAAATTTGGCCCTATCTCGGTACCGAGCAGGCTGAAGATGTCGGCGGGTTGTCTGTTTGGGTCATCAGGGTCTGAATTTACTGCTTTTGAGCCCCATTGAAGGGATGGGTTGTGTTGGTCATGCTCGGTTCGATGCTCCTACGCTATATCTAATTTGAAATGGAAAATACGGAAGTTTACTTAGCAGAGAATGTCCAACAAGGAGCACTCTAAAGTTTAAGCTGATCTCAAAAAATAGAGGAGGTTTGAAATAGTTAAAAGGCAGCATGGTTATAGGATTGAAAAAAACTTATCCAAAAGGCTTCTAGATGTTCTTTTTATCTAGCCAAGGGCTAGCACCACCGAGCAAATCAGGTACATGTATTGGCTGTTATAGTAACAACCCATATATATCACTCGAAGATCACACCAGCACGTTTCACCCATGCGGATAGTTCGCACATAGGAAACTGTCTAGATTATGGATTGAACGGCCACCAATTAGAGGAAAGTTTAAATTTGAAGAACTCCCTACACTCCTTTTAGATCAACCACATGACGAGCTCTCAATAATCAGCTTGCAGCTATATAGCAAGTTCTCATTGATCGGCCTGCCACGTTAGGGATAGTCAATTTCGAGATATATCACCTATGTTAATTAATTCGTCCGACTGGCCAAAAAATGGTAATGGCTCGACGTTGCATGCCAATGAAGTCTTCTAACCGCATTCACAGTTGACGTGGTTGGTTACTCCTTTTTGAACAGAAGTATGATCCCCATGCCTTTCTGAAGTGGAACTTAGAGCATTTTTTTGCATGAAAAACATTTTTTTCCAAGTTGCAACCCATCCACTTGAGACCCACAGCAATTTCAGTAGTTGTGGTGAAGTCGGGAGAGAGAGAAAGATGCCATTTTGTCGGTCAGTGGCATCGAGAAAGTCTTCGGAATGCGGCGGTCAACCGCTCCTTGAAGCGGAGAAACAAGGAAGCTGGTCTAATTACGGCAGGCCAAACTTTGGCCGTTGACCAGACTTAGTCCGCTCACCCACAAGTGCTTGGACTTGAATTAAAGTGGTGGGCCCAATCCCCCAACACCCAATCGTGCACGTGAGCCTAATCTCCAAGTGGAGTTAACTGAGATTTTCTTTCTTTTATCCTCCTGCCTCGTTATCTCAGTCGAAGTAAGGCAATATATTTCAAAATACTAGGTGGTATGGTGTTTATACATTAACTGAGATTTTGTTCTGATCAATCCTTTGTAATTTTAAATATTTTTACAGTTCAAATTAATGCTTGGAATGGCGCTAATTGATTTCGGATCTATTCAATTGGCTAATATTTTTATTTATTTATTCTTCTATGTTAGCCAAGATTTTTTGCATACTTCGGTCCTCTTCTTTTTTTTTTCCCAGAGACCACAATAACCTAGAACTTAGTTCATCTCAATGTCAGCTACTCGATTATTTTGAAAGTCTGGTAATTAGTTATATTGCTTCGCCAAAGAGCATATCAAGCATGATCTCGCTAAATCTTGTTTGGATCAGGGCTGATCTAATTTATCCGTGGTGTTGCACGGTGGCAAAAAAATAAAAAAAATGATCTCTTAAATATTTAGTCTATACAAATGAGCTAACATAACTATTTGGCCATAGGCAAATTTTAGTAATTTAGACTAAGCCAAGATAATTCACCAAAGTCCATAAAGAAATTCTCTAACTAAAAGCTGAAAAAAATAAATAAAAATAAGAAAGATAAAAATTTGCCAAGATCATGTGAGAATAAGAATGGAAGAGGCAAGAAATAATGCATACTAGTAAAAACAACACATGTATAGCATTGTTTATAAGTTCTGAACAATTCATAGGATTCATGTTCTTGTGTAATGCTTGATAAATTTGTTTACCATGAATCCGTTTTAGAATCATTTGGTAAAGGAAAAAATTAAAATAACTTGTCAATTTTCACAAATTGCACAAGTCGGCAGCATGCGCCATACTCAAGTCAAGTTAGATTATTAAAACTGGGTGGTTCACTGGGGTTGGCCATTGGATCACGACATAATGGTTGGGCATTCAGCCCCACCTTGACTTGACCAAATTTATATTTTTGTATTTAAATTCGTAATGGTTAGGCTCACTTTGAACAAGAGGGACTTGGCTCAGCTTAACTATCGCAAACCATCAACATCTTCTGGTGGTTGAATTGAGAAATGAAGCATGCTCTAACATCTTCCATTGCACTCGGTGCAAAAGCCAAAACTCCACTTCAAATAATTTCATATTTGCACGTAAACCGACTGCATCCTTTACAACAGGTTTATGAGAGATAGAGTTGAAATCAGATCAGATACCAATATATCCATATCTATATTTATTTTATTTGATAAATATATATACGGATATAGATATAAATTAAATGCATATATTAATATCCATATTTGTTTTAAACAGATACAGATATAAATCAAATATTAGAAGTATGCTATAAATATAGATATAAGTTGGACAATTAAAATTGATGATATAGGATCAAAGATATTACTAAGTCGTAGGTGAATCAAATTAATAGGATGCTAATATGGTTATATATTTTTTCTTTTAAGTTCATGGGTGTTATATAAAATTAAATAGGGTTACGATTAGAATCGGATATTCGAATACATATTGGGTAGTTATCTATCCATATCCATATCTATTTTTTTTTGATGGATATATATATAGATATGGATATTAGTTGGATACTTAAATTTCTATCAATTTTTGAATAGATTTATATATGAAAATGGATCTTATCCACTTTCATCTCTATCTCGAGCCATCCGACAAGGGCCATTATATTTAGTTTAAAGAAATAGTGACAATGCTTAATTGTTTAACCTATTTAACTTGATTCAACTGGTTCTAAATTGGATTAGTTTATCTGCTTAATAAAATAGTCTGATTTAGTTTTGAATTTTTGAACCATTTAATGAATAAGTTAGATTTAGATTGATATGTTTTTGATCTACCTTATATTCGATCTGGCCGCTCCTAGTTGAGTGGATGGTCCCCCAGATTTTGCACATATTCACTGTTATTGTTTGTTGCTTTTAGACATCCACTGCTCAAGGAATGATTCTTTCCATCAGACATTCTTTACAAACCCAATTTTATTATATTCGTCACGTTACAGCTACAAATGTTCTAAATTGACTTGAGCTACGGTGCACTAGTCATTGCTCCCAAGGTTTGGGCCCCGCCCAGGCCAATTCTCCTTATGATGATATGGGCATCCCTGTTTTTGACCAATGGTATGTGCCTAAAAATATATGACATCAATGGAGTATGGAGTGGAATTAACTTGACAGGATGGTTTTATCTTTCGAAGCATGATTGATCTTCTTTAATAACATCAATCATTGAATCATGACCTGCATATATCTCAAAGCACTCTAAACTCTTACATTTATCCATCTGCATAGATTTTAAAACAACTATTATACGATCCAACTGTAGATTCATGCGTAGGTGAAAGATACAACCCCTGTCCTATTTGACATGCGTATGGCTACTACTTCTTTGTGTCCTATAGCTAGTAGTACATTAATTGTAGATTGGAGTATACCTATGGTATGTAACCTTTTTTTGGTGAGAAATGTTTATTGATGGAAGAGTGAATGTTACCATCTCTTGCGAGTGGATCGAGCAATGCTCGCCAATTATCAATGTAATTAATTTATTGTTGATTGAAAAATGAAAAGTAAAATAAAGTTTGTCTGAAGAACAGGAGTTGAAAATTGAAGCAGTCTAGATATCTTCCCCTCCCAACATATTAGGAACTGCAGGATATATGAGGTTAGAGCTTCAAACCATTTAGGTGGTGAGGCAATTTCACGCCTCTTTTGGTTGAAGATGGTTATTGATGGAGGGAAAATTAGACCATCCCACAAAATACAATTAAAGCACCTGAATCCGACGGCAGGCGTAATATCAATAAGGATGACCTCGGCAAGCATGGCCTCGACAAGCACGATCTCGACAAGCATGACCTCGGTAGGAACGACCTCGGCACGCATGGTCTCGGCTGAGCAAAGCCTGATTGACCTCGAGCCAACCCCGACTCCACCAAAAGTCAAGCCGGACCGCCTAAGGAAAGGACCACCAAATCCTCCATATCATGGATCAAATCCCACAATCTCTGCTACAACGACTGTCAATATTTGAATCACGTAATTTCAACCGATCGCCAGCTAGTCCGAAATCTCGGCCCATCTAAGGTCATTCATTTAAACCAAGATTTGTGCAATCACGTCCGATTGCGTGTAACCGCTACACCCCCTCCTATAAAAGGGGGGGACTCTAGGGAGATCTTCTTCTTCCCTTGCCAGAAAACACCTCTCCATTAAGATATCTCCAAAGTCCCTCTCCGACTTAAAGCATCGGAGGGCCTTCGCCGAATCCTCCGACCAAAAGCTTTTTGCAGGTCCGCCGGAGACAGCCGTCTGCCACCACGCTGCAGCAGAAGCTCCTCCTCCCCGGTCCGCGGTCACCCCCGGGACTATTTTCCAGCAACAGTTATGTTATACCCAAACTGGCCTTATTTGTGCCTCATATCGTTGGGATTTAATTTTGGGTATTGATTAAGCTAAAAGAAGGTGAAATCTAGGCTGAACCTGATCTATTTTAAGTTATTTAAGAAGTCGTAACATATGGTGGTTCATGTTTGTTTATAAAGTTCAAGGAGGATCATAACTTGGATGTAAATTATGCCACAAAGAGCGATATTGATCCTAGACGTCTTTTGTAGGAAAAAACAACCTACTTGTGCTTCTGGGCAGATAACATTCAAGAGTCAAAACATTTTTTCTATTTGGCTATAAATATCACCTGGAATTTTGCTCTGTCTGTATTGTAAGAGTTCATTTCCAACTAAGAATTCTAAACCATAAGAATTTATATGTAGCTTGACAACACCCTTGTTAATAAAAAAAGCCATACCAGTCAAAAATAGACAAGGCTTGAAAATGTTGTCGATCATTGAAATTCTAATTGTCCAGCTTGAAAACACTTGAATACTTATAAAGCTGTGAGTAATTCATCTAGAATTAGAAGATTTTAGAGAAGAAATATTAACCTTATGACTTTATTCATTTCCATAACAATGCAGAACCTTACCGAAGAGCCTAGCTGAAAAGTATTATTTAGATTTTTTGGGCTTATATTATACCTAAGATCTACCTAATGCATAGTCGATATGAAATTAAACCCACGCACAAGTCCTCACATACTCTCCTCATTTAAGCTCTAGCATCCTTACCATAAGAGTCCAAATTCATTCACAAGTACCACAAATCCAATCACAAACACTACGATCAACTCGTGGTCAATCCAAATAGACCCATGTCGTAGTGTCCCCTAATCCACGTAGGATAGGGTTAGGTCAACTCCGATATTATTTATAACAACCTAAGATCTTAACTAAAAAGCTAATTGGAAGGTATTATTTGAGTTCTTTAGTCCTATATAAATACCCAAGATCTACTTAGTGCATAGCTGATGTAGGACTAGCCATGCATGCACAATTTCTTACAATCTTCATCTTTTAGGTTACAAAGTTGATACAATGAAAAATATTGGACATTTTTTGTGCTTCTATCTATGCATTTTTTTTTGCTAAGGTTCTTACTAAAAAGTTAGATTTACCACCTAAATTAATTTGTGAAAATTAGACTTTATATTGTATTCTCTTTCTCTCTCTCTCTCTCTCTCTCTCTCTCTTTTAACTTTGATCTGTTTGGCACTTTTTTCTTCCCATCCATGTGAATGCCAGAAAATTCAGGGTCTTAGAGAACTCGGTTGGTGTAAAAAAATATAAAATATATAAATAATCTATCTCATCCTATTAGCTTAAGCTTTTAGAAAAAGTGGTGATTTCAACATGGTTTTAACGACAATGAGGTTAGTGTGCACAGGCATGCTACGACATCTGATTAGCCAGAAATATGATATGGGGATCGAAGGAAGAAAAGAAAATAGCATGGGTCAAGGTGCTTTAACCTTCAATAACTTTCATCATGGTCGCATTGGCATTCAAAAGTAGATAAGAGATCTAGCACTGGGGTACAATAAGAACGTAGTATTGAGCTGATGTTGGGGTGTAGCATTAAGCTACGGTAAGGGTATAGCATTGGGCTATGGTAGAGATCTAAATTACGCTTACTCCTAGGATAAAAGCTACTGATAAAGCTAAGATAAGATAAAAACATGTATTTGATTAATTGTTGAAGGGTCTCTTTATAAAGTATAATTCTCACTTATTTATACCAACAAATAATAACATCATACTTTGATGGTTGTTCCATGCTTGGCCTCCACTCTTAGCAGTTTTAGTATCTGTAACCAGTTATTTTCTACTATGCACGTTTGTCATCATAGTTACTTCACAATCGTCAAGCCGATAATGTCTTTTAAACATAAAACTTAGTTCTGCATTTGAGACTATCTTTGAGACCACTTCAATCACTTCCGATCTACTTTGATGTATGAGATTAATCACGACTAAGTTTTAGACTTTTGGCTTGCTCATGATTGAACTCTCCTTCTTCCGTCTATGCTTCTATACTTGATGAATTTTGTTGTAGTTGAACTTTTTCCAGTTCAATTAGGGTCACGTCAGTCTCACTTACTTTAGTTTTGTCGTACCTAATCCATGTGACGCTTGCTCTCGACTGCTAATTGGATAATTGAGATGGGGTATAAACAACCTGCTTAGTAAATTATTGCTTAAGATGAGTTCCCAAAGAAGAAGAATTTTTTCTTCATCTTCTTCTTCCTCATCATCGCCGTCTTCTTTTTCTTCCTCGTCGTCATTGTCTTCTTCTACTTCTTTCTTCTTTTGAATGACAAATCTCAAAAGTCATTTCCAGATCGACATCCCTTGAAATTTATACTGAATTAAAAAGAAGGGAAAAAAATCCTATAACCACAATAGTGCAGATTGAAACAGTATTTGAGATTATCTCCATAAACTATTGTCAATTGTTCTTCATAAGGTTTCCTTTTTTTTTGGGTGGGTGATAGTTCACAAGGTTTATATCATATGTTCATTTGAGCTCTAACTCACCATCCCCTGTTGGGTAAAATTCCACTTTATCTCCAAGAGGCACCTTCTTTGCATCCTCTGGTGCACTCATAATCATCATGAAAAAATGTCAAGCATTTTTTTTTGGAAAGAAAAAAAATTGACGAATGCAATGGAAACTGCCACCTTTGAGATCAAATCTGGGATCAGAATGCCAAGCAAATCAACACCTAATAGTCATCAAATTCCGAGAATGAAACAAAATCCAGCAGCCACTATGTTTTAAGGAAAATTTCATAATAACTCAGTTCTGCTCAAGGATAGATATTAGCAAGTCGAAAAATCAATTTCTCCTGTGGTTCAATTGGGTTCTTATTGTTTAAATTAACAAAACAGAAGCTGTTCATCATAGTACTAATCAACTTGGTCATGAACTGAACCACCAATGACATTTGATATTTAATGCTGAAACATTCTATATATACATAAAAAGCAGAACTCTACAAGAGCATGAAGAGCACATTAAAGCCAAGGAGTAGGTGTAATTTGCTCGACTTTAAACTTGTGGATGCTGAAGAATTCTTCCCGAGATTGCGGTCGCAAGTGCAGCTGTAAAATTTGGATCTTTTGTCAATGATGAGGCCATCTGCTCCACCAAAAGTCTTTGGAATTCTGGCGACTCTATTTCCCTGGATGCCCTCCCAAAATCCGGTCGCAGTCCTTGTTGCGTGAGGTCAAGGGTGATTGTTGGGCCTGGAGAGTTGATGGAGACCGAGCACGGTAGTGATCCATTGTGGCAAGAGCCATGAGCTAGTTCATTCTGCGAAGGGTGGCCATGGTTGTGCTCGCCTTCATATGTTGCTACCAAGAATGATCTATCTTCAGCACTCTTCTGAACCTAATGGTAGCAAATCATGGTCAAAATAGTTCAGTAAATTATTTCATTGATGGATGATGCTATTAGGAGACAAGCGAATTCATAGCTTTAAGTTTAATATTTCTTTTTTCTTTGTTTTTTTTTTTTTTTTACTTAGGCGTACCTTCTTCTTAACAGGACAGGAAGGAGCAAAGGAGCATCGAAAGTAAGCTCTAGGAGAAGGATTGTCTCTGGTGACCTTCTGACCATACTTCCTCCATTGATATCCATCCTTCACCACCTAAGAACAACAAAAGATGCGATCGGAAATAAAAAAATTTGTTCATTTGGAGCAAGTATATGTTGCTATTTGTTTTTTTTTTTCTTCTTTTCCCCCTCAAAATATATGCTCCTTTGTTAATTTATCTAATGACAGGACTCACCAGACTCGAATCGGATGGGTCTGTTTTCACATAAATCTTGGAGATCTTGGGCTTAGGATCTTCCCTCAATCTCTTGCAAGAATCTTCACTTGATGTGCTCTCGACACGATTGCTGAAAACATCGGTCCTCTCGGGAGTCTTGTCACCGAAACTGATCGTTTCGAGGCTCTCACTCTTCCTCTTTCTCGATGGCGAATCGGCCCCTTCTCTTTAGGAGATGTGGTCATGAAATCAAAAAACTGGCTCCGGAGGGTGCTGTAGTTGGCGTACATGGCGCTAAGCAACTCATTCAACTTCTTGTTCTCCTCACTTATCCGATTCAACTTGGCCTCCAAATCTTGGGTCTGTTTTGTCCAACATATCATCATACTGACATCAGAATTCCGCAATCAAGCATGCTTGAGAGAGAGTAGTGACATTTTTTTAAGCAGGAAGCAAAGAACCTACCTCATCTTTTATCGAATCCCTCCCTCGGACATGCATGGGATTGGTATGAAGCTGCTCCCTCTTTAAAATCTGATGGTGATAAAAAATTATCAATAAAATGAAATCTCTCAAGTTTGATTATAAAAAGCTAAGCAGCCAAAGTTAATAAACTGTTATATGCTCACCGGAGCTTGGTCGGGGAACGAGAGAGGTCCGACACTGAGGTCGAGACTCAGGGAGGAGCGATCGATCCACGCGGAGTCCATGAAGGATGCAAAACCCTGTGCGTAGTGTCTATCGGATGGACTCCTTGTTATTTATTTTTTTTGAATGGAGAGAGATGGGAGGATTCAATGAGGTCCCTTATATAGAAGAAAAGTTCGGATTCTTCTTGGGCCTTGAGGGGAATCTGTATGGAAATGAACAGAGAAAGGGATGAATCACCACGTATTTTGTGATCTCATCCCCAAACGTCACCCTCCGGGTCCTGCAAAGAACTAGATGGAGAAAATTCTGCACTCGATCTTCTTCTTGGGGAAGGATTTATGCTGTGGGTGAGGACTGTCGAGGGTAAAAAGAGTGGGAGACGCGTCAGCCTGAATTTGATGGGGAGAAGGTTCCGTGTCGGCCATCCAATTCATTGACAGCTAGTCTAATGGTGGGCGTCAAGGTCAAGCTCTTCGGCTAAATCCCAAGAAATGACAAAGTTTGGAGTAGGACTGTTAACGAGCGGAGCTCGAGAAGAGCTCGGCTCGGCTCGTTTCACAGGAGCTCGGGCTCAGGCTCAGGCTCGGGCTCCGTAACGAGCTCTGTATTGAGCTCGAGCTCGGGCTTGCTTGGCAAAGCAAAGGCTCGAGCTTGAGCTCGTAAAGCTCGTTTCAATTACGAGCTCCAGAACCGAGAGCCCAGGCTCAATAACATGCTATTTTTCTCTATGTGGTTAGATTTTTATGAAATATGGTCATGAAATAAGATTTTCAGTGGGAGACTAGAGCTTGTTTGAGCTCGTGAGTTGCTTGGGCTCGAACTCGAGCTCGGGCTCGGGTGTAAACGAGCTTCATATTGGGCTCGAGCTCGGGCTCGTTTGACTAACGAGCCGAGCCCGAGCCGGGCTTTTACCGAGCCGAGCCCGAGCAGCTCGGCTCATTAACAGTCCTAGTTTGGAGTCCCTCGATTTTCCCCCCTCCTCCTTGCGTTTCCAGAAGGACTTTAGCTTTACCTTAGGTGACACGTTTGCTGTAAAAATTTCCGTGTGGTGTCAACATTTCCCTATTGCCTACCCTATTTTTCTCCTCTTGTTTTTGTCTATTTTTGGCTTGACCCCACAAGGCTAATCCTTCAGGCCGACATAGGTTTGCTTCAATCAAATAGCTGTTGCATTCTTAGATTCGGCATGATTTGGAAATATTGGCAAAGGCATTGGATCCTTTGGACGGAATTCGGGAACCACGGGAATTGACTATGGAGTCTTTTAATATTGGGGACATCGATCCTATGGAATTCCATGGTGATTTGTATCATTACGGAAAAATTTCGGATACTAAGTCTTGTCGTCCCACCGAATTTGATGAATGATGGGTGTAGGGTAATGGCGCCCACATGAATGCACTTGAATGCCTATAATTAGCCTTTGAGGTTGAGAGGTTGAGAGAAATCATGTGCCCTGAGAAGGTTTAGTATGCTATCCATCTTCTCAGGATGTCGGAGTATTAAATAATTTGGCAAAACTTATAGTTTGACCCCCTCGATTTTGCCCAAGTTCCAAATAACCCCTCTCGAGTTACACTTTGAATGCAATACATTCCTTCCTTCTATCTCCGTTAATTGGATGTTAAGTAATTTTATTTTGCGACTTTCATATGATAACTTAAAATGCTTACGTTTAAAAATGGCTCACGTTTTCCATTCTATCCGATTCTCATCCTCTTCTTTTCATTCTCCTTGTTATAGGTGCTCCAAGATTGCTACCTCCCCCACCATGGACTACCCGGGCAAAGCCAAATAGGTTAAACTATAATTTTCTTAGGAACTTTTCAATAAAAACTTGTTACTTTAGGGCCTTCTACTAGACTATGAATATATTACCCATAAATCTAATAATATATTAGACACAACCATTATTAGCAAACAATATCCTAATGCACAAAATTTATGTAGCTAGAAGTCGCTTACATTTCACTTTCCTAATTTGACCTATAGGTTTTAAAATCAATTATCAGTATTAGGCAAGCCCTAGGACACCCTGTTGCATTCATATCTACAAAATGAGCACATTGACCTATAAGGTCAGTAGCCAAAAATTCCATGAAAAACTACAATAGCAAACATTTTACACAAGCTAATTTTGTCTTAGAAAAGTGATTAGTCTGGGTTCTAATTCTATATCTAAATACATGCAAATGGTTATGCATGGGATATAAATATCCTTTTTTTTTTTTTTGTGGGGGGGGGGGGGGGGGGAAAATCAAAAAGGGGGGAA
>JAOXJJ010000001.1:6558669-6575644 GCA_025769935.1 Phoenix roebelenii
TTTGGTACAACGGTGCCTCACACCCAATGGGTGTGGGTGCAGCCTATAAAATCAGAAGAAGGGATATAGTGCAAAGAAGAAGGGACCAACACGTGGTTTTTCCAAATAAAACATCTGGAGTGATGAGCCGCAAAGGATACCATCCAGTTTGCAGCATTGTTCGCCTTCCTTTAGATATAACTAGCCTGAAAGGAAGCATACTCACCCAAACGATTGCAAATATCATGGAGCAGTTACATCCCACCGGCATCGTGCCCCTGACTTTGAATCGATTTGATCATCGTGGCTGAGTCCCTCTCAAGGAGAACACGGTTCGCACCCAAAGCATGCCTTGCATAGCTGATGCCCTCCCATGCGGCTCTAAGCTTAGCACTGATGACAGACTGATCAAAGATCTGCCGATCCCCGGCCGCCACCAATCTGGCCTCATGATCTCTGATGACAAACGCAACACCGTTGCGACTCCCTCTTTCGCCGACGTTGCCGTCGAAGTTCACTTTTAGCTAGGGGGTGGGGGCTCTGGAGATGAACACAGTTCTGTACGCTACGAGAGCGGAATGGGAACCTCAAATTTTTCTAGCCATCCCAAGGGACGATGACATAGTGATACCAATGACCTCATTGGAGAACACCACAATGCAACAGTTGAATATTCTTGGAAAAGATCTTTCTAGTATAACATAGCAGCATACTCAATTGACTGTAAATGAAAACTAAAGGATGAAACTTTCTGTAAATCAGAACAAAGAGACTGATTTTTTTAGTGGACAATTTCTGATGCCCGCCGCATGAAGAAGAGCTCTATCCACCACCGCCCTCAGATGCACTCCTCTAACCTCAAAGATCTGAGCATTTCTATCTAGCCAGCAGTGGTAAGTCAGGTAAACTGCCCTGATCACCTGCTTCTCAAGGCCAGGCGTCCATAAGGAATCCTCTAGGAAGATTAGGAAATCTTTGGTCGACGTCCATCCCTGTCATGGGTTGGAGAAGGCTGAGGCGCACTCCTAGATCTGGGCTGCCGCGGACAACCAAAGAGGACATGGAAGATAGACTCCTTCAACTTCGGGCAGGCTACATAGCTTGGGGGATACTCACCCTCGCCAAGCTAGCACGCCCCTAGTGGGCAAGCAGTTCCAAGCCACCTTCCAAACAAACATGGCCACTTGGTGGTGGATATGCAGTCTCCAGATCCAACCCCCTCAATTCATCGAGCCGATGTCCTCCTCACTAGCCTGAGTAAGTCCCTGGCTTTCACCTCCGGCCTATCAGTCTTGCTCCAAACCCTCCTATCCTCAACCTGCCCAGTAGGAATTGGCAGTGACAAGACTTGCTTGGCTAGCTGCTCCCCAAATAACTGCTGGACTAGGTTCTCATTTCATCCCCGCTCTCTTGGTGCAAACAGATCACAAAATTTGCGCCTCTCTAGTCAACCATGGTCAAACAAGGTGGGCCAGCTGCACAATAGTACCTTGGACAACCATTTGTCTCCAAAGACGTCAATAGCTCACTCGTCGCCAATCTTCCATCTAATCTCCGAAATAACCAAAGAGGCACGTGTGTAGACCTCTCTCCAAATAAAGGAGCTATGCCGGCCAGTGCGGAAGACCGTCGGGTCAGCCGGATCCCCATGCTTGGCCCTTATCCGGGAGCTCTAGAGATTCGCTGGTTCCAACATAAATCTGGTTGCCAATCTGGTAGCGAGAATCTTTCGCCGCTCGATCAGGGAGTGAATCCTTAACCCACCACTGTTGGATGGCTGACAAATTGTGTCCTACGCTAGCAAGTGGACACCACTACTACTCCCATGCCGCCCCTAGATGAAGCTTCTGAACAGCTACTCCATGCACTATAATGGCGCGATAGGCACCAAGTTATTGAATAACAAATAAATAGGAATCAAGCTGAGAACTGATTGTACCAATGTGACTTTGCCCATTATAGATAGAGTGTTCGCCTGCCAGCCCTCCAACCTGCACCTGATGCCCTGCTCCATAGAGGTGCACTACCCCTTGCAAAGTTGTCGTTCTGTGATCGAAACTTCGAGATATCTCAAGGTTCCCACTTGCTCCTTAATCTCCACGATCTCCATGATAGCAGGCTTCACACCTAGATGGATCTTCGGGCTGAAGCAGATAACTGATTTTGCCAAGTTGATATTCTGACCAGATGCTGTGCAGTACTACTCCAGCACCCTCCGGATCACCAAGGCCGACCTTCTCATCGCCCAAGCCAACAACAAACAATCATCCTCGAATTGTAGATGCGAGATCTGAACCGAGTCCGGTGTCGGCGTGTAGGTCTCTACCTCCTGCCTCACTAAGGCGAGCCAGAGCGCTCTAGACAAGGAGTCTACATAATTGGTAAATAGGAGTGGTGATAGGGGGCAACCTTATCTCAGTCCGACCGAAGACTCGAAGAACTGCATTGGAGAGCCGTTCACCTGTAAGACAAAGGACGGGGCCTGAATGCATCCCTAAATCCACTTGATTCAAAGCGGGTGAAAGCCGAAGCACTCCAGGGAATGTGTCATGAAATCTCACCTCATCCTGTTGTAGGCTCTCTCCATGTCGAGCTTGACACCCATTAAACTCCTACGTCCTGATGCCCTCTAGAGGTCAAACATGAACTCTGGAGCAATGAGCACATTATTGGAGATAGACTGGCCTCCAACAAAGGTCCCTTGCTCAGGGCAGACGAGTTTAGGCAGGATGCCCCACATCCTCCGGTCCAAAATTTTCACCATCGCCTTGTTAAGAGTAGTGCACAAACTGATCGACTGGAAGTGGGCCGACTTCGTAAGATCCTGCCTGTTGGGGGGCAAATGGGGGATCCGAGACTTTAGTCCCACATCGAAAGAGTAGCGGAAATGATTGTGCTTTATAAGGAGGGGTCACCCCTTCCCTCGCAAGGTGCCCTCCTAAGAAAGGGACAAAATCGTGAGGGTAGCGTACAACGCGCCCAAGGGGCTAGTACCTACATGGACCCCTAAGGGTAGCGCACGATGCGCCCAAAGCGGACAATACCTTGCATTGGGACACAGTCACTTTTCTGCTCTAACAGATGGCACTAGAGGAGGGGTCCTGCCGGAACTTCCCCGCACGAATCCTTCCCGTTGAGGGGGTAGTATTGGGGGGCGGATGGGGGACCCAGACTTTGGTCCCACATCGGAAGAGTAGTGGAAATGATTGTGCCTTATAAGGAGGGGTCACCCCTTCCCTCACAAGGCGCCCTCCTAAGAGAGGGACAAAGCTATGAGGGGCTAGTACGCAGACCCCCAAAGTAGACAATACCCATGCTCTGGCTGAGCTGCTTCAGTACTTTCCATCGCCAAGGCGCCCTCCTAAGAGAGGGACAAAGCCGTGAGGAGCTAGTACCTACGCGGACCCCCAAAGCAGACAATACCCATGCTCTGGCTGAGCTGCTCCAGCACTCTCCATCGGCAAGGCGCCTTTTAAAAAAGACAAAACCGTGAGGGTAGTGTATGACGCGCCCAAGGGGCTAGTACCTATGCGGACCTCCAAGGGTAGCGCACGATGTGCCCAAAGCGGACAATACCTTGCGCTGGGACGCAGTCACGTTTCCGCTCTAACACTGCCTTTTCGGGAGCAGGGTGATGAAGGTCTGCTTCCAATCATATGGGATCGCCATCGATAAGAAAAACTGCTGGATAGCTGATGCCACCTTCTGTCTGATAATCTGTCCATACCTCCTAAAGAAGATTGGGAAAAACCATCCGGCCCTATAGCCTTGTCCTCACCCAAGGACCAGAGGGCTTCCTAGAATTCCGCCTTTGACACCAGACTGACCAAGGCTGTATTCTCAACCTCTGAGACCTCCATCGCCGGAGCTGGCTTGTCACCCCCACCAGCACCACCCCGCTAATCGGTCCACCTCGACTGCTCCAGAGTCTGCCTGATAACTTTGGGGGTCCTTAGTCATCTGCCCGCTACTATCCCTAATCTTGCAGACTCTGTTCCTCTGCATTCGAATGATGGTCGACTAGTGGAAAAATCTCGTATTTCGGTCTCCTTCCATGATCTACTGAATGCGAGACTTCTGTCTCCAGAAGACCTCTTGCTGCATAAGGAGGGAGTGATGTCTGGACAACATGGCCTTGAGCTCCCCCAGCTCTTAGTTGGACAGGCCACCCCGGTGCTCCTCTAGAGACTGGAGCCTGGCAATAGAAGCTTCAGCTTCCTCCATTCTCCTGAAGATGTACAACAAATAACTTGTTAAACTTGATCATATGTTATTAATAGTTAACATGACAAACATTATCTATTTTATAAAATAGGCGAGGAAGCTCAAGAAAGTTTTTTTGACCGTGGGGAAATTACTGAAGAAACGAGTGTACTGTCATGTCAGTAGCACTGTACAAGGCTTATGTAGCTTTTGGATTAGTGGCACAAAATATGTGCACGACTTTGAAGCGTAACGCCATGGGGTATCTAACTGTTCGTGCGTTGCAATCCATATGCCAACACTGAAGAACCATTTTGGCCTTTGCTAACAATGCCTTGAACCTTTCTTATCTTTTGTTTTGGCTAAGACAATACCTGGACCTTGAAAAAATAAATGGATTGAATTAAAAATGCAACAAGCCAATTTACAATTGAATTGCTATCCGTCTTGTGTACTATAATGGTAGAAGCTTATCTAGATGTTGCATGGTGTACCTGGCCTCATCTGCAATTGTACATCTAGATAGTTTCTTCTACTTCCAAGCCAGATGTCAGTGGTGTTTCAATTAAACTCATATTGCCTATCTAGCGGACTCAATTGAAAGTGATATGGTAAATATATTAATTATTAATTATATATAAAATAATGAATAATGGAGAGGGTATGTACTCCTTTCAAGCTGAAAATCAAATCAATAATCAAGCATCAAAGCTAAAAATTTACATTGCTAATCATTTATAGCATCAAAAATTCTAGAGGTCAAAATTAAGTATTTTGGTGGGCTTTAACAAGTGAGCGCATAAAAAATGTACAATAAAATCATAATATGATTGTATTTTTATGATCTAAGCATTAAAATCTATTAATTTTTAATATATATATATTTTAATATATTTAGATTGCGATCAACAAGGTGAATTTTTTAATTTAAATATTTTATTATGTATTTTAGAATACTGGCATAATTGAAATTATTTTTTTTGTTGTTTACTTGATTTAGTAGAATATGAAATTTTTGGCTTTTAAGAAATTTTAGTAGTATAGATCATAATCGATGGTATGGATTTTATATTTAGATGCTTAATTATTTTTAAGAATAGGAGTAGATAGTTTCTTCATGAGAGGAGCATAGCATAGAATTATTTGAATATTTTAAGAATTTTCTTGACCAAAATTAGGACTCTTTATAAACAAGAGAGGAGGCAGAAAATAGTTGAGCTATAGCGTGTATGGAATCTGTACAATATAACAGTGGTTTTTTGAAAACTAAAAAGATAAAAGAACTAAATTTTAAGAGGACATGAAGGGTAATTTCAGAAAAATATAAGAATGTGAATTATATAACAAAACCCAGTGAAGTGCTGGTCGTCTCTTCTTTTGAGCCATGGGTCTTTGTTCGAGTCATTGCAAGACGAATGAAATGAAATATGAGAGAGAGAGAGAGAGAGTCAGTTCAAGCGGCTGTTTGCACAATTTTGAGAAAATAATTTTTATGCGTGATAGTTTCGGTGCTCTGACCGAACCCGAAATCTCTAGCCTGTTTGAATTGGAAATTTGTCTTTTTTTTTGTAAAATAAGGTGCTTTTGAGCTGTATTAATAGTAAACAAGTAATGGTTACAAAATCAAGATATACAATAGCCTACCCTTAAAAACAAAAGCCAGCAATAGCTGTACAAGATAAGGTAGTAGAGTGAAGGATATCAATGTAGCAACTAAACACAGGGTAATGAGGGGAACAAAAATCCAGTGAAGAAGTAAAATACAAGTACGAAAATGTGATTCACTCATAAGACACCAAACACAACCACAGATATCATAATCAGGCCACCTGCAGAAGTCCAAACCTTGTGCAACCGGAAACCAATGGATTGCAGAAATTTGGTGCCTCATATAGGAATAATTTCCAAGAGAACTAGAATAGCATGGTCATTGACCCGCACTGGTAGCCACTTGGAAGATGATATCTGATAGCTGGAAGAAATAAGACCACAATAGTTGGAATAATCAGTGCATAGTGATTGACTCTGCAAACGGTGCTCCCAGAGCAAGCAAGAGGCACAAATAGCAGACTTATGATCAGATCATAAACAGAACTTTCAGGACCTGAAAGCTAGAACCAGCAGGGGAGTCTTTTTGAACAAGAGGATGCAGAAAAAAAGGTTCAAAATCTGGCAAAAGCTGTGCTCGCAGGTGTTGGAAAAATACTTCCTGAGATATAAAAATAAAATAACAACATGTCGAAGAAAATACACATAATCCCAGAACAAACTACATACCAGAAATTGGAACCACCAGACAATTCCAAACGCCTCTTTTTTTCTGCCATGTGGAAAATACTCCGAATACAATGCTCAAGCGTCCTCGGAGTAGCAGGGCTGGAAGTAATTTGAGATTTATCCACATTAATAGCTTGTTCAGAAATAGAGCAATAAGCATCCATTATTGAAAGTAGACAGATACAATCCTTGATGGTTGCTTTGGCAATTAACAAACAATCATCAGCAAAGAAGACGTGTGAAATTGCAGGTAACCCCCCTCAAGGATAAGATAAACAAGTATGGTTATCATGGACATTCTTATCTAAGACCCCGTGTTGGATAAAACCAAAGAGTCAGTGAGCCATTGATTAATCAAGCAAACTGAGAATGAAGGACACATTGTTGCACCATAGAAATAAATTTAGCATGAAGCCCAAAGTGATCAAGAATGTTAATTAAAAAGACCAAGAAACACGATCATAAGCTCTTTCTATATCTAGTTTTATCATCGTCGGACTTCGTGAAGAAGAAGCCCTTGTTAGAGAATGCATCAGCTCCTGAGTCAGAAGAATCTGGTTAAAGATACTCCCGCGTTGAATGAAATTAAGCCTCTTGTTCTAGTGATATAAGAGTAGGAAAGATAGATTTTAATCTATTGACAAGAATTTTTGCCACAATTTTATAGATTGTGTTGCATAAACTGATAGGTTTATAGTCATGGACTTGTTCAAGGTTGCTAAGTTTAGGGATCAAAGCAATATATGTTCTCTTCCAGGCAACAGGCATTCCAGCAGTTGTAAAAACATATTGTATAGATCGGATAACCTCTTGTTTGATGATGTGACAGAGTTCAATAAAAGTTGGAGACCCATCTGACCCAGGTGCCTTGTCGGGGTGCATGCTCCAAAATAGCCTCTACTATCTCCCCTTCAGTAATATCCTTGGACAGTAGTAATCGCTGGTAACACCACAGGTAGAGTAACTTCCTGTTGCCATGGTTGAACAGACCACCTTTGTTTAAAATAATCTAACAGCAATTGTTGAATCTACATTGGATTGTAATTTGTAAACTATATCCCCCTGGTCTGATCGGTACCGCGTAATGCTATTGCAATGCCGTCAAAAGACCGCCAATCTATGAAAGAATTTAGTGTTGGCATCTCCATCCTTTTAACTAAGTAACCCCAGGTTTTTGTCGCCAGAAAAGCTGCATATGCTGGAAGTCAGAGAGTCCCCTATGGTGAGCTTCCAAAATTTATAATTGATAAATGGTCCCATTTAATTGCTGCCCTTTGCAAAATAAATTTCCTGTTCATTGTTTCCGCATATTGAGTGCTTGTTTGGTATTGTCAAGAAAGATTGCCCTCACAATGCCATGCTTGATGAATAACCTCTTGAACCCTTCATAAAAAGAGCCAAAACTTCTCAAACGGGAATAGGATGAGACTAGAAGCATATCTAGCTTGATGGGTTACACAGGATTCAGGATAAAAGACAATCCAAGTATCAGAAGCAAAAGCTCTGTCTAACTTTTCTCAAACTCGAGAACAGCCAAACGAGTTGTTGCACCAAGTATAGGATGGCCCTGGTAGCCCATGTCGATAAGGCCAGTCTGTCTAAGAAAGGAGTGAAACTCCCGTACTTCACAATCAATGTGGAAAGGCTTACCTTTTTTTTTTTTGGGTCCTCAGGAGAAATAATACAACTACAGTCACCCACAAGGAGAAGAGGTAAACCTAAAGACATAGCTAACCTAACTTGTGCCCACAGACCTCGACGCTCAATCTTACATGGACCAGCATACACTAACTCCGATGACCCAAGTTGGCCCTGAAGGCTGAGCAATCACACCAAAAGCTACCTGTCCATCAGAGTGAAGAAAAGTGACAGAACCCATTTCTTTAGACCCCCAATAATAATATTAATACCCACTGATAGCCCAACAACCGAAATCATGTAAACGTTTAGGTCCCATCAACCTTTGAACTCTAGGCATGGCTGGTTGAGAGAGTCTGGTCTCCAAAGACAAACTATTGATGGACTATATTGACGAATTAGGTTTTTTGCATAATTAACAAATGGAGTTTTAGCTGCCCCCTACAATTCCAAACCAGTATTTTCATGTTGATTGTGAGGCAGGGTCAGCCAACCCACTATCCGGCACCCTAGGATCATCATCACCTTGATGTCTCAAAGACAACCGCTGATTATCACTCTGGGTAAGCATAGATTTCAAATGCTGAACATAAGTATTATAGGAAAAGAAGAAATAGCAGTTTTCTGATTCTGAGGCCCGTCTAGAGTGCCCTCGGTCACCTTGATGTCCAGTTTGAGTGAAGTTGTCTCCACTGCCCGCCATATTTTTTTTATGAACCTGACCCACTTGTAGAAAAAACACTCCCTCACTTGGTGAGATCACAAACTCAACCAATTAGGCCCACTAAGTGTAAGTTTATCAATACAAAATTTATGGAAGCTAGTCACTACAAATGCTAATGCTAGGCAAACAAATATATAGACTAAATTCTAAGTGGCAAAACATCAAACAAATCAAAAGCATACACAAGAGACACAAGGTTTAATGTGGTTTGGCATATAGCCTACATCCACGGGTCATGCTCCGATCAAACTTCTACTATAATAAACAAATTACAATGGTTTCTACTTAAGTATCAATATACATCACTTGAGCCAACACAACAAGAAAGGAGAAAGACAAGGGTTAAAAGGAGAAAGACAAGGGTTATCTTATGAGCTTGAATAAGCCAACTCCAACACTAAATCTTCCAAACAATTTGTTGGAGGAAACCCTAATGCACCCTTGAAAACACAAGCTTCAATGAGTATCAATGGACATAGGAGTAGGACAAACAACCTCATCCCAAATCCTAGCCGCCTTTCCTCACAAAGAGCTCTCTTTTCTTTTTATTCTGCTCTGTTTTTCATGCTTTTGTTTTGTTCTAGAAAAATCCAACACTCAGGCTCTAAAGTTGGGCTTAAAATGACTTAAAGAGCCTTTATAGGCTTGGACCAAAAGAAAAAGGCCCAAACCATATAACAATCCCCCCTCCAAGCCCATGAGGGAGGAGAACCAACCAATGACTTCTCATCGAGAGCCCAAACCTGCCAACTTGGCCCAAAGCTCAAACTTTTCTCTAGAAAGTACTTTGATCATCATGTCAGAAGGATTCTTATCAGTGTGTTGCATTACCGAGGCCTACTAGAGGAGCTATTTCATGGCAGTCAAAGCTTTAGAAATGTGTTGTCTTGTCCATTACAAAGGCAGAGTACATTGCTGCTATAGAGGCCACTAAGAAAATGCTATGGATGAAGAGATTTCTTCTTAAGCTTAGGATATCGCAAGACAAGTTTGTGGTGTTTTGCGATAGTCCTGGGCCAGGCATGACTTGACTTGAGATTAGCACTCGTTTACTAGAGGTCAACCCTATCTACACCTGACTCACTATTGGCTTCTAAGCTGTAGGGTTGGCAAGGGTATGCCTCACAGCCAATGCTCTTAACTAAAGCAGATCTAGGGCCACCATTAGGATATTGACTGCTATCAATATTGATGTGTCTTGTATGGCACATAAAACCGTATTGTTTAATAGCCATCCATCTGTTGATGGTTGTCATCAAGCTGTGTACAGCATCCTACAATGCAAATTGAGCACTACGAAGAATTCATGCTCGCTAAAATATACCTCCTCAAGTTCCCAATCGGCTTCTCTAGCAATTTTTCTCTAGTATGGCCGGTAGTGCCACTAGCCTTGTTAATAGTGGTGGAGATTAGCTGATCCATGGTCCACTTGGATCTCGGCATTGATCGAGCAGGTGATGGGTGATGTGTTAATAGAACGAGAGAATGGGTTAGATTTAAGGTGCTAGAGGTGGAAAAGGATGGAGAGGTGAGGTAGCCCGAGGAGTGCTGGTGGAGCAGATGGTGGAGGTGGTGCCGGAGAAGGCAAAGGACTTGAGCCGAAACATAATTGCAACATCCTTGTTTCTCTCTCTTTGCAGCGAAGCATGGTATTGGAAACCCGAAAGCGGAGATTGCGTCCGGTTCTTGGATTGGGTTGGGTTGTCCGGTCAATCTTGAACCAACCCTATTCGACATGTCTACTCTGAAGAAAGCCAGGTTCCTCTAAACTTTTATGTCTAGTTGCTACCCTTCTCTCTCTAACCTTCCGCCAAATATATATCTAATCCAACGGTAACCTATGCACGTATATCTGAACAAGCTAAAGGGTGTACATTTTAATTCCTTGCTGCATGATCCCTCCCAACCTTTTGAATCTTGGTGCCTCTCTCACATGCTTAACCATAGAAGGAAATGGCGTGAAGCCTTTTTTTGTGGTGAAAACGGCAATTTCATATAACTCTAATGTGAGTACATCCTGCCATATCAGAAGAAAGCAAAAAATACAGTGGAGGCGAGAGCTCTACAGTGGAAGTCCAGCAGATCTCCCCTAAATGCTGAGCAACATAAGAGGCGACCCAGTTTACTGCTCTGTTCGCCTCTCAGATTATATATGCTGCCTCAAAATTGTCCATCTCCAAAACCAGCTTGCGAGTCTCACGAATAAGAGGATGACCATCACCATATCTGTATGCACCCCGAATCCAATCGATAACTATAGATTCCCTCTCACGAATAAGAGGATTCCCTCTCGAGGTGCACCCGCCTCGCATAGGATATGCCCTCCCAAGCTAGTCGCAGCTCAGCTCTCACTACTGTGAGCCCTGGCGTACACCGGCCACCTGCAGCAGCCAGACACCCAAGGTGATCTCTGATGACAAATCCAACCCCTCCGGACCTTCCCTCCAACGCCACGCTATGATCAAAGCTTATCTTGAGATGACCAGGTGTGGGGGCACCCAAAAAGCAATGACAAACCTGGGCGCTGAAACAGTACAACGAGTACCCCAGATGTCCCTAGCCATCCCAAGAGAACACAAGTCGAGATCGGAGGAAACCTTTCCAGCTTGAAGTACAGCTCTATCCACCACCATCCTCGTCGAGAACCTTCTGCCCTCAAACAATCACGCATTCTGGTCCAACCAAATGTGGTAGGCCAGATATGCTCTAAGTATCCCTGCCTAGGTAAACCTAGGACTTCGCACGGATACTCTTAGTAGATGTAACAAATCCTGTGCCGACTCCACTAAACAAGGAAGAGGGGCAAGTGACCTCCTCCATATCTCCCTAGCCTTGGGACACTGCACCAAGACATGCTCGATGTCTCGACAACGCCTGAACACATCTCGCAATACTAAGGGATCCGCACACCCCGCCTGACTAGCACACTCCTGGAAGGTATGCAGCCCCAGGCCACCTTCCAGATGAAGAGTGCCATCCGCGGATGAATCCGCATCCTCTAGATCCACCCTTCCTCAATCTACCTGACTGGCTCCCCCCGAAGAAAGCCAGGAGATCCCTAGCTTGTACCTACGACCGTCCCAATGGCACCCAGATCAACCTGTCAGACTCCCCTCTGGTGGGCATTAGGAGAGTCAGGATCATCTCTGCCAGCTGCTCCCCAAACACCTCTCAGACTAACCCCACCCTTCACCTGCCCTCATCTAGGATCATCAGATCGCTGACCTTACAGCCCGCTAAGCGTACCGAATCTACTATGGTCCGCAAGCGGCTGATCGGCTGTGCGGTCACCCATCAATCCTCCAATACATCGATCGAACGACCGTCGCCAACAGCTCATCCAATCTCCGGCAATACCACCCACGCTCTGGCGCACATCTCCCTCCACACTGAAGAGTGGTGGCGGGCTGCTCTCGCTCCGGGCATCAAAACTCCATACTTAGCCCTCAACAATGAGGACCACATGCTGTCAGGCTCCATAACAAATCTAGCAACATGGCGCGCCGCTAAAGCCTCCCGCCTCTCTAGTAAGGACTGCACCCCTAAACCTCCACATCTGGTCGGCTGACACACCACCTCCCATGTCAGCAGATGAATACCATCTCTACCACCCTGCCTCCCCTAGATGAAACTTCTAAGAAGCTGCTCAATGGTCCTTAGAACCGCCACTAGGATAAAGGAAGTGGAAAGTAGATAGGTAGGGATCGAAGAAAGGACTGACCAAACCAAAGTAACCCTTTCCATCATAGATAGTGAGTGCCTCTGCCAACCCTCCACCCTCTGCCTGATGTTGGCCTCCAGAAAAGTACATTCCCTATCGCGCAGTCGCCGACCAGAAAGTGGGACCCCCAAGTACCTCATCATGCCATCCAGCTTGGCCACCCCTAAAATCTCCATGATAGAGTTCTTCTCCTCTTGTCTGGTCGATGGGCTAATGCAAACTACAGATTTCGATAAGTTAACCCGTTGATCCGACAAAGCACAGTAGTCCCGTAGAACCCTACCAAGAACTCGGGCATCCTGCCGAGCCGATCGGGCTAATAGCAAACAATCATACGCAAAAAGTAGATGAGAGATTGAGGGAGCACCCACCACTGGCCTATAAGCCTCCAACTCCTGGGTAAGTACAGCCTGATGCAAGGATCTGGATAAAGCATCCGCACAGATAATAAACAAAAGGGGGGAAAGTGGGCATCCCTGCCGCAATCCTCCAGATGACTCAAAGAAATAGGAAGGTGTGCCGTTCACCAGGATGACAAAAGGAGCCCTGGCACAACCCATAATCCACTGAATCCATGTCTCCGAAAAACCAAACACCTGCATAGACTGATGCACAAAGTCCCACCGCATCCTATCATAGGCCCTCTCCATATCAAGCTTGATCCCCATCAAGCTCCTCCTCATCGGGGCCCTCCCTATATCAAACATGAACTCCTGTGCTATCAGTACATTGTCGGAGATGCTCCGACCACCTATGAAAGCACCCTGCTTCGGACTGATCAGCCTCGGAAGTAAATCCCTCAACCTAATAGCAAGAATCTTCACCGTTGCCTTGTACAAAGTGGTGCACAGACTGATCGGTCGAAAGTGACCTGGTTCAGTAGCATCCTGCCGCTTCGGTATCAGGGTAATGAAGGTTCTCTACCAATCCGATGACATCACAGCTGTAGTAAAGAACTATTGTATGACAACCATCACATCCTGTCCCACTTCCATCTAGTACCTTCGGAAGAACAACAATGGAAAACCATCTGGCTCCGGTGCCTTGTCCCCCTTAAGGGACCACACCACCGCCCTAATCTCCTCCTCTGATACCGGCCCAATCAATACATGTGTCTCCTCCTCTGACACCCTCACAGTAGGCATCGACATCGCCACTCGACGCCCCTCACCTAATGGCTCCGTTCACCTCGCTCTGAAGAAGCTCTTCATAATCCTCTAGATCATGTTAGGGTCCTCCGACATCTGCCCGTCCTCACTTCTGATGACTCTGATCCTGTTCCAATGCCTTATGATCAACGTCGCCTGATGAAAAAATCTAGTGTTCCGATCTCTCTCCAAGATCCACTAGATTCTGGACTTCTGTCTCCATAATGTATCCTGCTGCTAAGGAGGGAGTCATTTAAGGCCAAGTGCGATCTAAGCTCCCCCATCCCCTCCTCTGATAACCCTCCCCCTCTGTGCCTTCTGAGACTATAATCTATCAATGGGTTCCTCCTCCTCCTCCTCCTTTGTTCTCCTAAAAATGTTCCCCACCTCCTCACGGTTCCACCTTCGCAGCCGCCTCCTAGTCAAGTCCAACCTTCGGGACACTCGATACATAGCATCACCCCTAACCGGGGTACTCCATGCCTCCCGCACCATCTCCCAAAACCGTGGATAACACAGCCAAAACTTCTCAAACCTGAAGGGGGATCGAATTGGGATATCTGCCTCTGTACTCACCAACAATGGATTATGATCCGATGCAATCCTCAGCAAACGTCTAACATGATGATCAGGAAAGCTCTGGACCCACCCAACTGTAGCACATGCTCTGCCTAGTCTCTCCCACACACGTGCCCACCCCTGCTGATTGTTGCACCATGTGTACTTAGGGCCTGAGAAGCCTAAATCAATCAGACCATTGGATGTAAAAAAGTCCCGAAACTCCTTAATCTTCATTTTGTGGGAGAAAGGTTTTCCCCCCATCTTTTCATGAGGATTAACAATGCAATTGAAATCTCCTGCCACTAACATAGGATAGCCCTGACTAATCATCTGAGAAGCCTCCTCCCATAATGTCCTCCTTACCCTGTAATCAATGCTAGCACACACCGCTGACAGAACCCAAGGACTCCGATCTCCCTCCGAAATCAGCAAAATCACTTCCTGATTGTAAACATTGAAACAATCCAATCTACACCGACCCTGTCCCCAAGTAACAATAATGCCTCCTGACAAACATTGAGATTCCACAGCATAGAACCCTCACGATCTCGGAATCGCCCTTCTGGCCCTCTGCAAACTGCCTTCCGAAAGCCGGGTCTCAAATAGTACATAAATATCTGGGTTGTGCTGCTGTACCAACCTGCGAAAAGCCGGGGCAAAGGAGGGTTTCCCCGCATTACGACAATTCCACAAGATAATCTTCATAAATCACCCGATGAAACCGCACAGCCCGCATCTCCTGAGCTGTTGCTACCACCTGTGTCCACTTCCATACCCTCTTCATCTCCTTGAGGTTCCCTATTCACTCCCTTCGCTGAAGCCATCATTTGGAGAAGAACTTGAAGATGCTGTCCTCCACTATTCCCTTGTGCCATATGGCACACAGTGCCCACAGACCCTGTGCCACAAGCCACAGACTCTCCCTGCTGCCTCCCACTGTCAGCCGGGTTCTTCCCATCCGCCAAATCCACCAAATCCACCTGTTTTCCCTTCCCCTGGTTTTGCACAGAAACGGAACCGGAGCTGTTCACCCGTGCCATATGGCACGGATGAGAACCAGAGGCGCAGTCGGATGAAGAACTTACCTTCTTCTCCCGGCCATTGCCGATTCCATCATCCCCATCTGCCCGTCGTGCTGCCGCCTCCACCGGACAAGGCCCGAGCGTCGCCGCCGAGTCTTGCTTTCAAAGATCCACCACCACCAAGAAAGCTCGGGTCAACCGACGTCCGTGGGGTTCCGCCTCCCCATACCGAGAAGCACCGCCGCCCGGCAAGACCGGTTGCTCCGCCCGAGGAGGTTGTCCGTGCATCGGCGCGAGGGGCGGTGGCGAGCTCTTGCTCCTCCGACGGACCACCAGACGTCCGCGCTTCGCAGAAGAGGGCGTCTTCCCCCCATTCGACACCGATGGGCCCACGAGCGAGCCCACACCCATTAGATACCTCGGAGGGCTCCTGGACCGCTTCAACGGGCTCAAGCCCGGCCCACCCCGGCGAGGCCCACCACTAGAAATGGGCCTCCCCTCACTCCGGCCCAAATAAGGTGCAGCCCGACTCGAGTCCGACCCTGCCCCTGACTCAGCGCCCAACTCGGATCCCTAGCCGTGTTGGCTCGGTCCCCCCGTCGTCACGCCCGCGCCCGCCGCCGAAACATCCTTCTTCGGCGTTCTCCGACGAACCACCTTGGATGGTTTCTGCCAGCCTTCAAGGTTGACCGGTGAGGCCGTCGTTGCCGGTTTGTCTCTCGTCAAACTCGGACCAGGACTCGGAGGGGAGGGTACCGGCTTCTTCCTCACGCCGCTGCCTGGCACCTCCTTCCGGGGAGCCATCGAGAACGGCCCGATCCGGTTTGTCATTAGCCATGGTCCGTAGACGCCTTCCTCACTGGATCGCATACCATCCCTCTCCCCTTGTTCTGGGACATCCGCAGCAAACTTCCCCTTGGCACCCTCCTCAGATCCAGGCGTCTCCACCACCGGATCCGCTCCCACCACCGCCGAGAAGAAGACTCACATGCCGCCGCCGAGTGACCTATCCACCCATATTTGGGACATGGGACTGGCAGGTTTTCATGGACGAAACCCTGCCAGAACTTGGCCACTCTTCCCACTGATCTCCCCATCACCATCGTCCCCGGCTTGAGCGGAGCGGATGCATCCATCTCCACCTTCACCCTCGCAAAACCATTCTGACGCCTTTGCTCTGTGCATTCGTCCAGCGCTAGGGGATTGCCAGCCTGTGCCGCGATCCTAAAGATCGTCTCCTTCTTCCGGTAGTCTAGCGGCAGCCCGGGTAGCCGAAGCCAGACTACCACCCATCCGACGCCCTCGATCCCCGGAATGAAGTTGGGGCGCCACCTCTCCATGGCGAGCAGCTGACCGGCCACCATCCACGGGCCATTCCCCATTGCAGACTCTCGGTCGGATTCGTTGGCGAATCGGAGGGCGATGACGCCGTCCACCAACGTGAAGCTTCCAACGTCGTAGTCCAGCTTTTCGGCCTATCGGACCACCTTTGCCACCCATTCCGCTGGAATACTCCTCCCTAGACTCCTCAGCAAAACCGTGGAGCTTCGCCACTCTGACCGCATCTCCTCCAGCTCTTCTTCCGGAACCTCAACCACCTCCGAGAACCTCTCCTACAGCACCTCCAGCTCCCGAGGAGATATACGATGACTCGTTCACACCGATGGCTTCAAGGCTCCTTTCGCCACCTCTGCCCACGTCG
>JAOXJJ010000001.1:6585128-6605739 GCA_025769935.1 Phoenix roebelenii
ATCACGATTTCGATAGCATGAGAAGAAGACAAGAACAATAATATAATTTTAAAATTTTATTTTATTTTTAATTAATATAAATATGATTTTTCTTAATACCGTTGGAACAACCGTTATATTACGGGCATTTGTACAATAACATAGTTTTACGAAGATACGTATATATGTAAATATTAATTTTGAAAAGATATTTATATAAAATCTGATATTTAAAAAAATATTTATGCAGAAAATTCTTATAATATATTACGGTGTGGATGGAGAGCCGTCCGCCTTCTAGAGAGACGATGCGGCAGCCATCTACAAAATTCTGAGGTACAAAAGTCCCACAACAGTGGATGAGGTTTTCTTCCTTCTGTTTGGACTTGGTGCTTGTTTGAGTTTGTCGCACTCAACAGAATGTAAGGGCCATTGTTGGGGTGACTCTTATCTTTAATGCATCCATTTGTGTGACGTGTGGTTTTCTCTTTTCTCATTTTCTTCGCTTTTTGTCATCCATAACAGTGCCCGTCTTTGGTTGGCTATTATTTTTCAAGGGATGGGGACAAGTCTTCTTCTTTTTATGCTTATCCTTGGAATTCAACATCATTTTTCAACATCATAAACCGTAAGTGTTACAGACTTTTACGCTTTACGCTAAGGTTCTGTCTATTATGAAAGACTGGTTACGGCTCTTAATTGAAAATATGAAACATGCAAGTCAAAAAGAATCATGCTGGATAGCGTGTTGTTTAACTGGTTCTTACGTGTAAAGTTGGGGTCACTTCATAACTTGGATATAGCAGCAGAAACCATGGCTCGAGTCCTTACAGGTAGGGTTTTGAAATCCCATGCATGTTTTGAGCTGAAAGTGATGGAATGAGGTGCTCTTTTTTTTTTTTCCTGTTTCTTTGAGAAGCAGAAATTTTACTTTTGCTCCAGTGAATCCATCACCATGCAAAGAGTTTTTTTTTATATTTTTTAATTAATTTAGAAAAATGATCGTCTTCTTCCTCCCCTCCATCAACTCTGCAGCACTAAAAAAAAAAACTTGATTTTTTTTCCATAATAGCAATATTGAGATGATCTATTTCTTTTACCAAAATATCCCTCATAATTGGTATAGAAAGATCTAGCTTAGCCCCTAAGTTTTCAACTTGAGATGGATTCACAAATGCTTATATACTCAGTAGTGGAATATTGACCAATAAGACACAAAAGAAAAAAACCAACTGATATTCTTCAGCTTTTCTTTGTTAAAATTTAATCATAAATTACGTCCCGAACAATTTTTGAATCTGATCTTATTTTATCAGCGGATATTTTGAGATCATAGTTTTTAACTAAATCAAGATATATAAAACTATATATCTATATTCTTTGAAGCTTTTTTTCTAAGCCTTCCACCATAGAGATCAAGTTTCATCCCGGCATCAGCAAGATGCGGAGTTGGCAGAGGCATCACGGCATCAAAACTCGAGCATTGCAAGAACAACCCTTGCAAGATTCCTTGCACGCAGAAGTAGTCCAGCCGTCGAAGAAGAGAGCCGGCAGCCTTTATCACGGTGGCAATAATGCTTTCGAGGGTGGGAGCCAGCATCAACGTCGGTCACAAGCGCCGGACAAGCGGTGGTAACGAGGCATGACGTTGAGAGAAACCCGTTGAGTCGTTAGCAACAGCCGGCGGTTGGTTTGGGGGCCCAGGGTTATCGGCGGGTGGCAGCATAATAATTCATATGGTAGACCTAACTCTCTCTAACTCTCACAGACCTAACTCTCTCTTAACTCTCACAGGCCTAACTCTCACAGACCGATCGTTTGCTGATATCCACCGTTCTATCAAATCATGCGGAACTAGAACTAACTAATTAGTGTTCATTTTCAATCTAGACTTTGGTAGTAAAATTTGCTCTTCAATGATGGTTAGAGGTATGCCGCTCTTAGATCAGAGAATCAGAGTTAACTAGGGTTAGTCCTAATGATAGGATTAGGTTGTTGTAAGTAATAACAATCTTGATCATGAACCTTAATATCATTAAACTTGGTTCTACTAAATCTGCAATATTATTATATTGTGGTTATGATAATATCAGTCGAGGTCGAGGGATAAATCAGTTCTTTACATAATTATGTGACCTTACTATTTTATTCGTTAGAAATTACAGAAAAATTATTGGTTGAACCACGTCCACTAGCTCAACGGGCGGATCAGTCCAACTACAAATCGACACATAGGCATGTATTTCTTTATGTTTTGTTCTTTTTGAACTTGTTTGTTTCTTAGAAAAAGAAAGAAGAAAGTGTGGTCGATGAAAAATAAAGAATTACCTCATATTTTGTTGAAGTTTTTATAAAAAAGAGATAAAAAAGTAGCTTTTCCATGAAAATAAAATTTTTATATTTTACAGAAAAGAAAAACCTATGTCGGATATGGAAAAGTGATTTTACGATGCACTGAAAATTGAGATAATTTTTTTTCCAAAAGGTGTTCTTAAGTTTTTAGATATAATAGGGTAAGTTCTTTTTCTTTATTAAGAGCATAACAAATATGTTACACAGCTTCTTCAAAAAATGGTTGTTTAACTAAACATAAGCTACTGTAGAATGTGACGAATTAACCAAACATTAAAAAAAACCTAAATTTTCAAACATTATACATCTTTCTCAAAAAAATATTTTAATAGAGTTTTTTGTTGTTATTTATCCCTGCTTTGGAGCCTCAAATACTATGGATCTTCATAGCTATAAATATATTGAGACCTCAAAAAATATTTATGTTGAAAATTTTATTATTATTATTTTATTATGTATTAAAGTTCTAAATGTATTTATGTTGGGCCTTTTAAGTATGTTTTAGAGCTCCAAGCGCGTTGGGCCGCTTCATCATGAGGCGGCGGACTTGACCCCACCAATAAATTCTTTGGATCAAGATTCCGTTCGAGCTGTTTGATTTGTCAAATCTCAATAAAGCTACAGGGCAGACGACCGCCAGGTGCCTCGCAGCCAATCATCTACCGGCAACGGCCTTCGGTTGCTTGCACCTGGGGCCTACCTGTCGAGGCTTCGAACTGACATCTGTGAGCGGTCCTTGTACCCCAGATGGCAACCTATCGTTACGGGCGATCCGGCCGCAGATTGGGTTGGTTGTCACGCGGGGATCTTGGGTTAGCATGAATACTTTGACACCAGGGGTCTAACTTGCACGAAAGGTGCTCGTAGCTGAAGTTGATAGCATCAGGGGCCGCTTATACTCTGATCAGATGCGGGACACAGCAACATCGTGTACTTATTCTTGGACATTAATCCACTGATCCACGTATCCCAATTGAGTGTCGTTGCTGAGAGTTAGGATGTTAGCAGACCGAACAAATTCTGGTTGCTGTAGCCATCGGAGGTGTTCGTTTTTCTCTCTTTTTTGTTGGGATGCCACGATGGGCGATTTGAGACCAAGATTTTATAATAAGAATAATTCCATACACAGGTTTAAGAAACTAAGATTTCAACGAGCATGATGGTTTGGATTGGGTTTAGCAATAGACATACCTAAACCCAAAACCTAAAATCCGAAAATAAGAATATATGAAGATCGAACAGGTTATTATGTTAGCGATATCTATCACCAAATAAGAATATTACACAACAAAGAGATTATGAATTAGTGAATAATGTGCCACCTCCGGAATTGTTGATTAAAAAAAAAAAAATTGCTGGATAGTTTGTTTAGCGAGATGGGAAAAGAGTTGTTTAGGTTAATTAGCAATAAGTCACTGTTATCTTAATATTAATTTTTGATGGTGATTTGCAACAGCATCAAGCTCAAGCTGTTGCTGGGTTTGTAGTTCGAGATCATGCTACTCATGCAATTTTGTGTTGCATGACTCTTCTTTTCTTAGAAAAGGAAGGAAAGACGTCCAAATATCTTGTACATAGTCTAAACACACATATGGATAGAAGGAAACTCGAACAACAACTATAACTTGGTTGCCACCTGATACTAGAACCCAGAGTAGTATATATGCCGTCCCACCCTAGAAGATATTTGGCTTCTTTCAACTAATCTCGAGAGGTTCTCGACTTCATATCCATGCAGAAAGGATAATAAGATTGGAGATTGGTTAGCCCTATCGAGGGAAATTTCTATATGGGATTATCCTAACAAGGTCAGAGATTTGTTATGTGCTGATTCTCTTGAAGCTGCTTGTTTAAAGAAATCAAATTTAAACACAACAGCATGACCTGGGACACATCCATCTGTTAATCTACCCGGAATTTTGATTTAGCTAATAAAACATAGAAATCACATAAAATATGAAAATCATCCCCATTTAGCATGATCAATGCTTCTAAATTGCTCTAAGGAAGTTAATTGAAGACCCAATAATTTATATCTCGATGTATACCATTTGCATGATTTTGGCCCTACTGCAAACATTCTTATTCTCTCAATCTTGTGGTATAGTAGCATTCACTAACGTCCATTTTACATTGACATTGGATGGTGATGGTCTCCCCATTATTGCAAGCCGAGTCCTATTCATCTTTTGGAGGTATGTTAAAACGTTTAAGTCATTTTCGCAATTGGATTGGTGGATGATGGGTTTTAGTCTCCTTGCCTCACCATTTCTTTTTGAATGAATGGACAAAAGTTTCTCATAGAAAAAGAAAGAAACCAACCACAAAATACAGTACTCCATCATCTTCGAAAAGCCGTGTCAACCACAAACAACTAATTATTACCCAAAGAAAGCCAAGATAATTGGGACACATCTCGCCTACTTATTGGATACTATAATGAGCCTAGAAATGCAAACAAACGTTAGTTGTTGTACTAATCTGCTCATTTTCTCCACTCTCCTTGTGACAAATGGTGCAAAAGCCTATACTTTATATGCCAATTATCTATGATAGTGTCCATGTGCTTCATTTACTCTGGTTATGTCGAATAAGAATGACGGAAAATTGAAAAGAAAAGACAAAAAAAAAAGAAGAAGCAAGCAGTGGTGCGTACACTTTTCAAAACGTTATCCATAGTTTTCATAAAGAAAACTGGGTTCCAGAGGATGAGAAACTTTTCATGGAGGTCACATCACGCAGGGAAGATTGGCCGAACCCGTTCATGGAATCCAACATTACGGGAAGTAAACTGGGCCCCTTGCGTGTTCACCCAAGAATATGGCTCGACACTTGGCAAGTTCCCATTTACTAACTTGGCCTTACGTGGAGTATTACAATGGTGGAAGCTGCTGGCGTGTCCCTCCTCACGTGGGACCCACCTTATTTGATTTTAAAAAGAAGATAAGGATGAAACCACGAGTGACACATGGAAGCCTGGACTACGGAAGAGGAAAAAAAAAAAGAAGAGGTAGAAAGGGTGCTATTTTGCCACATGGGATAGTTCTTTATATTCATATTTAGCTAAAATTTCAGTATATTATTTTCAATATTAAGAGCTACAGGTTGAACGGTTTGAATCTTTGAAAAATCTTCTTTATTGATTATTTCAAATATCAACACTTGGTGAGATCTATCCTCGATTTTATTGTTTATTATTGAAATCCATCATATTGGGGGTAAATATTCTTATTGTGAAAGCTAAGATTAAATTTTATTGATGTTTGTGCAGCCTCTAATTGATCTTGAGAGAGTCTATTATAATTCTATTATTTTAAATAGTTGAAGTTTTTGACTGGACTAGGTCCCGTGGTTTTTTCTTCTTCACATATATGGATTTTCCACGTTAAAAATTATGTTGTTTTTTGTTTCTTGATTGCTTGATTATTTTGCATATTGATTGCTTGAGTAGATTATAGAGATAATTGTTGCTTCATGAGTGATATTCTATTTAATTACATAAAGAGGAAAAGAAGTTTGCGGCATCATTATTTCTTGATTGCATTTTTTCCAACATAGTATCAGAACAGGTTGCTAGTAGCCGAATTTTTCTTGTGTTGATTATATGGAAGAGCATTTAGGTGGGACTATAGTTCAACTCACATCTTCTAATTATTCAATTTGGAAAACTCAAATTGAATATTTACTATTTTGCAAGATTCTATTAAAGGAGATAGTGCCAAACCAAGTGACGAAACTTGGAAAGAGCGGGAGAAAATGAATAGGAAGACGGTTGGATTAATTAGGCAGTAGATAGATAATAATATTTTTCATCATGTTGCTATAGAGACTAATGCCCATAGTTTATAAAAGAAATTAGAGAGTCTCTATGAGCGGAAGACTGCATAGAACAAGGCATTCATGATCAGAAAGCTTGTGAATATGAAGGCTCCATTTGATAGAGCTGTTGGTGGTATAACTTTTTGATATAGAGCTTTTTGAAGTAGAGCTTTTATAAAAAGCTATTTGTTATTGTGGAACTTTAATATGTGTTTGGTAAACAAACTAAGAATGTATTTTTGGTATGACAAAATGATCATAAAGGATATTGCATAGTATTATACAACAGAGCATAAAAAATATAATATATATTAATACATAAATATATAATATAGTATAATATTACTATAATGTAATACAATATTATTATAATATAGTAATATAATATTATATACTATAACATAATAATATAACATAATTTGATAATTATGTAACATAATATATCAATAAATTATGATATAATGTAATATAATATTATATTTATAGTATAATACAATAATAAAGGTATAAAATATTATAGTTATTATCATTATATATTAATATTTTATTAATTTAATATTTTAGCAACTAATTTTTGTAATTATAATATTTTATTATAGGTATTTTGGTCCAAAAAATTATAATTCAAAATAGCTTTCTGACGCATACTAAAAGCGCTTTTCCGAAAAAACTTCATTTTGGAGCTTCTCTCAAGAAATAACTTCTCGATTTTTTTTACCTAACACTTCTATTCCATCCAAAAGCACTTTTGGATGTTAGAAATTATAATGGTGTGGTAACATTTGAAATGGTAAAAGATAATATGCTTAATGAGGAGACCAGAAGAAGAGAATATGGTGTGACTACACAATAAGAAGCATTGGTTAGAGAAAGAAGGGAGAGGAGTAAAACTAGAATCTTGCAAAATTCTAACAATCATGATAAATCAAGGGGAAGGTCCAAATTAAGACAAAAGATTAAATGTTTTTATTGTGGCAAGCTGGGGCACATAAAAAGAGAGTGCAGAAAATTGGGAAAAGAGTAATCAAGGAAAAGAGGTGAAGAAAGGGCGAAAAGAAATGATACAACAGCAGTTGTATTTGATGGTGATGTCGGTATTATTTGTAATGATGCTTGTATACCTTACATGTCAGGATGGCACCTGGATTGTTGACTTAGGTGCCTCTTTCATGTTACTTCTCGGTGGAACTTCTTTACATCTTACACTAGTGGTGATCTTGGTAGTGTGAGGAAAATGATGGAGTAACTAAAATTGTAGGCACGGGAGACATTTGCTTGAAAATTGACATTGGGTATCAACTATTGCTGAAAAATGTGAGAGTAATGTTCCAAATATCTATCTCCACTTCATCTCTACTTCATCTCTACTAGAGTACTTGATGATAAAGGTTACTACAATTACTTCGGTCAAGGAACATGGAAGCTTACCAAAAGTTCTCTAATAGTAGCAAGAAAAAAAAAATTAAGCACACTTTACATGATGCAAGCAAACTTGTGTAAGGGGAAGATGAATACAGTTGAAGACTCCTCTATTGAATTATGGCATAAGCGGCATGGACACATATGTGGGAAGGGACTTAAACTCCTTTCTATAAATGGTACGCCCCTAAAGACTTGGACAAATTATTTAGCTCGCAAACTACATAGAGTTGCATTTTATAAATCCCTTTCATATAGATGATAACATGTTTTAGATTTAATTCACTTTGCACTATAGATGCTAACTCTTGATGGTACTTTATATTTTGTTACTTTTATTGATGATCATTCCAGAAAAGTATGGGCCTTTGTTTTAAAATTTAAAAACTAGGTGCTCGATGTATTTAAGCATTTTCATGCTAGTGTTAAAAGAGAAATCAGAAGACAACTAAAGTATATTTGAGCTGATAATGGCGGTGAATACTGAGGTCTATTTAAAAGATATTGTCGAGATCATGGCATCAGGCTTGAGAAAATTATTCCTAAAATACCTCAACATAATGGAGTTGTTGAGAAAATGAATTGCCTCGTGAGTATGTGATGATCATTGATGAGGGAGAACCAGAATGCTACCAAGTGGCTATCAATCATGAACAAAAGAGGGAGCGGTTAAAAGCTATGCAAGAGGAGATAAAATTCTTGCATGAGAACCGTACATTTGAGTTGATGGAACTACCTAAGGGTAAATGCACTCAAAAATAAGTGGGTGTTCAAGTTGAAGACTGAAGAAAATAGCTCACAGCCAAGGTACGAGGCACAGTTAGTTGTGAAAGATTTTGGTCAGAAAAAGGGTATTAACTTCGAAGAATTTTTTTTATCTATAGTCAAGTTGTCTTCAATCCTAGCTTTTCTTGGTTTATCTACAAGCATGAATCTGGAGATTGAATGACTTGATACAAAAACTGCCTTCCTCCATAGTGACTTAGAGGAGAAAATTTATATAGAGCAGCTAGAAGAGTTCGTAGTTAAAGGCAAAGAGCATCTCGTGTGTAGATTAAAGAAGAGTTTGTATGGGCTTAAGCAGGCACCTCGACAGTAGTATAAAAAATTTGATTCATTTATGATGGATCATGGTTATAGTAAAATTGCTTCCAATCATTGTGTGCTTATTAATAGATTCTCTGATGAAGATTTTATTATTTTTTTATTTTATGTAGATGATATGTTGATTGTTGGCCATGATGATAAGAATATTGAAAGCTTGAAAAGAGAGTTAAGCAAATTCTTTGCCATAAAGGACTTGGGGCCGGCTAAACAAATTCTTGGCATGAGATTACTCGTGACAGGAAGAATAGAAAGATTTGGCTATCCCGAGAGAGATATGTTGGAAAAGTATTAGAAAGGTTCAACATGAGCAAGTCTAAACCAGTTTGCTCTCCACTTGCAGGTCACTTCGAGTTAAGTTTCAAATAGTGTCCTACAAGTCAGAAAGACAGAAAAAATGAAAAAGATTTCTTATGCATCCACAGTTGGCAGTTTGATATAGCTATGATTTGCATAAGACTGGATATTGCTCATGCAGTTGGTGCTGTAAATCGGTTTCTTTTTAACCCTGGTAAGAAACATTGGGCAGCTGTCAAATAGATTCTTAGATATCTCAGAGGCACTTCTAGAGTATGTTTTTGTTTTAATAATGGTAAACCTGTATTGGATAGGTACATAGATGCAGATATGGCTGGTGATATAGATTCTAGAAAGTCCATATCAGGGTATTTGATGACTTTTTCAGGGGGAGCAGTGTCATGGCAATCTAAGCTACAAAAATATGTTGCTTTATCTACTGCGGAGGTTGAGCGCGCATCGTGGAGTTACAGAAGCTTGTAAATAACTTTTGTGCATGAAATATTTTCTACATGAGTTGGGCTAAGAATAAGAGAGATATATACTTTATTGTGACAGTCATAGTGTCATCCATCTCTCAAAGAATCCAACATTTCATTCGAGATACAAGCATATTGATGTGAGATATCATTGGGTTCGGGATGCTTTGGAGATGAAGTTATTATGTCTTGAAAAAATCTATACCGATGATAATGGGTCAGATATGATGACTAAAATATTGCCCATGAAAAAATTATTACTTGTAGAAAGAAAATGGGCATGGTGGAACCCTCCACATGAGTCGAAAGAGGGAGATTTGTTGGTGTGGTCTCTCCCCATATAGAACCCACCTTATTTGATTTTTTTTAAAAAAAAGAGGATAAGGATGAAACCACCGGCTCCGATGATGGAATCACAAAGAAAACCAAGGAGTCAGGGACTCTATGGAAATGAAAGGGAGAACAAAAATAGAGAAGAAGAAGAAAACAAAATGGTGCCTTTTTGTCGAATGATCAGATGGTTGATTGTATCCAGATTTGGCTAAAATTTCAGTAGGTTATTTTTGGCATTGGTGTACAGATTAAATGGTTTGGATCATTGAAAAGCCTTCTCTATTGATTATTTCAAATATCAATACTTGGTGAGATTTATTCTCTATTTTACTATTTATTGTTGAAATCTGCCTTATTGGTGATGAATATTCTCATTGTGAAATCCCAAATTAAATTTTGTTAATATTTCTGCAGCCTCTAGTTGATCTAAAGAGGATCTATTGTAATCACATTATTCTAAATAGTTGAAGTTTTTGGCTGGACTAAGTTCCGTGTTTTTTTTCCTTCGCATAAAAGGGTTTTTCATGTTAAAAATTGTGTTGTTTGTTGTTTTTGGATTGCTTAATTATTTTGCCTGTTACTTGCTTGAGTAGATTGTAGAGATAATTGTTGCTTGATGAGTGATATCTTATTTAATTACACAATGAGGAAAAAGAAGTTTGCAGTATCATTATTTCTTGATTGCATTTTTTCCAACAGAGACAATCTTCAATGGAGCCAATTTTTGTTATTTATTTTTTAGGAGAAATTATATCATACACCATCATGATAATGGTGCACCACTGGAACAAACTGAGATAACGGTAAGTGGGGCGGCAATCCTAGACCAATGCAGGATGGGATTCTTAAGAACCGAAATGCATGATTAGTATAGTGCACCACCATGTGGTGCATGTGGTATACGGTATAATTTCTCAGTTTTTAGGGCTCTAGAATGCATGGTCCATTTGTCTTGAGGCGCATGGTGCCGATGGACTTCACCAAAGCAATAGACTTGGTATCATGGACTCGCTTTGCTGTTGCTTTTCCTAGGAGCTTATTGTATTGGGAGATGAATGTAGATGATAGGAAGGAAAAGGTGTGCCCTAGAAAACATTAAAACATAATATTCTCTACTAGGTAATTTGCTTCTAGTTTTCCTTGGTAAGAGATTGCTGCAATATATTTGAAGTTTCAAAAATATATAATTTTTTTTCAAATATGATATTGTGGAGGGCTTGCACCTTGCAATCCAACCATTCTATAAAGGATTTGATTTTTTTTTTTAATGGTAGGAAAGAACCTCTGCTTGTTTTGGTAACTAAAGAATCCTTGGTTTTTAATCCTTGCTATGGATGGGTGTGAGTGTGTGTTGTGTGTTTCCCAAGTTAAGATTTAAGATTGTATATGAACCAACACAAATATGAGGTGTATAAGATGTACATTGCATGAGAAATTTATTAAGAAAAAGGATATGAGTATTTCAACAACTTGCCCACTTCTTCCACAAGAAAATAAAGAGATGATTTTATCTATTAAAATTTTTCATAATTATATATTGAGGATTATTGTCATGAAGGTGAATCTGTTAGTTGTACCATGATGATGTTATTAGCTGTTCATTTTTTAAAATCATTTTATCCAGATTGAGTGTCTGCATGCCTTCTAACTGTATCATAGTTCTAAATAATGGTAATATGACCATTATAAGGACTATCATGACGGTTTCAGCCACCTTCCATCAACTTTGTCGTTCTAAATAACATGAAAAAATAGAATAGCAATTATATTTTGTTACTTTCCACTATAATGGACTATTATAACATAAGTAATGACGGTTATTTTCACTTATATATTATTTTAATAAGATAATATTATTTCAAATTAAAAAAAATCTCTGAAGGTGATCGTAAGGTCCACTAAAATAAATTATTTTATCTAGTAAAAATGAAAGGAAAAATAACACTATTAGTTTTTTCATTACTATCCATTATGTTTTGAGTAAAAATCTAATATCTTTCATTACAGCATCGTGATAGGAGTTGCTATTTAGTGATTATTTTAATGTTAAAAATTTAGAAATTTACTTTCGAGACAAATTGACAAAAAATAGTCGTAATAATTGTTTAAGATGGTTCAGTCAGGGCCATTAGAACGTGATAACACGCATTTTAAAACTATAATTCTACTATTTTTTGTGAAATATGAGTGGACCTAAATCAAACTCCGGAACATTTTTTTTATTAAGAAAAAAAATCTCCTGCTAAAAGAGTTACCATTCGGATGGAATAATTCTAGTTGGCACAAGCAACAGACGTATTAGCAACTAATGAGTTGTTCCAATTGCCTGGTTTCAGCTATGAGATCCGTATGGGGTATTTCTCAGTTGCCATTTTTTCATCTTTTAACTTCTTCGTATATTTTATTCGCACTTACGTCCTCAACGGCTTCGAAATGTAGATGCTTCAGTCCTTAACAACGAGAACAAATGGTGCAATGCAACAAAGAGGCCCAACCAGGGGCGGCTTTCGCGTCAGTTCCATGCATCGTTAATGGGCACAGATTCTTTTGCCGTGTCCCTTGTTCGATATTCTCTCTATTATGTGTGCCAACTTGATAATTAAATATCTTTGTACAATTATTTGCATGAGGAATTTAAGGAGGCCTCATCAATAGCTTGCTTAAACCTTATCATAACCTTGATATAGGTGATGTTAAGCCAAAATAATCATATTATTATTATGATAGATGCACCAAGAAAAATATTCAGTACATTAAGGACAAATAAAAAAATGTCATCTATGTTTTGAAAAAAAAATTAAAAAAAAAATGCAGCACTGCACCCTATCAACCTTAATGAAATGGGTCTCAACTACGAAACTATAAAAGCTAATGTTGCGCTGATCATATGATTGATTACTCTGATGAATACAATTAACGTGTCCATTATTTATTGCTATACATGATTCTTTGCCTAGCTATATATCTAAGAACTAGGTATATTTTTGAAAGAACTAATGCCCTAATGTCAGGCCGAGAGAAAGACTCAAAATCCAATTAATCTACATGTTATTGGAAGGGAAGACCATCGCAAGTTTACACGGTTCCTACCATGCCAAATGAGGGAGCTCTTGTCATCTGAGCGGCGACGGGAAACATCCACTACATCAGTTTGAGGCATTTTCGATGCTTTTTAATATCTATACCGACACTTATAAGCATCGGTAGTTTGATTTCCAATGTTTTCTAAAGTATCGCAAAAGCGTCAACAATGCAAGCATCGAAAATCAACTTGCCAACGCTTTTAGAAAGTGTCAGCAATTACCGACGCTTTTAAGCGTTGCTAAGTTCCGACACTTATTAGCGTCGCTAACTGCCGATGCTTAAAAGCGTCGGCAATTTCCGTTCATGGAACTTTAAAGCGTCGTGAGAGTTATTTTTTTTAAAAAAAAATATTTTAAAAAATAAAACTCTATTTACATTTACCAAATACATAAACAACAAAAATCATATAATAACACATGTCACAATCAAACGGATTATTCGAAATATTTATATTGTCCAATATGATTACATTTATATTGTCAATTTACATTTATATTGAAAATTTATATTTACAATATGCTTCAAAAAACATAAAAAACATACATATAAAACTCCTAAATAAATAGTCTACGAGCTATCAAGGGTCAATGGCATCATCATCATCTCTACGAGAAGATAAAGTATCAGGAACCTACAAGAAAAAAATAAAAACTTTAGAAGTTAAAGAATATAAAAATCATTAAGCTCATGCAAAAATACATGATAATTATGTAAAATATTCAAATAGATGTAGTTATTTATCTGAGGAGGGGCAAACCTATGCAACACAGATGCAATCTAGTCAAAATGAGCCCTTAAAAATTGTATCTCTATCTGATGACTTTGCCTCAACTCCTCCATATATGTATGATAGCTCTGCCTTATCTCTTCCATCTCTATATAATGGCTCTGCCACATCTCTTCTATTGTTGCTTTTAGACTATAAACTTCTATAGTGCTATTACTTTGTCTGGCATCTTAAATCTATCTGCTCACTGTGTACGCATTGTTAACAGTTGCAATTCCATGTAGGGCTATCAAACTGAATCGTCAATAGCACCTCACAAAGGGATATAATTTAAATACATGTTGGACAACAAATAGAATATTAAGCACACAATTCACAAATTAGAGCAAGTATGTAAACAAAATATTAGAGCATCGAGCAACAGCTCAATGGGAGAATAATTTGGAGTTTGAAAATCACCAGCATGGAGGTAGGCCGACTGAGATCCACAACAGAGAAGGACAGCTGGCTGGAGGAGGGCAGCCGGCCGAAGGAGGGCGGTCGACCGGATCTGCCGTGAAGAACACCACGAATTCGTGGTGGGTATATATAGGTACACAGATGGAGGAGGAGGATGAGGAAGAGGGGGAGGAGGAGGAGGCTGATGGAGATGGGGAGGATGAGAAGGCGACCGGCACTAGGAGGCTGTAGGAGGGCGGTCGGTTGGAGCTTCCAAGAACACCACAATTGAGCCGTGGGTACGAGCAACCAAAAGGAGGAGGAGGAAGAGGGGGACTAGCAACCAAAAGGAGGAGAAGGAGGAAGAGGAGGAGGGGGAGGACGCTGCCAGAGAGGGGGAGGAGGAGAAGGCGACCGGCACGGCGAGGGGGAGGTGGAGCAAGGTCTTTCGATGGATTTAGGGATTTAGGGCTGAAAGTGGTTGAAAAGGATCGACAGGTTAGAGTATAGATGGATCCCGATGATGCTTATAAATGTCATCTTATTCTTGGTTTTCGATGACGCTTATAAGCGCTGTCTAAGTCTGGCTCCCGACGACGCTTGACTAAAAGCATCATAATTTGCCGACGCTACTTAGAAGCGTCGGCAAATTTTGGCACAGTAGCCAAATTGTCGACGCTTCTATCTAAGTAGCGTTGGTAAATTTTGGTGCAGTAGCCAAATTGTCGACGCTTCTTTCTAGCATCGGCAGGTCGGCAATTCCAATTATTTCTATAGTCATCCCTACATGCTGCCACATGGCGAAATCACCATAGAAATATCAGTAGTTGTAGGCCATGGGGTCGATTAGTATGTTGGTTTTGGTCTGGTATGGAATTTATGATGGCAGCCTTTTGATTGAGATCCCATGCCAAGTTGCATTGGTTGTCACATGGTAGCACAAATGATTGATACCTGAGGTTTAGAATCTAAAGCAAGAAACCAGTATTGGTCTATTTTGGCCAGCAGGAGGTTCATCATCTACCTAATTAAAATGATAGATGGATGCTTGGCAAAATATTGTTTAGTTATTGTGAATAATTGTTTGACGAGTAGCGAAATTGAGTGTGACAGGATTCTTCAACAACCATGCATCAATATGTTGGCAAATCAAACCGGGACTAGTTGTTGTATGCCCATGGAGTGTTTGGAACCATTGTTTTGCTCTCTCTCTCTCTCTCTCTCGGCTTTTTAAAGAAGGATTCCATGCAAATGGAGAGAAAACAATTAAAATGGTTTACCAAAATGGTTATTGATGATTTATTTGAATTAGATTCCAAAGCGTGTTTAAAGATCATTGGAATTTCTATCTTTTTTTGTTAAATTTGACATAGACAATTTTGATTGGTTCCAATGATAGGTTTAGTTTTTTGAGATCTAGCGATTAGTTAACACTCTTCCCCCCTTCACCTCAACCAAAATGAAGATGTTATGTGTTATTTTTATGATATATGAACGGAGAATCTTTCAAAAATAAAAATCAGGTTTCATGCTTAATTTTTATAAAATAACTTCTATATAAAGACAGGTGATTGGCTCTCAATGATGCATACAACACAAGATATATAAAACTGAGTTCAAATTCTCCACGTTAAGAGATTTATATTGCACAATAATGTCTGCTAATGATGGCTCATCTAATAATTCCTTTTATATTACACAACAATCATGATTGTGAAAGCGTCATGCTTGATGCAAATATATACAGGGGCTAAGCCTCTCATATCCTATACCACATGCACCATGATCGTACATCAAGCCTGTGATTGGGATGGTGCACGGTCAAGATAGTATACATGGTGCAAGATATAATTTATTTCTTCTATCCCGATCCTGGCTTCTACATCTTATCATACATGACATGGTCACACGGAGTGGGTTGTTCATGACCACTCAGCATCTCAATTAGTAACCCATGTCCATGGACAAGGATGTGACTGCGATTGGACCAAATTGTAGGCACGGGCGATCATGGTCCACATGTAGACATTTGGTTCAAGAAAAAGAAAAAAAGAAAGAAAAAACTCCGATCAATAGATCAACCAAATTCCATGAAAAAATCTCTTGTAACCATTTTTCGTTAAATCATCCTTCGTTAACCACCTAGTTGCATGTATAACTGATGTCTTATCCTATCCCTACTATCAACGGTTCCAAATCTTATTCTACTGTTATTACATGATATCGTTTGGAAACCTCGCCCTACAAAATGTTTGTACACTGAAGTCCACACTTTTTCTTGAACGAAAGGGCTAAAGATTATGCTTGAGAAAAGAGATTTTGATCACTTCCAGATCCCATGAATTTACACTGAGGAAAGGTTTTATGTGTTTTAAAATGTTCAGAGCATACAAGTTTCAATTTTTATGGCCCAATTTGCATGTTGCATGCTATCATATTTCTATATTGATAATTTTGATTATACCTACACTTATGTATATTCGAGCCTGTTAATTTTGTGACATTTTTATGTTGTATATTCGTAAAAAAAATTGATTTGCAATTCAGATCCTATCATAGGTTTTAGATGATAGAGATTTCTAGATAAATTATTGTGCTCGAGACTGCACTTAGAAAGGAAACCCAAACCACAAGGAAAAACAAAAAGAAAAGTGTAGGTTAAAAGCCAGATATCTGCCCTAACGTTTCTTTCAGGAGCAAAAGTGGTCATTAATTCCCTGAATTCTTGTTTAAGTTCGAGTCCTTGAACTAAGGGACCTTGCATACTAGTTAGCAATCATGATTGAATAGGATTTCCTAGGAGATTTTTTTTTCTTGGGAAGGTAAAAGAATGTTCTTAGGCCTCATAAAGCATGGGCTACAGCATGCTCATCAATCTAGTAACTCTTAGGAATTAGCAAATAAAAAGAAAAATAGAATAAAACTAAAATACCACCTATCTATGCCTTCTTCAAGGATGTCCCCTATGAATAAAATGCGTACAATTAGGGTCATATGAAATATTTTTGTTTTCTCTCAACCCTGTGTTAGTGACACTGATCACTAATAATTATCCTATACTCAAAGTCGATCAAGATAGTTTCCCAATTATTCCATGCACGCATCTAGTCGAGTCCTTTAAAGTCCCTGATAACGTGGGATGCTTTTTTTTTGGGAAAACCGCCGTTCGGAGTTCTTGTCCGCTGGGTGTAATTTGTTGAACTCCCTCCTTTTATCTGTTTTTTTTTTCTTTTTAGTATGATGAAAGTACTTCTTTTTTTTTTAAATAGTTAAAATAACTTATATGTGAAGACGAATAATTGATATTCAAAACAACTCATCTGACTTGCTACCTCGATTATTAGATTAGGCTACTTAAGGCCGCCTTACGTTCTTGAACTGATAACCATTTTTTAGCTAATCTAACTTTCTCCGTCTCTCATGACTAGTAAAGGATGGTACATAAATTTTCACTATTTATGTCCGGCTCATCGTTCGTGGAGATGTATGTGTATATATATATTGTATGTATCACTAATAAATATCTTAATAGTGTAAAAAAAAAGTATGACAAAAGTAGATTTGAAAAAAAAAAAAGAAGGAAACTAAATGGCAAGAAAATTGGTTTGGAAGATAATATGATACGTAAACCGGCCATCATCGCTGATGGAATTAAAGATAGGGAGTAAAGGTGGGTGCAGTTGGGCGTTGCCTTGTCACTGTGGCTTGCACTTGGCAAGGGCCCATTCACTGTGGCGAGTGGCAAGGCACGCCCGATTACGTGAAACATGGCATGGGTCCCGTCATCCGATTTGGCTCCGCAGGGGAGATGTATGGGGTGTTATTAAAAAAAAATAAGGAAATGTAGGGTGCCTTGATGTTGACGGAGATGCGGGCACACGGGAACGCCTCTTGGAGAAACACGGGTTCAGGTGGGGGAGTTTTCTCTGGAGAGATCCCTGTGGTTCTCTGCCATTTGAAACGCTTCTGCACCGCTCCATAAATTCTCTCTCTACAGTTTCTTTTTTCCCCTCTCTTTCTTCTTATTTGTTTGTAATTTTCCTCCAAATTATTATTGTTCATCTTTCTTTGCCTCACAAATTATCTCCACTTGATTACAAAATTAAGTTAGCAAGGTAGTTGGTCATGGATAAAAACCTAGTACTCCAGCGTTCTGGATAAAAATAGTCCGATGTTATATTCGGAGAACTAGGTAGACTTGATTACTAGACGAACGACTTCATCTCTCTCCTACGATCATTTGCGTACTGCAACATGGTCATGCGTGTCATTGTACAAAATGGAAATTCATTTATCAAAATATGTTTTAAATCATGCATGTGCCTTGGATTCGATGCTTATTTTCCAAAAAAAAAGACATAATTAAGCACGACACCACCTCTTATAATTTGTTTTTTATCAAAGAAAAAACAAAAAATTTACAAAGCAGTGCATGTAATTGATGTGGGCCAATATAATCATGCAACCGTATGCGTGGCTTGTGTCGGTTGTTCAAAGGTATATGGTACAATTATTCTCGAACCACATTAGCTCGTACACTTGCATGTGCTCTTGTTCAAATAGTAGTTGATGATATAAAACTATTATTGTATCCTAATAATGATGCTTTGATTCTTTGTTACATATGTACGTAGCTCTACAAAGGAAGTGAAAGCTCTATGCAGACCTCTTGGTATATATACTAGTGTCAATGACCAACCAAGTGTTTTATTCATTAAAAAAAGAATCCTTGAATCAAATAAAGGATGGCAGTCATAAGAGAACATATAAGGGTATTGTTGAAACCTAGGTGGATCAGCAACCACGTACCAATCTTCCAAGATCATACTTTGTCGAGTAGCGTTGGAAGGTTAACACGTGGCCCGTGGTGCATTATTGAATCCACCAACTCCAATAATTGAATATTCTTTGTTCCCCAAAAGACAAAGCATCAGCTTGATGAACCCGAAGGAGGCCTCCTGAAAGGCCCGCTTAAAGCCCTCGTGGATGCTTACAGGCAATTATAAAACGAATATCTCATGTCTCCTTGTTATGACATCAGTGATCTCATCATCACCACCATTATTTCTATTTTCTTATATATATATTGGTCACTCTCAGGTTTCATGTGGGGAAGCATGGGACTGTTCTGTACTATTTTCGCTAAAGAGAAAATTTTGATCGACGTTGTGCACTGTAGTTCACATTTTCGAGCAATGCCCAATTCAAAATCCATTTGAATCTGTTATTCATATATATATATATATATAATATTTAACGACATTAGAAATATGCTAATAACAACGAGAAAAATTGAGAGACAATGCCAGAATTATTAAAGGAGTAGTATTCGAATGGCTAAGTCAATTTACCAAAAACAAAGAAAAAAGCTAAGTTTTACTTAGAACTGGATGACGAAATAGTCTTTGGCCTACAAATTTGACTATTTTAGAGTGGTGCCGAGGGCTGCCAAAAACGATGGTGACTACCGGAAAACGCATCGACGAATCTTGTGAGGCAAATTAAGGTACATTATCTTAACATAATTTTATATATTAAAGTACAAGATACAGATGATCAACTAAATAATTTAAACAAGACATCCTTTTATTAATGATAAATCCAAAAAACCCACGCTTCGCGGCCCTTGCTGTTTTGTGGAAACTCCATCGATAACATGTCTTAACTCTAGCTTTTGGTGGCATACCTCTCTGGGTGGTCCTGCAGACACCTTATCAGCACATCAAAAACAGTAGGTACTGCCATTGATAAGGCTCCAGTGACACGGTTTAGGCATGATATTACCATGTTCGATTTCATTTAGTCGGGAATTTGGCACGGTACAAATTAAATGTCCAACATCAATCCAGTGTTATGTAACTGCACGTTAGTTCTTGCAGTTGTTTCGATGCATTTGGAACAACAACAACATGTGGAAATTAAATAAAAAAAAATCATTGTATATATATGTGCTCTTGTTTGGTGTGTGTTTCTCTCTAAGGTTCCACAAAACCTAGCTCCCTATTCCTTCTTAAATTACAGTTGAAGGTTTTGCATATCAAATAATAAAATATCAAGCAACAGCAATGGCTGTTGCTAGTAGGAGTAGTAATAATAACAGCCACAATAATTAGTAATAAAATATTATTATTATTATTATCACTTCCTTTGTTTTGCATGCGAGGGTTGTTCGCTTGCCCCCACCCGTTCCTTGTCGTGCGTCCGATGGGTCCAATGGCTTTATTTCCCCACCAACTCATCACTCCGTACGTCCACTCAAGCACATTGGCAGTTTATAATATAAATTTATCTTTCAGAACACAGAAATAAAATTTAAACTGTAGAGCGCGACAGCCATCCTACGTTCCTACTGCATGCAACGATGTTTAATTCTTGGCTTCCCATGAAAAATACTCTAGTTTCCGAGGTGATAAATAATTTGGAAACTGTTGGGGGAAAAGTTGTAATGGAGTGTCCCTCCGAGCAGAGGGCTATCGAGTGTCCTTCCGAGCAGAGGGCTACCGAGCGTCCCTCCGAGCAGGGGGCCACCGAGTGTCCCTCCGAGCAGGAAGCGACCAAGCACTCTCCCTGTCGCATTCTC
>JAOXJJ010000001.1:6609278-6663058 GCA_025769935.1 Phoenix roebelenii
CCCTTCCGATCTAACCCCCCGCCCCCCCCCCCCCTCCCCCCCGGGTATGTTATGATTGATTATATCCACTTCTTGCTTGTCATCTTTCTGCATCATGCCCTCACCCAAAGCTACTTCAGGCTGAAAATCCTAATATGTGATTTATCTATCATTAGTGCTTTCTTCAACAACTATTGGTGGGTTGTCTTTCGGTAAGTATCGTCATCTTGTAGACCTGGCTGCCTTTTTCCTTTGGTGTTTGCATTTGTCAGCAGCCCTTTTCATTTCATCTTGTCATCCTTGACCAGCTTTGGGACAATCGTGCAACACCTGTTGTCTTCTTCTTCATGTTCACGTGATACTTGACTATTATGCACTAACATTTGTGAACCATAAACCTTCTCCACGACACAACCCTATCATTCACTCGAGAAAGAAACCAAACTTTCTCAATGTTCTCTAATTCCCTCAACGTGGTCAAACTATTTTATAATTAGCCTAATTTATGTTATTTATGTTACGTATAGAGGACTTCATTGGCATGTTGTGCTTCATTATCAACTCCATATTGAGTTCTTCTATTCTTTACTTTCTTCACTGAAATTGTATCGTGGGTTCTCCAATTTGGCTTCATATGGTTCTCATGCATCTCCTAATCTATTCTCCATGGCTGTTTTTTTTGTGCTTTTTTGTCTTTTGTCATTTATGATACATTCTGATTGTTACTTTTCGTAATTAATATTTTTATAAGCATGCTAGTTATGGTTGACCTATTTAGGCCCATTTTTTGCTGCTGTAGGGCTTCCATTTTTTGTCTTTTAAGAAATTCTTCTTTCTTCGCTATGTTTAGGAAACTTGTTAATTTGTGGAATATTCATTATTTTCCCATTATCAATATGTAGTGGCTCTTAACTACCACCTTAGGTGAGTGAATCGTGGATTCTGGCAATGGTTATTACCCTCCATTTACTAGCTTTCTTGATAATTATAGGCCCTAAAATCCCCCTTTTTAGTTCCATGTGCAACTCTCTAGGTGTTCAACTTTATCCAGTTTGTGATGTTCACCTCTACAATCAATTTGTCCATATATGTTCTTCATATTCTCTTCTTTATTTTTCTCAGGATCCATGTTCTTTACCAATAAAAATTTTTCCCTTTTATTGGAGGGTTATGTAACTTTATTATGACTTGCTTCATGTTGAATAACTTCAATATTGTTGTACCTTATGATCTTGAACTTGTCTTGGTATTGTGTGGATGTACTATTGGCCCAACTAGGCAACCCAAGAGGGGGGAGGGGTGGATTGGGTTTTATAAAATTTTACGGAAATAACATCAAATCCCCTCAAGTTTTTAAATCTAATGAAATAAACTAGTTGCAACAAGTATAGCAAGTAATAATCAAAAATATGCAAATAAGTATGAAAAGATAAAGAGTGAAGGGAAGAAAAATAACATGCTATGATTTATAGTGGTTTGGTCTCCTCGTGAGCCTACATCTACTCTCCAGGACTCCTTCCCGAGATTTAATCCACTATGCTTATCCAAAGCTTTACAAACCGCTTGTCTTCCGAATGCAAACAGTCTTTACACTTAGTGATATCTGAGCTAATCTTTGGTTGATCTACTCCCTCAAATACTTTCTTGTTTATCTAGAGTATGATCCTCTTAAACAATCCTCTCTATCACTCAAGCTAACAGGAGCTCAACAACTCTCTTATAATACTTAATCAAAATAACAAGAATAAAAGCACTACACTCAATTTCTCAACAAATAAGGTTTTTTACTTATAAGCGCAATAGAAGCTATTTTTCCGTTTGAAACAATTTGAAGCTTTGGAAACCTTTTTTCAACACATTTAATGTAGGCAGATTTGGGTCAGATTTGATTCTCTACTTTGCAGCACTTTTTTGACAAATCAAAAGGCTGAATTTGACTTAGTGGGCGAGAGACAAAGTTGTAGCCCTTTAAGTTATCTTTCCAACCTGATAAGAATTATCTCAAAAGAACGTTTGGTTGAAAAGTTACAGCTAAAAGAGTAAACATATGTCAGCCTGAATTACAGTTATGGGTAGATAAATTGCAGACCCTATTACTCATAACTAATGTTCCAATTTGAAAATATATTGAATATAAAAGTTGTAGCTAAGTTATCTTTTCAACCTGACAAGAATCATCTCAAAAGGACATTTGGTTGAAAAGTGATAGGATCCGAGATCCCACCAAGGCTTTCTTATGAGAAAGAAGAGAGAGAGATGATAGAAAGAACGTGGGTTGGGAAGAAGAAGAGAAGAGGATAGATAGAAGAAAATATTCTCTGCCTTCATAAGTAAAAGGGATATGGCTTTATAGCCTCACGTCCTACATTGCCAACTCACCTTGGCCATAATTAAGAGACAAACTAGGAAATGACGGCTGGAAAAAGAACTGATAACTCACCCCACTCAACTCCTAACAATACGCGCACGTTTTGTACGTCTCGTGCGCCTTGAGTATGTGTGCCAACCCGGAGGGCATAAATTCCGCATCCTGTCACTCCCTGCTGCTTCAAAACGAACTTTGTCCTCAAGTTTCATATGAGCAAACTGCAGCTTTAACTTGTTATATGACTCCCATGTAGCGTCTTCTGCTGGTAACCCAGCCCAATGGACTAATGCCTCATACACCGCGTGATTTTCTGTTTTAGTCCAGCGGAAGTCAGTAATCTTGAAGGGCTCAACAACTAATTCTCCTCCTTCAGTGAATGTTGGCATTTGAGGAAGAGCTCGCCCGGTTTCTCCTATCTGTTTCTTCAACTGTAAAACGTGAAAAACAGGATGTACCCTGGCATCTATTGGTAAGTCAAGCCTGTAAGCAACGACCCCAATCTTTGCAATCACCCTGAAGGGACAGTACTGGTGTCTTTGAATCGCCCTCAAGGTAATATCGAGCCCCATCCACCGTGAACTTCATGGTGAGCTTATGCCAGTCGCATAACACGGGTCCCAAACTCCTTAACCATTGAATGCCCAGAACAATATTCGAACATTGAAGCCCCAATGGGTACATGTCAACTTGAAACTGATACCCCTGTATCTGTACTTTCACTGCTCGGCATATCTCTTTACATGACAGTCGGTTGCCATCAGCCACCATCACCAGAAAAGGTGGTGCAGGTGATGTAACACAACTAAGCTTCTTCGCCAAATGATCACTCACAAAATTGTGAGTGCTGCCCCTGTCAATCAAAATAGAAACTTGTCGACCGTCCACTGTCTCGGAGACATGCATGGTCTGTGGAGAAGAAAATCCGGACATCGCATGTATCGATATCTCTGGAGACTTGAGCGAGTCATGTTCCTCTTCCAATGCCTCTTCCTCGACTGCTGATTCTCCTTCTACACCCACAAACACCTCTAATAAAAACAACTGTTGTCTTACAAACATGGCCCGGAACGGATCGCTCATCGCAGTTGTAGCGTAGTTTCTTCTCCCGTCGTAATTGCAACTGTTCCCACGTCAGCCTTTTGAAGCCCATGCCCGCAGGTGGTCGAGGAGGCCCCGGCACTAGGGTTGGTCAAACAGGTACAATGGGATTGGCAGATTGGGTCACAGGTGAAGGCACTAAAGGCCTATGAGGAGGGGTAGGAAGAAGACCCATTCGAGGTGAATTCCTCCTAAACCGAAGCATCTTCTCCTCGTGCAAGCGCGCGAGACCCACGGTGTGCGCCATTGTGGAAGCTAGGCGTTCAAACTGGTTCTGGTATTCGCAGACTGTCCTAGTTTGCTGAAGCTTGGCTAATGCTTCATCAAAATTTTCATACTCGGACGGTCCAAAACGAACACACCATATCCCGAGTAAATTCCTACCAAGTGACTTGGGGACAAGAAGAGTACCACTGGAACCATTGTAGAGCTTCGTCTTGCAAGTGGAAGGAGGCCAAAAGGACCTTCTCTTCCTCCGAGGTTCCTTGGTAACGAAAAAATTGCTCCGCCTTGTGAATCCACCCAGTCGGCTCCTCACCCGTGAGATGAGGAAAATCAACTCTAGTATAGCGGGGCTGTATGCTTCCATTCTCCAGCATGGCCAGGCGGGGTTGGCGAGGATCACGATATGGAGTCCTGGTGACCGAATCAGCAGTCTTTCATGAGCAGCGACATGTTGGTGGTGATCGTGTCGAGATGTGAATCAATGGACTCGAACTGATCGGCATGCTTAAGCAACATCATGTGCATGGTATGTATGTCGACTTCGAGCTTCGAGAATCGGTCTTCATCAGAGGTGGAACGGGTGGTGGCTATGCTAGGCTCTGATACCAAGTTGCTAGGATCTGAGATCCCACCAAGGCTTTCTTATGAGAAAGAAGAGAGAGAGATGATAGAAAGAACGTGGGTTGGGAAGAAGAGAAGAGGATAGATAGAAGGAAATATTCTCTGCCTTCATAAGTAAAAGGGATATGGCTTTATAGCCTCACGTTCTACATTGCCAACTCACCTTGGCCATAATTAAGAGACAAACTAGGAAACAACAACTGAAAAAAGAACTGATAACTCAACCCACTCAACTCCTAACAATACGTGCATGTCTTGCACGTCTCGTGCGCCTTGAGTATGTGCGCCAACCCGGAGGGCATAACTCCCGTATTCTATCAAAAAGTTACAGCTAAAAGAGTAAACATATGTCAGCCTAAATTACAGCTATAGATAGATAGATTGCAGACCCTATTACTCATAGCTAAGTTTCAAATTTGAAAATATATTGAATATAAAAGTTTTAGATAAATAAGTCTTCTTTCTAGATCATCAAGAATTGTATTAATATTATATTCCAATAAAAAGTTATGCCAAAAATACTAACTCACGTTCAGAATTCCAACATCTGCCTTCAAAAGAAATCTCAATTTCTAATTTTCATTCGTTTGCTATAATCATAATAATGAACTAAATTCATTTGTTTGTTTTCATCAAAATCAAATAGTAAACCGTTGAAACGATGGGGTTAACATGTACCAAACCAGTCACTTTGCTATATGCTTTCCCTAGCCATTTAGTTTTTATCCTCTTAACTTATGACATCTTAGTTAACATGCACTCTTAATTTCTGGACTTGCCATTCTTGACCATGTCTTCTTCCCTTGCTTCTTGCTCCATCTTCCTTTAATGCATCAGTTGGATCAACACATTGTTATCATTTATATCATCTTCTGGACTAATATCAAGCTTTAATTTCTTGCAGCAAGACTTTATATCTGAGCATGATGTAATTGTTAATCTGATCTTTATACTGGATGCTTATTTCCAATGATTCATCTTCTCCTTCAATCTTGCACTCCATGTCTGGTAGTTAACTTCAGCAGCTATTCTCTCAATTGCTTTGGTATATATTTAGCTTTTAGATTGGCTACTTCTAGTTTATGCCTACCAATTCTTTGTGTGGTGGTCTTGTTTTGACTTTAATTTAGTAATTTCAAGGTTCCTGCCCTGAGACTAATTTGCCTTGTTGCCACATGTTTGCTATGTTATGTGGAGATTCCATTTTTAAGTTTTCTGGAAGTTTCAGCACCTTTGGACACTCTTACATGGCAGGACATAACGGAGACTCCATTTTATTCTCCTATGTGGTGGAGTGGATATTTTAAGCAGAATACCTTTACGTTTTAAGATATAAAGCTATCATGATATCCTAACACATCTTAAGTAACCTCAACTTGGACCCAACAACTTACTTCAACAACTTGCAGCTCATAGCTATACTTTCCCCCTGGTTAGATGGCATATGTCTTTATATAAGGATGAGGTCCTGTTGTTTTTAGAACGTAGTCTTGTCTAATTGGTTGGTTAATAGCTGAACATATCTTATCAGTTTGGTTTTATTGCTCATAATAATTCTGAAGCTCAGAATTATAACAGAAAATAGTAAAAACATTATACATTTTTATGAAGTATATGCTTATGCTGGTGCACGAACGCACATGCACAGATATTTGGAATCTTGGAAAATAAGGTGCATGTGTTATGCCTATCATATACTACGAATTGCTAAATTTGTATATCATGAAGTAATGGAGATAGATGAGCATAAATTCATTTTTGACAAAAATAAAATATAAAACAAATTGAGCCAGTCTATCTTTGTACATTTCAAAGAGAATCCAAGTGATTTATTTCAAAGCCAAGGATTTTGAACAGATCCATATGAAATAATAGGCCTTGAAAAAGTAATTATCTATTTCAGGTTTCTGTTTAAGTTTGTCCATTGTTGGCGCCAAGAAAGAGTTTAGATGATGCATGTCATTTTTTGAAAAAAACTAAAAGACATGTATATGGGATTGCTGGCTGCTGTTAATAATTATCGATAAGTTGTATGATAAGAAACTTTGGCGGCTTAAATAACAATTTATCTTGAGGATACTATTTCTTTTGGTCTTCTCAATGGTCCTTTCCTCCTGTAAGGGTTTATCTTTCATAACCTCTTATGTTTGCCTTGTTGAAAACACTTGTTGTATCCCAGAAGAAATATTCACAAGTTCTTGATATACCAAATCAAATTTCATATTGTTCACATGCCAGATATCTTATCAAACTTAACTTTGTGCCCATCAATGTAAATATAATCATCTTTATTGGATAAAGAGATTATCCATTTTGCTGTTTCTATATTCCAAATCAAATGATCAGCCCAAGGAACTTTGACAGTTGACAAGATATAGAATTTGGATAATGGACCATAGCTTATTTCCCACCAACCTCTAACTAATAAAATATACTTTATGTCTAAAGGTTCTCTCCCAATTTGCCATCCATGTTCTTACAGGATGGTATTTGGAGTCTCCACTAGCTGCTTGAAGATTTTGAGGTCCATACCCCAGCACAAGCCAGTAATTCACATCAAGAAGAGAGAAAGTGCTTTAAATTTCCCTTGCATATAATCAATATCTTATATAATTTATCACTTGCCCACTCCTTGAAACTTGTGACATAGGCTTCATTGCTGAAAGATGTCTTCACATTGCCACTTTGTGCCGCTTCCCTCAAAGGATTTTTTTTTAAAAATCTGTTAGTTTTGATCTCAAAAAGAGCTGGATGCAGGTGTTCCTTTCTCTTATTGCATGTATAGCCCGCTCTGTGATCCTTGTGCTTGTTTTTGTTGCTCTCTCTGCAAGACTCTTAACTACAGGTCTCCACATCCAATTTGCATGGACCCATGGCTTTCATTGTTGATCTGTACAACACTACACGATATGCAGGGTCTTTTTTTCTTTTTTGAAGAAAAAAAAAATATACCATGTCAGTCCTTACTAATGCGCAGCACTAGCACGGGTTCATCTTAAGGGTATAGATGAGCCGAACATGAGCTAAACATGGCCAAGCTCTTGCTCGGCTTGTTTAATAATCAAGCTATGCTCAAGCTAGCTCTTTTAATTTCGAGTGAGGCTTGAGCTATCTACAAATAGCTTGGTTAAGAGTTCTAGTGAAAGTTTAATATCATTGAAGGCTTCCATTTATATATTTAGAGTAATAATCTGGATTATATTTTAATTTTATGGTTGAAATATATCTATTCTTCAATATCTATATTAATTTGTGATAAATAATTATAAAAATAATTTTTGTATTAGACAATAATAACTGAAATGATAAATAATATATTTAAATTATTTTATATATTACTATTTCAAGCAAATTTGTATTGGGCTTGAGCTAACTAGGCCTTGCTCTAGCTCATCTAGTTTCTTAGCTGAGTGGGACAAACTTGAGCCAAATTTTGACCTGAACTTGGCTAGCTCTTTTCTCTTTTGCCAGCCCTGCTATGTACCACTACTTGTCATAATGTCATGCCAATGCATGCCAAGCATTAGCATGGCTCCGTATAGCACGAGACACACTGTTTTGGTGTCAAGCTGGTCGCCACCAGCATACAATACTTCAATATTTGTATAATACTATTTCAAGCTAATATGAGATGGGCTTAAGTGAGCTAGGCCTAGCTCTTGCTCGGCTCATTTCCTAATCGAGCAAGCCCAACTTGAGCCAAATTTCTAGCTGAATGAGTGCTAGCTTGCTAACAGCTTGCTCCTTTGTCAACCCTAACTCCTATATTCCTGTACTTGGCAGCATGTCATGCTAATGCATGCCAAGCATTAGCACACCTTTGCATGGCACGGGACACATTGTTTTAGTGTCAAGCTGGTATACGACCAACACATGATACTTCAATGCTTGCATAGATCACAACTTTGTTTATTTTGGCACAGCTAGTGCTTAGTTGTATTTTCCTTATTAGATTGCAAGCAACCAAATCGTCCAATTGACGTATGCCATCATATATTTTCCTAAATCTTTAAAATTCCACTACAATAACCTCCATGTGCATCTTAAATGTGGACACATAGAATGACTAAATTTGGAACAGTGCATTTGCTGGAGAAGTGACCAAAGGTTTGGTCTTTGATGGAAAAGGATATTAGTGATATTAACTAGAATTTATGCGCATCGCTAGAATTTATGTGCAGACTTAATTTGTGTCTGTAGAATGAGGAAAAGCATTAATCAGGGAAAATAATGATTTGGTTTTGCTTAAAATATTTGTTGATTGGCTTTTATTGTACGAGTGCTACCTATTTGATACAATGGAGGATCAGTCGATGTCTACGTGATTTATTGCTGCAATGCTGGTAGAACTGGCCTGGTAGAACAAATGGTGTTCCTTGTGCCACAATATGGTAAGGATGCTGATTGCTGTAGTACACTCAGTACCTGGTCGGATTAAGTGAAGGTTTGTGAGGAGGAAGTTTACAAAAGAAATATTTTAATATATCTGTTGTTAGGAAAGAAGTATTCAGTGCCCCTGGATGATATAGTTGGGAAGACCTAAAACATGATGGATGGAAATAACACAAGGGATGGGCTTCATTTAAGAATGAATAGACAAATAGAAATTCAGAAGGCCAACATTAAATATTTGGATAAGGCTTAATTGATATGATCATGTTTGTTAGAACATCGCATCCAGTGGATTTTAGATCTTTGTTAATATTTGGCAAGATATACAGTGCCTTGTTCAGCTAATAACAAATGGTGACTTGTACGTGTCTTTTCTCCACCTTTGTTAGAAAACTTATTAGAATTAGAAAAGCTTTCTGGTAGTCTGTACTAATGATATACTATGAGGCATATTATATGTGATAAACTGGCCTTATATGTTTACATCTCAACCATGCCACACCTTAATGTTAGGTGAGTATTGCTCGGATATGAGATAGGAACCCCATTTTAGAGGCCAGTTAGATGATTTGATCTGCCATCCCTGTTTATTTTGGATCATGGAAACCCCAAGCAGTTATTGTGATGCAGCAGCAATTGAAAATTGCCTTCTGTCTGCCAAGAGACAATGCAATATACGAAAGAATCACCTTAGGAGGTGTTAGATCAAGTCTTTACACGATGGAGGACTTCAATTCCTCAATCGGAATGATGGGAAGGTATTTCGGTCTTGAAACAGGATAACAGTCATATCTCGAAAGCTGATCGCAGCAGAACAATGATGAACTGTTCAGATCATATGGAGCTTTTAGTCATGGTGTCTTGGTCACTAGGCAATAAGGTTAAATTTGGGAGAGAAAAGAGTCAGAGTTTGTGGCACCATTTGCATTACAGTACCATGAACAATGATGGTTCTCAATTGGGGAGCTTTTATTTTCTTCTTAAGAGTCAAAGTTATGATAGGTTTAGATCCTATTGTAGGACCTTTTAGAGACTCCGACTAGGGAATAGTTTTGTTGTCTAGGCTTATTAAAAGGCGTGGTCAGCCAAGAGAATCTTGTACACTGGTTTATTTTGAGAAAGCTAGAAAATTTCTTTGAATCCGAGCTTAGCTACCCCTTCCTCTTCTCTGTTTCTCCTATTTCTTCGTTCTCCCTCTTTCTTAAATCCTCTCCTGTGTATCTATGTATTTAAGCTTTCTATTATTTCTTCTTAGCTGTTTATTTGTCTTCTGGGATTAATCTGCTTGCTAGAGTTATTGAATATCAATTTATTGTTCCTTCTGCTGAAATCTGATTCCTTTGGCCTGAGTTTGATTGTCAGCCAATGCAGCACCTTCTCTTTCAGACCTAATACCCTAAGAAACCCTGAGTCGGGACCATTGCCGGCTCTCTAAACATATAAGTCACATTTGAAATCTACTAGTTTGTGCCAAATATTATAAGACATCTTTTCTACTGTGTCTTGGACAGCAAGATGGTAGGGTCGACTTGCCTCCTCATTTGTTTCATCCCTTCTTCCCGTGCTCATTGGCCCATCTCCAAGTGGTCCTACAAGAGATTGGGATCAACCAAATGATGCATTCCCTGATCGGTCCTAAGTTAATGATGCATTCTTTAAGGGAGCTATGGAGGTCGATTTCAAACTTACCAAGGATTTCATATGGAGCTAATTATTAGCTAAAGGGTTTGCCATGAAGACTGCATTTGGATGTCTTATCATCCTTTCAACGAAGAGCTTCAATCGGGGAAGCACGTTCTGATTTCCACCATTTTTTATTCTTTTGACAATGGGCAGGTACCATCCAAAGTATCATCTCTCATGAAGAGTCTCATTCCACTTCGGTACAGACTTAAATTATGGTTTTCTCATGGGCAACCTATTCGAAGCCGTACATTCAGTCCGGTGTCATGCTTCTCAATTTGGTTAAAGAAGTCAATTTCCTACCACAATGAGCTTGCCCCGAGAATATATGGTAGGCCTAGGCCTTTATTCTAATAGATACAGCGAGAACAGAGTTGAATGCTAAATTGGAATAATCGGAAAAAGCTTAAGGGTTCAATTATCAACCAAAGTGAATAGTGTTTGAAATGCAATTTCAGCGGGAATAGAGATGAAAATGAACCATCAGCCATAAAGGAAAAGAAGGTCAAGAGATTTCCGATACTGATCATCGGAAGTTAATCATTGCGGAAGACAAATAAGCGAAGAAGAGAGGTTCTTCATGATTGTTAAAGATAAATACATGTCTTTTGAGTGTGAAAGGGGAGGGGGGTGGGAATTATGAGACGACAGCAAGTCCTTGGTGGTTTATGATTCACATAGTTTAAAAAAAGCAGTAAGGAGGCTGCAATCGCCCATGAGACTGTACTGATAGAGATTAAATGTTTATGTGGATCGATTGTATCACTAGTAAGGACATGGTTTGGCATAAGTATACTAGAGAAAGCACTGGAGATGCACCAAGGGAAGACAAAGTGGTCAACGATAGGTTAAAATAGAAGGGGGGAGACCTTGCCATGAGATGATTTTAGATCTGCATCCAAGGCTGAAGATAGGAGGAGGAAGACCAAGGGTTTGGTAGGAGAAATCTTTCGAAAGGTTTTCGGGAAGTTTGTATCGACAATTGATGTGGGCCATAAAATGATTGAATGGTATCAAAGTGCTAGTAAAGCCAACACGAATTTTTTTTTGTTATAGATATTTTATTGAGCATTGTGCACATTTGGATCATTGTTATGTTTCAAACCGGCTTGTCAATTTGATGATACTGTCATGAATTGCTCCAAACTCCGAGACAGCAATCCAAACTAATATCTGAGGAGAGGATAATCTAGGGTGTCACCAATCTTAAGGTTCCGCATCTTGGTGGTAGGTATATTGAGATGCTTGAACTTTTTTTTTTTTATGACGCCAAGGTCTGCTGTTGACTTGTTTTATTTAACAGTAATCGGCATTCTTTTTTTTCACCCAAAAAAAAAAAAGTTGATCTAATGCTCCACGCAATATGATATTGCGCTCCTGATCTCACTTTGCTGCAAACTGATAGTTATCAAGATTATAGAGAACGATCCTTGATTATGTTTGAAGGAAAATTTTCATCCTGTCCAAAAATAATATCTTTGGAATACGAACATCATATCACTTTAACATTTTCTGGGGGTTGATGTGTCGCCTGATTCGATGAAAAGTCAGCAAAGAAAGGATTGCTTGGGTGTCAGAAGAGAGCACTTTATTTCTCTAGTAGTACCCTCTGAAAACAAAACACCAACCGTTCTGTTTTGGGAGGAAACAAACAAAACCTAGCAGCAAACAATATTGTCTATTTGCCTTTGCAATTTGATGTTCAATGTACTTACTCCGTTGATCTTCTATCTCCACACTAGAAGTTTCAACATTATTCTTTCTTGTCAGCTCCTTAAATTTATCAACAAACAAAGCTTACGTAAAAAATCCAGGCAAATAGTGACTCCACTACATCTCACTTTTCTAGATCTTGTGCCCGTTCCCTGATCATAATCTGGAGTTTGATGTAAATATTTTTCCAAGGCTGGAGATAAAAGGCATGGCCAGACCCTGCGAGGAAGGCCTTTAGTTACCTAAAACCAACCTCTGCTTATTGAGACTCGACGCCTCCTGCGTTGTGTCACCAGAAACATTCATTTGCACCCCAAGCGGGATAAAGCGGGATAAAGCGGGGTGGGTAGGACTTCCATCTCAAGAGGTACAGAGAGCGGAGTTGGTGTGATGATCTCCCCGAGGCCGAGGGTAATGGAGTGAGGATATCTTTTTAATTTTTCAAGGGGACAAAAAAAAAAGGGAAAGAAAAGAGAAGTTGGAAGGTGTTTGCTTGCTTTTCTACAATATTTGTTATTTTTCATTGTTTCACCAACCACCCTTCAAGTACTCTCCATATTGACTTTCTCCCTTTGATCGAACTCGATGAAAGTTGTTCGCCAGTCTCCTTCTTTTGTCTTCGTCATGATGGCGTCGCAGCGCCACCCAACCACTTTTCCAAAAGGCCATCCGACATGCACCCCTGAGCGCGGTGGACTTATTTTTCTCGTTCTTCTCAACTTTGCAATGAATAAAGCTTTAGTGGAGGGTCAGTCGTTGGAGATATGTGCAGTAGTATTGGTCGCGAATGATCAAAACAAGGTAAGCATGACATCTATTCGTGCCCCTCATGACCAGAAAAAGGGGGACCCGCAGCTCATTTCGTATCTGCACTTCTGTATTATATAATATTTGCTCAAATCCATACCATATAAACAATATATTCCTCACAGCAGGACGACACCAGCAGAAAAATCAAAATCCTTTCTAATCATTGTTTGGCAGTTTCCTATCTTTGGTTTTGTGTCCTTTCTGATCATTATATTCGTCGTTGGATGAATCAAGTGGCCAACTTGTACCTGAACCTGAAGGCTATAAAATTAAAAGTAAAGATTGGAAAACCACTATCCTTGTGCATTTATGACCTCTATCTAATAAAAAAAGGGCATGGTTTAAGAACAAGCGAGCTTTTTATTCATAAGAAGGTATTCAAGAAGGTAAAACATTTGTCGGTCCCTTGTCACCAGCCAGGATTCAGGACAAGTTTGATGGATCACGCCAAGAGAGGGATGGTCCTGTAGTTGGCACCCTTCCATACCCACGTTTCAACATTGGATGCCTATGAAAAATCCTCCACGGATCGAAACAAGTGACAGTAGGAGGCCAAGCTACTGCTGCTGCTGCTTCTTCTTCTTTTTCTTTGGTAAAAACGGTAATTCATATAGCTCTAACGTGAGTACATCCTGCCAAGTCAGAATAAAGTAAAAAATACAATGGGAGCAGGAGCTCTACTGTGGGCGTCCATAAGAACTCTCCGAAATGTCGTGCAACATAGGAGGATACCTAGTCTGCTACCCTATTCACCTTCCGAAAAACATGTACTACCTGGTACTCACCCAGCTCCATAACCAGCCTACGTGTCTTACGAATACGTGGATGACCATCTCCATACCTTCCGCACCCTGTATCTACTCGATCACCATAGTTGAGTCCCCATCGATGTACATCCGCTCGGCACCAAGCATCTGCCTCGTATATGGTATACCCTTCCAGGCTGCTCGAAACTCTGCCCCAACTACGATAAAACCTGGTGTACCAGAGTACCACGGTGGTCTCTGATCACAAATCCAACACCTCCGGACCTCCCATCTACCACCATGCTGCCGTCAAAGTTCATCTTAAGAAAATTAGGAGGTGGGGGCACCCAAGAAACAAGAGCGAACCTGGATGTTGTAACAGCGAAACGAGTACCCCAGATGTCCTTGTCCATCCTAAGAGAACACATAGCAACGCATGAGATTACCTCCCCGGCCTGAAGCACTACTCTAACCACCACCAACCTCGGAGAAGACCTCCTACCCTCAAATAAGCCCGCATTCCTGTTCAACCAAATGTGATAGGCCAGATATGCTCTAAGTACCCCTACCTCAACAGATTTAAGGCTCCGAAAGGAGTCTCTCAGTAGTTGTAGCAGATCCTGTACCGATACCATCAATTGAAAAAGAGGGACAGGTGACCTCCTCCATATCTCCTTGGCCCTGGGACACTGCAGAAAAGCATGCTCAATAGTCTTCTCAGAGACCGTGCACACCTCGTAGCACAGAAGGATCTGCATGCCACGCCTAACTAGCATGCTTATGGTAAGAAGGCAACCCCATACCACCTTCTAAAAGAAGAGCGCCACCCGCGGATGAACCAGCATCCTTCAAATCCATCCTCCCTCGATCTACCGAACTGACTCCCTACTGAGCAAAACCTGTAGATCCCTCACACACACCTGCGACCGCCCTGTCGGCACCCACACTAACCTGTCAGGCTCCTCCCGAATAGGCACCGAGAGAGCCAAGACCATCTCCGCCGAGTGCTCCCCAAAAACCTTCAGAATCAACCCCTCCCTCCATCGGCCCTCCTCTGAAACCATCATATCACTAACCATATGGCCCACCAATCGTCCCGAATCCATCATGGTCAGTAGACGACTGAGCGGCTGCGCAGTCACCCAACAATCCTCCAAAACATCGATGGATCGACCTTCACCAATGACCCATCTAATCTCCGGAAGGACCAACATAGCACTAGCACACATCTTCCTCCACACTGATGAGTGGTGGTGAGCAGCTCTCGCTCTAGGCAACAACACACCATACTTCGCCCTCATCAACGAGGACCACATATTGTTAGGCTCTAGAACAAATCTCGCAATGTGTCGAGCCTCTAACACCTCCTGCCTCTCCAATAAGGACTGCACCTCCAAACCTAGTAGCCTGACACACTACCTCCCATGCTAACATATGGATACCACCACTGCCTCCATGCCATCCCTAGATGAAGTTTCTAAATAACTGCCCAAAAAACCTTAAAACTGACACTGGGATTAAGGAATTGGAGAGTAAGTAAATAGGGATCGAAGAGAGAATTGACTGGACCATGGTGATCCTGCCCATCATAGACAATAAATACATCTGCCAACCCTCCAGCCTTCGCCTGATGCTGAGCTCGAGGGAAGAGCAATCCCTGCCACACAAAATGCCTACCTGAAATTGGAACTCCCAGGTATCTTATAGTGCCATCTTGCTTGCCCACACCCAAGATCTCCAGAATAGAATGCCTCACCGCTTGTCTATTCTTCGGACTGAAACAAATAGCTAACTTCGAAAAATTGACCCACTCTCCTAATGCTGCATAATAGTCCCGAAGAATCCTACCAATGACTCGGGCATCTTGCCGCGACGACTGGGCTAGCAACAAGCAGTCATCAGTAAAAAGCAAATGGAAAATCGGAGTAGCTCCCACCACTGGCTTGTAAGCCTCCAACTCCTGAGTGATCACAACATGACGCAAGGCTCTAGATAGTGCATCCGCGCAAATAATAAACAACAGGGGGATAGGGGACATCCCTGGTGCAACCCTCCTGAGGGCTCGAAGAAACAAGATAGCGTACCATTCACCAGAATGGCAAATGACGAAGCTCTAACACAACCCATGATCCACCGAATTCATGTATCATGAAAGCCAAACCCCTGCAAAGACTGCTGCATAAAATCCCAACGCACCCTGTCGTAGGCCCTCTCCATATCAAACTTGACTCCCATCAAACTCCTCATCGGAGCTCTACCCAAATCAAACATGAACTCCTGTGCTATTAGGACATTGTCGGAGATACTGCGCCCACCAATAAAAGCTTCATGCTCCGGACTAATCGGAAGAATATCCTTCAACCTAACGGTAAGTATCTTTGGTCCTCACTAAACCAGAGAGAGAACGAAAATCTTCTCCAGCCTCCAATTACATGCGTCTTTGTTAACATTTAGCAATCCCGCACCAGGTCAATGTGTGTGTGTGTCTTTGTTTAGCAGGCATAAATTAGTATGCTTAAACTCAAAAAAAGTTCTCTGAAAAAAAAAAGTTCATGCAGATGCCTGCAAGCATGGTTTGACACAAAGGCAACAAGCTTTCTGAGACAACTAGTCCTTCTATAGAGAGAATCATTGTGTACCTGATATAGACCTACTTGTTTTCAATGTGATCTTCTGCTTCTTCTTCTTTTTCTCAAAAACCATAGTACTAGATTCTATTACCTTCTTATAAAGCAAAACTTTTACAGTGGACATTGATTCCAACCTTCTTCCCTCCAAAGAGGGGAAGAAATAGAGCACACCATAAAGCCTGGGAGTGCATTGATAGTTTAATCAGAAATCTCACCCATCTAATCTGTTGTGCTTTATATATACATATATGTAGCAAGTGCAGATGCCTAAATTTTTTACCCTTGCTTTGGGTGGCAATGTGGGGCCTTGATGATCGTACGATGCTATAGAAGTTAGAAATTATTAGATTAACCAAGTCTAAGAGACCAGTCTAATAGTCACTACTAAACTTTTCAAGATCAAAATAGGGGTGAGAATTCATTCTGTTATCCATTGTACACATGCACCAGGATTTAGACCGGTCCACTGGACTTAATCCATCTAATAATTTTTTGAAGTCAAGTCAAGTAGTATGCATTTCTTTTTAATGAGTTTCCCATACGGTATTTGATGGACCGTGTCAGAAAAATCAAAGAATCCGGAAGGCTTTGATTTCTAGCCAGCGGCTGTTAAAAGATTCTGAAAGTTTTGAATAACTATAAATAAACAAAAATCTGATCTTCATTTAATCCAATCTTGAACTCTTGAGGGGGCTTTAGAAACATGATGCACCTACTAGTTGGAATACAAGGAACAACGATGATCTAAGAGAACATCATTCTTTACATATTTGTAGTGCAGTAGGTTGGGGTTTTTCTTGGAGTTTTATGTGCCTACACTCCTCTGTAGCAAGCAAGCAGCATCAAGAGATGATCTAGAGGTGCCCTTTCTCCTTGAGGCTCTTTACTGTCTCATAGAGGCTCTGAGTCACTGGCGTGAATGGGAGGCCAAGGTCCTTGAGCCGCTGGTTTGAGAACTTGTATGGCTGCTTCCGAGGATTTACCTCGTCGGAGCACCTGCAATGCCATGGTTTCGATCCGTGAGTAACAAAAAAAAAAAAGCAAGAATTTCTTGTGAGGAGGACAACATGGAAATTGATACGAGTGGTTGAAGCAATCTACGAATTCCGAAATGATTGAGTACTTGAGAAATTTCTTGGACTGTGTCTCAATCTATTGGAATCACTCGAGAATCGTCCCCCCATTAGACTTGTGATATGTGGAACCTACAGCACCAAATCCTACCAACTAAACCGAGAAGACGTCGTTGGTCGCCCAACTAATCCAAAATTGGACGCGCATCCGACCCTAAAATTGGACGATTAAGATGCGCGTAGGAAGGCGACGTTTACCAACCAAAATAGAGGGTGAAATTATTGGGTCCAACGGAGACCGAGGTCCAACCATAAAAGGACACGCCTCAATTATCTTCCTGCGTGGTTGGATCGGTCCACTGCTCAGCTGGTGGACCTGCTCCAATTAAGATTTTTTTTTTTTTTGCTAGTAAAAAGGGGTAGGGGGAGGAAGGGACAAGCCCACCCCCGCGTAGCAGCCCCCACTGGCCCCCCGCCCCATCAGGAGAATGTTCGATGCGGGCAGAAATGGCCGTGTGTTGGACACCCCGATCGGTTTTACTCATGTCTTTCCCACCCATAGGTCTGGCTCAGCTAGCTCTCTGGGCTCTGGCTCGAGTCCCAAGTGTGAATACGTCACATCTGGTACCACCCCGCCTACTAATGGTCCAAGAGCGGTCCTATACCTCATGTCCAAGAGCGGTCCTATACCTCATGTCCAAGCAGTGGCCGATGTCATATTTTAATGGTCGCGGTAGCGACTCGAACCTGGAAACATGAGGTTAGAATCCATCCGATTAAGAATTTCTCCCACCATTCAAACAGAGAGACGTAATCAGCTGCGTGTTGATGACGTGAGAGAGAGAGAGAGGAATATATCAGGAAAAAGTATATAAAAGTAAAAGGGCAAGAGCGATAAATTACTTGGTGGGGACGGGGTATTCCGGGAAGAGCTTGGCGAGGAGGCGGACGACGTCCTCGCGGTGGAGGACGCTCTCGGCGCAGAGGTAGCGGCCGGCGGCGCCGGCCGCCTCGTAGACCAGGAGGTGCGCCAGAGCCACGTCCCGCACGTCCACGTACGCCTGCACTGCGTTGGCGTACTTCTTGGCGGAGCCGTCGAGGTACTTCATCACGTGCACGGTGCTCGCGTTCACCGTCCCCTGCAGCAGCGGCCCAATCACCAGCACCGGGTTCACCACCACCACCTCCACCCCACTCTCCTTCGCCGTCTCCCACGCCGCCTGCTCCGCCACCGCCTTCCCGTAGCAATACCAATTCTGCAACAAGAAGCCATAGGGGGTGGTGCACTACTTCAGTTAATTCGATTCGCCAAGCAGTCAGAAGGAGTGCCTAAAGATCGGGTGATCGACCTTGGTGTTCTTACAGTACTCGAGGTCGCTCCAGCACGACTCGTCGACGACCACATCGGGGCCGCGGTTCGGGTCCATGGTCACGGCACCGATCGAGGAGGTGAACACCACGCGGCGGACGGTGCCAGCATGGGCGGCGGCGTTGATCACATACTTGGTCCCCCTCACCGCCGGCTCTACCATTTTTTCCTGAAATTAGATTAGGTGCTGTTTATTTTAGTCATCCAAAAACCAATAGAATCCAAACCATTAGTTACTATTGGGAATTTCTCCAGTTTTAGAAAGAAGGGGTTTTAGTGGTGGATAAGTCGTAACTGGGTCGTCGGTGACCGGAGAAGCGGTGTGGAAGACGCCATGGCAGCCGTCGATGGCCGCCCGCAGCGCGTCAAAGTCGAGAAGATCTGCCTTGCAGAGGATCAGCCTCTCCTTCGCCCCTTCCAGAGCTTTTAAATGCGCATTCTTCGGATCATCTAAAATAAGTGGGGAAAATTAAGATCACTCCAAATATTTGCATAAAGAAATTAAGGAGAGGAGAAATTAACGAAAACTAGAATATAATTATGGCGTTAAGTTCTCCCGCAGTTGTATCTATGCACCTGGGTTTCGGACGGTTCCTTTGACGGTGTAGCCCTTCTCCAGGAGGAGCTTCACGAGCCAAGAGGCAATGAAGCCACCGGCGCCGGTGACGCAGACGGTCTGGCCGTGGCCGGAGGGAGTCGAAGCAACGACGGTCATTCTGGGGAGTGCAGGGTAGATGAGTGGAGGAAGATGAGAGTTGGTGGGGTTGGTGAGCGGAGCCGGATGAGAGGCGTTCGCGGGGTTATCTGATTTATAATCTGGGGCTGTAGAGAAACTTGTGGCCACGGTTCAAGGGAGTAGGTGGTGAGCCGTGAGGTGACAATGGAGCCATGGCCACTCTACATGGGATGGGATGCCGCCCGAGAAATGGTGGTCAAACCGAGGATCTCGAAATGTCGACAATCACACGGACGCCGTGGCCGCGGTTGGTGTAAAAGATGGGTTAAGCCTGTTATTACCTGCATGTCGGGAGAAGAGTAGGTGAAGCTGGGAAATGTTCGCTGTATAAAGAAAAAACTATGGAAAGCTGAAGGAAAAAAAACGAAGCGTCAAGTAATGCCTAAGTGGTTGGACTCTTTCATTACTAGGATTTGCATCTATAATGATTAGATATGCGTGATTTACTTCGGACTAGTTCTTAAGCGGGCAGTACACTTAAATAATTCATGTAATTTAGAAAGTAGGTAGGGGCATACGAAGTCAGATGTAGTTTTGCATAAAATGGAATAATTGGAGAAGTTACTTTCTCCACAAAAGAAAAAAAAGAAATAGCTGGGAAAGTGTTCAAAGGGAATAGAGGAATCCTTGTACGAAGGGACAAAGAACAAGATGATGGAATCAAATGGGCAAGGGACCTACTGTGTAGTTGAACTCGAACTCATCCTGAGATTATATTATTGTTGAGATGATGAGCCATTCCTCCTCTCTAGCTAGCAAATACAAGAGGTTAGTTTTGGTTGCTTTTTTTTTCCGGTAAATTCAGCATCTCATATAGCTCTCAAATGAGTAGAGTCAGCCAAGTCAAAAAAAAAGGAATATAAGCAATCCTAGTCCAAATAAACACTCCGGAGTGTCGAGCAACAAAGGAGACAATCTAATTTGCAGCTCTGTCCCTATAATGGTCCACTCTATGTATCCAGTCAATCACTGTGGAGGAATCTCCCTCGAGGTATACTCTATCAGCTCCAAGGATTCTCCTCCCATAGAAGATGCCCTTCTAGGTTGCCCGAAGTTCTGCCTCAGTAGTGGTTAGGCCAAGAATACACCGATCCTCCGCGACAACCAACATGTCATGATGGTCTCTAATCACAAATCCCACTTCTCCACCCACTCCATGGGTGTTCGATGTTGTCATTTCCACATTGTTTCTTTGTTGCTCGTTTTGTTCAGCTCTTCATCATTCAATCTAAAAAAAAAAACTTGGTCAAGTTGAGAAGTTTTCGGACAATATCAAATCAGGGCGGCCTGGTTGGTGGGACAATGGGGCGAGGATAATAAAGTCTAGATATATGATAGAACTGATGCAAGGCACGATTTTTTCTATTAAAAAAAAAAGAGGCCAGGGGTGATTTCCTCGGGCGTCCACAAAGAACGACAGCAGTCCCCCAACAAAGGATGGAGACAACGGGAAAGTGGGGACTGAGTGGGTTTGTGTCCGCGGAAAGCAGCTACTTGAGCGGTGGACATGGAGTTTAACTGGTTGTGGCTGTGGTCCGGGAGGGAGGGGGAGCAATCGGGCGTTGTTGGGGCGGTCGCCGGACCCCACAGAAACGGCAGGAGGAGGAGGGCCACAGCGTACTGTAGCTCTGCAAGGACAGAATTTCCGTGCCACCCGTAAAAGTCGAAGCCAATGGGATGGTTGAGCTGCTCCCAAAGGAATATAGTTTATTATTAATTTTTTTTCATAAAAATCCTCCTCAATATCAAATTTTATATAAGTATATTTTTAAAATTGATATCTACATATATATATATATATACCTTTGTAAAACATTTTTTTGTTATTCTTTTTTTTTATCTTCGTTTTTGCATATGTACCAATACCATCCAACGCCGTTAAAAAATTAACGGTTTTAAATTAAAATGACTAAAATATTTTTAATAGGTAGATGTGTAAAAAAAATATATTTATAAGTAATGGAGGATAAAAAAATAATTTCAAAATTTTATTTTATTTTTTATTAAAATAAATATGGTTTTTATTAACGATATTAAAAGAATCCTTATATTAAAAGTATTTATGAAAAATAATATTTTATAAGGATACAGAAATAACTATAAATTTGAAGAGGATATACACATAAATTTAAATTTTTTAAAAAATATTTATGCAATTTTTTTATTATTTGTTTTATTTACAAACGGGCAGCCATTTTTATTAGTTTTATACTGATAAATAATGGTGGATACACTTGGACATCAAGGGTCCTGGTTCTGTGGTCAGGACATTGCCGGAGGGTTTCTGCCTTACCGACCAAATCTTGTAGGAATACACGTGTCCCTCTTCTCCTTTATTGGATACGCACGCGCGGGCCCACGCGCGAGAAGCGTGCTGCACGGTTAATTAGAAAAAGACTTGGCGGCACCCTATTTATGTCACGGTCCCCACGTGCACCGCGCTCTAAGACCCACCATACAAGTTTTAACGGAGGGCCCCACCATACAAGGTTCGTTAACGAAGGATATCCGACTCACGAATCCCTCCGTTATATGCATGGTTCTCTCGGCATCAATGAGCTTTTCATAGGCACAGTTCTCTTGAATCAATTGGACCAAAGTTGATTGGGTTAAAAATATGATGCTGTGGAAGTTTTGTGCTCTTAGTCCTAACTTTAGGTCATGACTAGTAGGTGTTAAAAAAGAAGAATTAAAGAACAGAATTATATTTCTGCCTATCAATTATAATGTACATGAGTAGCCTTTATATACAATTAGAAGGCTGACGAAGTTTGATAAGGTCGACGAAGTTTGGTACAATCAATCACAAATCAATCAAGATGAAGTTTGGTAAGGCCGACTAAATTTAGCACAATCAACTTTTATGGAAGACCGTTGATTGTGTTAAACATAGTCGGCCTCCATAAAGGTTGATTGTGCCAAACTTAGACGGTCTTACCAAATTTCACCTTAATTGATTTATGATTCATTGTGCCAAACTTCGTCGGTCTTGCCAAACTTCGTCGGCCTCCTAGTTTTATATAAAGACTGCTCTTGTACATTGTAATTGATGGGCAGAAATACAATTCTCTTCTCTAATTCTTTGGACAATGTTACAGCTTTCGAGAGAAATGAATAGCATTCTTCAGTGCACTAGCGCAAGCTGAAAGTAACTTTAGAAAAGCTATAAGAGCGCGATCAAATCTAAAGCACCTAATCCAAAGAATCCAAAATTAAATTTTGCACTCACTAAAACTGAAGTATGTTGCAAAAAAAATGAAACTTTTAACAACATAAATTAATAAAATAGCATAAAGTTCTCCCTAGAAAGCATATTTACTGTTCAGCAAGTAACAATTGAATCTCTATGAGGATCCCAAATCCAGACTTTATGATGTAGCACAACTACAGGGAAGAGGAGAAGACGGAAGAACAAGGGAGGGAGAAGAAAGAAGAGGTTATAGAGACACAAGAAGAAGAGAAGGGGAGGAGGAAGAAGAAGAAGAATAAAAAGGAGGCCACGATTTTTTTCATTCAATCATCAATTGCCTCATACATGAGAGGGGTGGTCTTTATACAGACCTTAAACATTGACCTAATTACATAAACCCAATTGACTAGTCTAATAATAAAACAACGCACCAAATTGATTTGACCAAGACAAAAGTAAATAATGCAATAAAAGAAAATGACTCGGACTCAAATGGATCCAATCCGGATCTGACTCAATCGGAGGGCTCAGGATCATTTGGATGAAGGGCTCTGATGTCCCCATCAACTCCTCCTGGGTGAGAAAAACTCGACCCTGTCGAGTACAGGTCTAGCCGGCTGTCGTACTACTCTAGAAAATTGGGATCAAGGCGCTGCAACTGGGCTGTAGAAATCCACGTCACGTTAGACTTTAGTCGACCTTTCCACCAAATAAGGTAACGTTGGTAACCACCATTCTTGATTGACATAACCTGCTCATCCAATATATGTTCTATTTGATCTCTGCGTGCATGAAATTTGGGAGGTAGTGGCTCAACAGCAGGTAATAGTTTCGGGTGTTCAACATGGGCAGGTATATCAATAAAGAGATCAAAAGGCATGAATGTTGTCCTTTTATATGGGACTAAATCTTCAATATTAAATGTCACACTAATTCCATAGTTATCAGGAAGATCCACAGCATATACATTTTAATTAATTTTCTATAGGACTTTGAACGGTTTTGCACTACGAGGTTGCAATTTCTTGAACATTTTTGAAAAAAGTCATTCAAGCCTAATTCTTATCATGATGTAACCTCTTTCACTTAGCTCTTTATAATGTCCGTGTAAATCAGCAAAGGATTTATATTTTAAGTTATTAAAGTGAATACAATTGCTAATTTCTTGATGCAATGAATGTGGATGTGATGCAAATGATTGTGCAGACTCGAAGACTCTATACTGAGGAGACATGAAAAATAGGTCTATGGGTTGCCTAGGTTTGTAATCATGCACCACTTCGAATGGAGTCATGCCTATGGACTTGTTAACTGAATTATTATATGTAAACTCAACTGTCGGTAACATTAAATCCCAAGTTGCAGCATGCTCACCTACCAAACATCTTAAAAGATTTTCTAGACTCCAGTTAACAACTTATATCTGGCCATCAGTTTGTCGATAATAGGCAGATGAAAATTTTAATTTGGTGCCCATCATGTGCCAAAGGATTTTCCAAAAATAGCTCATGAATTTAACATCCCTATCGGACACAATAGATTTTGAGAGACCATGGAGTCTAACGACTTCGTTAAAACAAAGTTTCATAATCCTAGAAGCATCAAAAGTTTTAGAACAGGGGAGAAAATGAGCCATCTTGAAAAATCGGTCCACAACTATAAAAATGAAATCGTGTTTGGTGGAGGTATGTAGAAGCCCTAACACGAAATCCATACTAACATCTTGCGAGGGACAATCGAGAACGGATAGTGGAGTGTAAAGACCAGTGTTATGCTTACGTGGTTTGGCTAGATAATATGTGCGATACTGACCAATAATTTTGGCCACGTCTCTATTGAGACTTGGCCAGAAGAAATGTCTCTCCACCATTTCAATGGTTGTCTCTTCCGAAATCCCTAAACAGTCCACCAGCGTATATTTTCCATACTAGGAAATCTCTCAATGAGGTTCAGGGAATACATAATCAGTTGGAGTGAAAGAGGTAATCATCTTGTAGGAAGAAATCATCTTGTTCTCTCTCTACTCCATCTTGTAGGGTCAGGTATACTTCACTAAAGTTGGGACAAGTGGTATATTGTTCTCTGATCCTTTCAAAACCAATTACTTCAGTGTTCATCATGGATAGGAGAAAGATACGTTGACTGAGCACATCAGCATCCTTATTTTCAACTCCAGCTTTATGTTTCAGGATAAAAGTATAGGCTTGAAGAAATTTGATCCATCGGCCGTGTCGATGATTCAGTTTTTTTTGGGAGTTGAGATACTTTAAAGCCTCATGGTCTGAGTACAATACAAATTCTTGCGGTAGCAAATAATATCGCCAATGTCGCAAAGCTTGCACTACCGCATAGAATTCATTATCATAGGTGGAATAATGCAACCTGCCGTCGCTTAATTTTTCACTAAAGAATGCGACAGAGTGACCTTCTTGGCTTAACATGCCACCTATGTCAACGTCAGAGGCATCACATGCGACCTCGAATACCTTCATAAAATTAGGGAGGCGCAAAACAGGAGCTTCGGTCATCATTTTCTTAATTTCATTAAATGTTTGAGATGCCGACTTAGTCCATATAAAGTCTCCTTTCTTCATGCAATCTGTAATGGAAGATATTATTGAACTAAAATTTCTAATGAAGCGACGATAGAAAGTATGATTCGCTAAAATGAAGCTTATTGGGCAAGCTCACTGGTACTGACATAATGTTCAACATTTGCATGAGACCCAAAGGCTTCCTCATATCACCACCTAGGAGGATATGAAAGAAAAGCTGAATGAGAAGTATCTGCCATTCTTTTAGCGACAATGCCTTATGGATAGGTGGCAGAAACTAACTCAAGGGACTTCAACCGTTGCCGATTACATTACACGATTTGAGGAGTTTCATATGAGATACGGTGTAATCGAATATGAGACTATTACTCTCTCTAGGTTCCGTGCAGGACTTCGCGAGGAGATCCAGAAAGAATTAATCCTCCGAGAGATTACCACCCTTGGCCAAGCATACCAATTGGCTCAAGATATAGATAGTTTCTTACGGAAAATTATCTCCCGCAATCCAGGCCATTTTCCAACCCCTCCTACTTCTTCTCTCGAGCTTCGCCTCCGTCGTTGTCGCAGCTCCGCCGCCACCCGCCTGCTGCTTCGTCTGCTCCACCGCCGGCCGGCCCCATCTCGAACCCCTGTCACCTTCCGCCGCCCCTCTTTCCCCTCATCCCTTTTCTTCTTCGGCCACTGCAGCTCACCCGAGCACCCTCCATCGACCCCCAAGCAGGCCCCTTTTGGGCCCAAGTTTCGGGCCACCCCACTGCCACCTCATGGGCCCAAGCCAGTAGACCCTCACAACAGAGGCCTGATCCCATCCCACAAACTCCAACAGGTCCACTCCCCGCCATTTTACAAGCCCAGCAGACTTGCCAAGGTGCTGTGATCAGATCCAAGTTGAAGCCAATTGAAAGTGTCCATCAGCTGCAACCATGCACCGATCGTCGCCTAGCCCACGAGCATACATTCTGGTCATCTATTTCACGACAAGTAAAAAGGTTACCACTTTTCTTGGGCTTGTTCATCTAATTATGTTATAGTTCTCTTGCATGATAGTCATATTCTTGAAACTTACACTTGCTGTCAAAATTCAGAACATAAAACCCCTACTTTCAAACTCATCCTATTCGTCTTTAAAATCTAGATATTAAATTAGCATACCTTAGCAACTGGATGTTTCTCAACATTCTTTGATCAGATTGATTTAGGATCAGAACAACTGTACTACTTGATTGCAATCTAATTTCTTAAATTGAATAATCTTAATCCTTAATTCTGTATAACCGAAGTAAAAATCAGCAACATTTAAACTTTAAGTTATTCTTGTGAGAACTTGCTGATATCTAAAATCATAATAGATTGCATTAGCAAGTTGTCATGCATTTTACATCATATTTATTAGGGTCTTAGTAGTGACACTGCATTTCACATCATTACCTAGTGTCGTCATTGCATGCTAACCCGTAGTGATAAGGAGTACTATTTTATTCAACCTAAAATCTCTGTAGCTACCATGACTTCCGATGTTTATAGATATTCATAGAACAGCTCTGATACCAAGCTGATGTAGCACAACTATAGGGAAAGAGGAGGAGGAAGAACAAGGGAGGGAGAAGGAAGAAGAAGTTATAGAGACACAGGAAAAAGAGAATGGGAGGAGGAAGAAGAAGAATAAAAAGAAGGCTAGGGTTTTTTCATTCAATCATCATTTACCTCATACATGAAAGGGGTGGTTTTTATATAGACCTTACACATTGACCCAATTACATAAACTCAATTGACTAGTCTAATAATAAAACAACGGACCAAATTGACTTGACTAAGACAAAAGTAAATAATGCAATAAAAAAAATGACTCGGACTCAAATGGACTCAATCCAGATCTGACTCAATCGGGTGGCTCTGGATCATCTGGATGAAGGGCTCTGATGTCCCCATCACTTTACCACCAAAATCTTATCAGACTGATTTTTATAAAAAAACAAAAAGAAATCAGTGATAATCAATTCATCCCCTTAAAACTCATGGCAAGGCATGATGCTTCCAAACCGGAAGTCAGACATCTTTAGTGAAATTAATAGCTGTATGCTTAAAAACCTCATCTTAAACAAACATGAATCTACTCACACCACTATGAAAAGAAAACCCTTTTTTCCTTTCTATTCAAAACAAAAGGCCCGCATACATATCATGCCTTTGGATATTAGGAAAATGAAGGTTCAAAATAGAGCTATCAAGAACGATTATTTCTCTAGCCCCCTCGGGCATCGATTCACCAGCATGCTCAAATATCTTTTCGTATGGTTTGATACAGAGATATTTGCATTGCATGCTCGCTCCCTATGGAAGACTTCCGACTTATATTGGATCAGTTCCCTAACTGCGCATAGTCAAAATCATCTAGTACACAATTAATATCTTCATTCTTCCGGTACACAGTTAATATCCTCTAGTACGTAGTTACTAGATACATGTACACACTTAATATACCACCGTACATAATTAATATATCACAATGCACAGTTAATATAACAAGTACATAGTTAATATGCCATAATACTCAATTACTAGATATGCATGTATACTTAATGTACCACTGTACATACTTAATATACCATAGTATATAATTAATATACCGTAGTATATACTTACGACACCACAATACACAGTTAGTAGATATTTGTACATAGTTAATTACCACAGTGCATAATTAATATACCACAGTATACACTTAATATATCGCAGTACAGACTTAATATACCACGGTTCGCACTTCATATACCATGCGGTACATACTTAATGTACTATGGTACGTACTTAATATACCATAGTACACACTTAATATATCCTAATACATAATTAACATACCACAAATAACAACTATTATATATGTTGTTGACATAGTTAAAGTAACATGTGACACAATTAATCTCTCTTTCTATACATTTGCATATATTGATTGTACATGGTGAAGATACTAAGACACACATTTATCAAGGCAAAGTATCCTTTTACAGTTAATATACATTTATCAATTAAACATTTGTAACATAAGTGAATCTTTCGTCAACATACTATTTGGAACATTATACTCAAAATATATCAATGCAATAATAGACATGATGGGAGGCAAAATGGATCATCCTCCTCAGGACAGGGGATCATCCCATTCTAGCTGGGCAGACTTCAGCACCGACTAAGCTAGACCCCGGTCCTGCTAAAAGCCAGTCCAATCTCGGACTTCGCCGAAGGCTCAGCCGACTTCGGCCAGATCTCTCCGCTGCTACGACCTACAGCAACCTCTTCTGATTATTGTAATGACATCCTAGGCTCGAGCTTGGAGCGCTCTGCTGCATCGACTACAAGCCAAAGAGCTCCTTCGATCGTAGGACTATACGACGATATGCCCTGATCCGAGCTCGGGGCGCCTTTATATTCACCGACGCGTCCCGACCCGAGCTCGGGGCGCTTTTATATTCGCCGACACGTTCCGATCCGAGCTCGGAGCGTCTTTATACTCGATAACACGCTCCGGCCGAGCTCGGGGCACCCTTGATATTTGACGATGCGCCCTGACCAAGTTTGAGGTGCTTTATCCAACAACATGCCTCGACCCTCGAGCTCGGGGCACCCTACTGAGCAAACCTCAGAATTGGAGAGGCTAGGCCGATCTCAGCACCCGCCAAGCCAACACCATTAAACACATGCCGCGGCCCCCGAGCGAACCTGACCTTAACGCCCACTAGGCTGACCTCACTGAGTATATGATGCAACCCCTCATCAAGCTCGACCTCGCCCACGTCCGCATCTACGTGTGCGCCCACGCATGCACCCACGCCCGCATACGTGGCTGTACATTACAACTTCAACGCACCATACTTTGCTTGCTGGCCAACGACAACCAAAGACGACGCCATACTGCCCCAACCATACCCTACCACATCTACTAACATCTTACCATTCACAAGAACGGCCTACGCCATGCGCCTCAAGCAAACTCTAGTTGCATTCTATCTCCTCCCATGATGAGGACGGTTCATACCTCCGCCACCTAGATATCTCTATGGAGACTATAAATAACCCCATCAGGTAACGCCTAAATAACTTTTGGAGAGGGGGGACCAACTAAGATTCACTCTAACTTGAGCGTCGGAGGGCCCTCACTGGAACCACCAGTGAAGCTTTGTGTAGGTACGCCGTTGCACGGGAGGTGGCTCTCCTTTCTCCGCTCCGGCCGGCAGCTCTCTCGACTCCTCTAGTATGGTCACCCTCGGGCCAAATTTGAACCACAACAAGACAAATGAGACATAAAGTTATAATGTTATATTACGCAAGATAATCAAACTATTACAATGTTATATTACACAACTAAGATAAGAAGTTATGATGCTATCTCATATGGCATGCTCTAATCTCTCATGCTTGATAAATCTGCTCATACCATTGCCTAAATACTATCATAGGTAACATAGTGGCCATTAAACAAAATATATGCCGTGATCTCAAGTGCTTTGCTCATTCATGAATTGCTAATCTTATCTTGATAGATGTTCACACAGGTGGGTGGATGAAATAGATATTTGATGGCATAAGGTTGAAGTGGTTAGCACGTATAAATATTAAATACCAAGCTAGGAAAGTCGAGCAATTGCAGATTTTGAACAAAATACTTTCTTCATAGCTACCTTTTGGATTTCAATCCAAGCCTATAATACGATTACCAAGCAACCTAACACCACCTTGCTATCATTTATCAATGGCCAACACCAGAGCCACAAGATCTGCTGCCTACCATGTAGCTAAGTTGGTTCACAACACATCGTCTCGTCCAGAGCCTGATTACCCGCTCCTAGCTCTTGCAATCTGAACAACATCAGTGCTAAGTATCACTATAGTAATGGAGGAAGAGATACAAGAAGAAAGAGCAATCTCTTTTATTTGCAAGAGAAAGGAGCAGCAGAAGCAGCTGAAGGTCCCATTTTTTGTTCGTAATTTTTTTTTTTTTTTTTTTTGAAAAGAAGAAGAAGAAGATGATGATGATGGCTTCCAAGCATTTGTTCAAGTCCGGGTAAGCCCGCGGAGAAGGTCAAGCAATGGTGCCCAATAAGATTAAAAAAAAAAAAGGAAAAAAAAAAGTTCCATACCCTATGTCTATATGGACGATAAGATTGGCGACTTTTGCTTGCTCCTCGCCATACTAAATGGTTTACGGTGTGAGTTGTGGAGGACCAATCCTTGCCACTTATGGCGACGGACCTTCAAGGGGTTTCTTCTTTTCTTTTCCCCTCTTTTTAATAATATTATACCCAAGTATTAATTTGTTAGTTAGAGGTTCTTTTCCCCTCTTTTTAATAATATTATACCCAAGTTTGGCTACGTAACTCGCATGACCACATTAATAGAATTAATGCTTCTCTCTTAATTGGTTACTAAATAGTTCAGCTTTCTCTCTTCTTTCTTTTTTTTTTTAGTAATCTCTTATATCCAATTTAAATTTATGGATAGTGATAAGAAAGTTGGACCTAATACGATAAAAAATGAGATAAATAGCCAAAGTGAGAATGTAATAAAAAATAATATAACAATAACGATCTAGATAGAAATAAAGAATGGGGAAGAAATGTTTGCATAACTACACTAATTAACACAAGAATGATACCTCAGCAACAACAGTCTATATTAAGAAGAGAGAAGAGAGAAATAAAGTGAGAGAGACAAGTTTGCAAAGAGAAGGGAAGGAGAGGCAACCAAAGCATGGGTCGAAAAAATTTATGGCACAGATAGAAGCAACATTTATTCTCTAAGGAAGAGGGGAGACTTAAAAAGTATGAATCGTCAATTTTTTACTCTTGATTCTGTTGGTTGCACCTATATCCGAGTAGCGCGAGCAGACGTTGTACCAAAATAAAATATAAATTAAAAAAAGGTCAAGATAAGAGATAATAATAGGCGAGAGAGGAATTAAAATTTTCTTTTTTATTATTAAAAATGGTCTCGTATTTTTTTCTCTTTCTATTTTGATGGCTAAAGGAGAATATCAGCTTCAATTTTTTGACTTGGCCTTTGCTAGTTGAGACACATGTCAATAGTTTGATTTTTTTTGTTTCTTATTGTTCATTCTTGTCTTTTTAATGCCAAGCTATAGTTGAGTACCTCACATAATAAAATTAAAAAGATTATTAGAGTGGCTTTCTTCTATATGTTTGTCTTTGTCTAAAGAAAGGGGGACAAAAATGCGGGATTGGTGCGAAGGGGAAAAAGCTGGCACCATGATTTACGCAGCAAGAAATTGAAGCATGCTCATAAAATAAAGGGCTTCTGGATGTAAGTCCATGTAGCCTTTTGCTCCATTTCTCAGGTAGTACAAGTTGCTTGGAATATTATGAATGATTTTTTATTTTTTTTTTGTGACAACACCACAGAAGAAATTAGTAGGCAGAGTGGTTACATATTTAAAACCAATGGTTCTGCAAGCTAGACGGTCTAGGTTAAATGGATTCACATTCTTCATTTAATTGTATAAGCAGTGTGTGTTACGTTGATAAAAATATAAGACACATCAATTGCACCACAAACCTTCTTTAGAAAGTCATTTATTAATCATTTCTGGGACATGTATTTATTTTTTTACTTTATTTTTTTTGATTTATTTATTATTTATTATTTCCAAAAAAATGGTTAAGTCATCATCATACCATCAAGGAAAATGATTAAAAAATCAAAAAAAGGAAATATATAAAAACAGAGAGGGGGTGCATTGAAGCAGGGATTCATTGCAGGAGATCCCATGCTCAAGGTTGAGGAGGTGGCTGAAATCGCTGGAATCACCACTTCTAAGCACCAGAGCCCTTGAAATCTCCCAACAAAGTTCGTTCTACTTGCAAGCAATCACAGTTTCGAGAATAGCTCGACTAGAATGGTATGGCAAGCACATGATTTTAACCATGATGGCCATGAGATATATTCCAATTGGGTGATATCGACGAGGGCAGGTCCTAGGCAATACTAACGGTCAGGCGCAGACAATTGGAGCTGCTACTATGCAAGCAGATCTTGGCAGGTCATGTCATTGGAAATGGGCATCTTTCATTGGATTCGAGTTGTATCTTTCACGTGAAAGAATGATTAAACTTTTTTTTTCTACATCGACTATTGAATCGCATCCCTTATAGATCTCAAAGCACTCGGAATTACTTTCTTCATCTCCCTGCATGGATCTTAAAGCGGCTATTGTGTGATCCAACGGTAAATTCATGGGAAAGAAGGCAAAAGACACAACCCTCGAGATTTTACATGAGCACAATCAAATCCACTGTTTGAGAATGCTCAAATGGCGACTTCCAGTAAATTACTGTTACGCTTAAATGGGGGCATTTCTTCTCACAATTTGATGGCAGTGGCAGGTATGGAATTTGGACAATTAACCTTTGATGGATACACCCCAAAATTATGCAAGCCCATTTACTAAGCCCACTTGAACCCAGATGCGGGCAAGGTGACCCAAATTATTCAAGCCCATCTACTGAGCCCACTTGAACCCATACACGAGCCCCTGCCCTATCAGTTGGTCCAATAAACGACCGCCACATTAACGAAGCGATATGGACCACATGGGAAAATCCGATGTGGCGGTCGCGGGCGACAGCGAGGCATAAAATGCGACGCCGAACAAAAAAAACCGGTTCCAGGGAAAGGCAATCCGCACCCAACGACATAAACTTCCTGTTTTCTTGGGTCCCACATCTAAGTTCCGCTGTGGTTCGTTTCTCGGTCTATGTAGAACTTACCCAGAAAGCATGACGACCAGTCGACCGTACGTGGGAAGAAATTTATTTTCTATATAGTGTGCACCACGTGGCCTTAAACCCCATGATTACAGCGAGCAACGGTGCGCCTAATAAATTTTATAAAAATAAACGGTTGTGATTGACGGCATATCCGGACAGATGGTGCACGCAACGCAGTGCCAGGTATAACTTTCTCGTAAGTGGGGCCGTTTATCAGCGCATGTGAGCCTTATCCTCACTTAGGACCGTAGGATGAGACCCCCTAGTTAGACAATCCGACGGTTGATTATCAAAGAAACAAACCCTAGCGTAGATATATGTACAATAGGGGCCCCTCGCTCTTTTGGCATTCCTTCCTCGCTCCATTCCCGTTTTCCTTTTCCTTGGCTGCCCCGAAAGCGAGAAAGAAGAAGAGAATGTCGGACGAGGAGCATCAATTCGAGTCGCAGGCGGACGCTGGGGCTTCCAAGACGTTCCCGCAGCAGGCCGGAACCATTAGGAAGAATGGCTACATCGTCATTAAAGGCAGGCCCTGCAAGGTTGTTGATTGAACCCGGCTAGCTTTGACTCTTGATGTATTTCTGGTTGGAGTTGTTCGTAGATTTCGTAGGTCTGATCGAGTTCTTGATCTAGGTTTTCTTTCTTGATATGATTATTTGGAAATTTTTATGATTATTCGCTGGTCTTTAGACGACGAGAAGGAGATAGAAAAAACTTAGTTGCGTTCCTGAATTTTGGAAGTTGAGATCCTTTATTTTGATAGGAGAATGTGAAAAGGAATTCTTATCTCTAGTTAGATCGATTATCAATTCATTATCGTCTAATGCTGGCTAATGAATTTGCGAAGGCAGTTGCTTCTCACAAAAGGAGGAACCTTGAAGCTATGTATAAGATTGGTCATCTGATATGGACAACAAGCAGTCGATTAAGTTCGATTAATGATGGTGCAATTTGGCATAGATGGATAGATTTTGATGAAGTTTGATTTATGTTGGAAATAGTGTTATCTAGCTTTTGTGCTTTTCTTGATAGGTTTTGTCGTTGCCTATGATTGTTGAAAGGCACTTTGCTTGGTAGAGAAACTTATTCCAAAGTGAATCTGTTTTCCACCACCTTTTGCCTTGGATATGGGGGTTACATGTTGAGGCATTGAAACTGTCAATCATTTTCAGTTGATTAACTAATGTTTTTTTAGAACAATTTGGAGAAGTTGGTTCATGTCACCGTCAGTTTTGGAATTTATTCTTAATCGGAGACAAGTTTGAGACTCGTGAATTAGGATTGGTATCAGGAGGTGAGGTTTGTTTAGGCCCCAAGTAGTTAGCGTGGAGAATGAGCAAACGTTCCTTGGGTTCTCAACTGTCTTCCTTTTTCCGCTACCTGATCTGCCGGAACTTGTCATCTTCTAGGTCACTAAAGAGAGTATTGTTTATCTTGTGTTCGCTAGGGCCTTTTATTTGGTTTAGATGATCTTTATCCATTGTTTACTCAACTTTCTGTAATAGCTTGGACTGATGATTGTTTGTGTATCAGGAATATAGTATAAATCAAGCAGTTGATAATTTTCTGATGCTTTTATTAACACATGCAATGAGTGGCTCTCATTCTTGAGTTCAAAATTGTGATAAAAATTATAGCTGATCTTTTAGAAATTTCTGCTACAGTTTACTTCACAAAAAGACATGGATCAGTGCTACACTTCTTTATGCAAATAAATTTCTGTTTAAGCCTTATCTGCAGGTATATGTCTTGCAGCTTTAGTATATGCTTATAGGATTGATAAGAGGTGAGTGTTAACCAAAAGGGTTGGCATGAGGTGTTAAGCTAGTTGTAAGATCTACTCAATTCTTTCATGGAGCCTACTTTACTTACAGCTGTTCTTTGTAGCCGACCCGGTATTTATTGGGAAAAGGCTGGGATGACGATGGTGATAATAATTACAATTCTTTTTTGATCTCCTGATATTTCCTGTAGATTTTGCAGCCTATATGGTTAATAACCCAACAGTCGAACCAGAGAACAACAAACAAAAAGAAAAATTTCTAACTTCTATTTCATTAATGAAGCTTCACATTTCGCAAATTGTTATTTTTCATCTTTTAATAGGTATACTCTATTGGACCCAAAAGGCCTTGATCCTGAATGCATCGTGTATGTGGCCAAATTCCAGCTTGTTGGAAAAAATAACAAAGACAGTAGGTTTTAGACATGTTCTGCTATTACTTGTTTCAGTTTCTTCTCTATTTCGGCTCAGATTAATGTTTTGGGACCATTCTACCATTATGTTGAGATTATTGTTTTGATACTATTATGCATGAACTATTGTTATTACTATTTGTTTAAGCTGCATGTTGGTATTCTACCATCTTCTTGATGATTTAAGTTTTATTTTATAGTTTTTATTGATGAGGTGAATGGTGGTTCTTTGGTTGGCTCATTGTCAATGTGTTAGCTATTATCCACAAGTTGCTAATGGAGAACAAACCTTACTTGAAATAAAAAATCATTCAAATACATTCTCTCTCCTTTTTCTATTTTGCTGAATATTAATCCTAGAATGAATTTTGTTGTAGGTTGTTGAGGTTTCAACCTCTAAAACAGGCAAGCATGGTCATGCCAAGTGCCACTTCGTTGCAATTGATATCTTCAATTCCAAAAAGCTTGAGGATATTGTTCCTTCATCCCATAACTGTGATGTAATCCATTTTCTCATTGTCACCCTTCACAGAAGTATGGAAATCATTCTAAGATTGAGTTTTAAATCCTTTGTTTGTTGATTTGTGCAGGTTCCTCATGTTACTCGCACTGACTATCAACTCATTGATATATCTGAAGATGGTTTTGTATGCTCATTCCCGACCTTTCAATCTCCATTTTGAGATTCATACAATACATGGATATGTAGAACCTTGTTCATGCTGTGAACCAGTTGGGCTGAGTTCTTATCTTGCAGGTGAGTCTTCTGATGGAGAATGGGAACACAAAGGATGACCTGAGGCTTCCAACCGATGAGACTTTGCTTGCCCAGGTTTTTATCTTTGGCCACGTCTTTTTACAAATTACACCTTGTAATAAGGAGTCATCTTTTAACACTAACCAAGTCAAATGGGATCCATGTAATTTGTCAATTTGTATGACAATTCAATTTTTAGAAGAAAAAAAGTGCTTCACTTGATTAGGTTCTAATTGTCAGGCAATATTTGTTAGAGTTTGTTTTAAATTTCTAATCCTTTTGTTTTTTTTGATTGCTACAACACTGGCTGTGCGACTTATCAAGTTTGCCAGATCTGCTTTGGGCCCTACAATCTGTACTTATATTAAAGATGTTGATCCTTCAGAGTTCACTGTACTCCACAAAGTAGTGGCTAGTGTGTGTCTACTCTCATTTGTCTTGTTTTTATTTCTTTATGGATCTGACCTCTGGTCGGTGGGATTCACTTATTTTAACTGGTTAATGGATGGGGTGCAATTTCTTTGGGTCAAGACTCTGATTTGTTGGCTATTTTCCTGTAGCTCCATATAGTCAGCACATTTTGCAACCTTATTTTTTCTTTTTCTTTCATCTGTCTACTTTCATCACAGCTTTATGACTCAATCTGCTTGTTATCTCATTTTTCCTAGAGCCTCAAACTTCACTCACAAATTTGCTCCATCTTGTCCATGGTGAATTATGTTCACTTCATGTATTCTTTTTTCCCACATAATCCTTCTTGCTGAATGATGATCTTTACTTGGTGCACCCTTTGATTAGTTGGATGCTATTTTTTCTTAGCCTTTTCATTTGGCATATGAATATTATCTCCTTGACAAATTTGTTCCTCTAATGGAGCCACCGTTAATTTTCTCACTCCTTATACTTGGTCACAATATGCCACAACTGCCCAACTTGCCCTGTATGTTCTAGGACTAATGCTTTGCCATCCATTTGCTTATCGTACTTGCATTTTACACAAGGAAAACACCATATCCTGACGTATTTTTCTTTTTTTAGTAGACATGCACAATTGTAGGACAAATTTCTATAATTTCAAGCATATCATCTTTTTATCCATTGGTTCTTTTAGGACTTAACTCCATCGTTATATGATTCTTGCGATGAGACTTTACTGCTGCACTTGCATACTATGATTAGTACCAAGGTTCGCTAAACTGGCGCTGTGACCCCTATTGGTTGACTACTAGTATGGTATGGTACGGGTTTGTACCATGCCATTCCGGAGCATACCGAAACAGAGAGAGAGGGGGAGAGGGAGGAGCGAAGAATGAGAGAGATGGGAAGGGAGAGGGAGAGGGGGGAGAGGAAGGGGGAGAGAGAGGGGGGCATGCATGAGACCTGAGAGAGAGAGAGAGAGAGCGATGTTGTCGGGGAGCATGGTGGAGGCGAGGGTGACGATGTCGTCGACAAGGACGAGGTCATGGAGTAATCACATGTGGATCGGCATCGAGATGAGATTTGAGATGAGGGAGTTGTTGAAGGGGTGAATCTAAGGAAAAGGGACGGGAAGGAGGTGGAGATGGTGGCATTGAAATAATTGATAGCCGATGGCGAACAGGACGCGATGGAGGAGGGTTCGTGAGGTGGAGAGAGCATAGAGAAAGTCTCGAAGGCTCTTAAAGAGGCGACCAAGGTCGGCGGCAGTTCCGCCCGCTCCAAGCCGTACTGGTGGCTCATGGGTACAGTTTCTGCTGTAGAAACGGGATATATGCCAGAGACGGTGAAGGAAAAGAAAAAAGAAAGCGAGCGGGGGAGGAAGAGGGAGAGGCGGCGGGGGCCGTCGGAGGCCGCAGGGGGCGAGGCCGCGGCCGGTTCTTCTGTTTCAAACGAAGCAGAGGTCCGGCCACGGCTAAAAAGTTTTGGAATTTTTAAGTGAAATCGGCAAATCGGCTCCGCCGCCCCCCCCCGTGAGGCCATCCACTGGCGTCTGCCACCCTTCACCAGCCTCTCTCCCCCTTTTCTCTCTCTCTTTTCCTCTGCCCTCATTGGTACAGGCCCGGCACGGCTTGTACTTACTTGAGCCACCGGAGAACCGGTATGGTGCTCGGTACCGGTTCCTCCGACTTTGGAGGCGACGAATGTCTCAGCAAAAAAAGGCAACAGAGCGATTTATAACCCGAACCGACCCACACGGCTGAATTGTCCCAAGTGGCATTGGTTCGGATTAGTTTGACATTCCTTGATTAATACTAATGGTTCATCTCTTGCATATCGTGTAGATTTCCAACATCATCTTCTCTAATGTAGGAATACTGCTGCTTATGGAATCTCCTTGTACCTTATTGCTAGCAGTTGGTGCTACTTTGCAGTTCTACATTGTTTGATTTCAGAATTTTAAGAGGCCTACTTGGTTGTTTGCTCATTATTCAGGCCTCCTTTACAGCATGTCCTTTATCCCCATATACAATTCTATGTTGATTATCTATGCTCCTGTGGTGAGGTGAACTTTTGATAGAGGATCTGCCTCGTCACAGGACCATACTTTTCATTCATGGCATAGGTGCTTCCTCGTGATAGGTGCCTCATCAGGGTCATGAGTACCAAGCTTCTTTGTGTTTATCAATTAGTAAATCTGCTGCAACCTTATACTTCATTTTCTTTCTTGAGGGAAACACCTGTATATGAACCCTTCATGATTGAGGGAAATTTATGAGAAAGTTGATGTAGTAATTTACATATTTAAATTTATGTTTATATGATCTCCATCATTTTGTTTATGATCTTTTACTATATCGTACATATATTTACATGGGCTTCTTGTATGCGGCTCTATGTCATGTTAATAAGAACTGCATTGACTCAAAACTTTGCTTAAAAATAAGCTTCTCCTCATGAATTGTACCTTGAATTTTTGGTGTCAGTTGTTGTTTATTATAGCTAGTTTTAATTTTTAAGTAATCAAGCAGAGGATGGGAATTGGTTTCAATTGGTTTTATCTGCTAAGAAAGCTGAAGATGATTTATGGAAAATTGACTGCTCATGGATTGATTTTTTTTTTTTTTTTGAGGGAAGATAAATTTATTAAAACTGGGAGAAGCAAATCTAGTTGTCAAAAGAGAACTAGAATGATTGAAGGACCTCATATTTTATATTAACCAATATATATGCATGAATTAATGGGGAAGGGGGGAAACACATTTAAGGAAGTAGTGAGTATTATTTAATTTAGGTGGTTGGTACGGATGAGATAAGAGGGTAGCAGGGAAATGTGAGTCATTTCAGGGGTGACTTTTTTATTCTTCTCTTAATTATTATCACTGATTAGGGAAGAAATGAAGCTATCTCCACTTTGATAGTACTTCATTTGGAATTGAAAAGATTACGTTTATCCCTTCAAAACTACCCATCTTTACTTTGATTTTCCCACTCCTCGCTGGAGGGATTCTTTTTTGACTATTTCTTTGGAGTGTGAACAATGACACTATAGCCTTAACTGCTTTTCTGATGCTAGTTGCATTTACATGATTTTAATCGTGAATGTCCACTAGGAGGTAAATTGTATGGTAAACTACTCTTTTAGTGATGGGGTAGTGAGAATTTTTAATTGTCAGACAGCCTAAGCTTCCAAGCATTTCTCTCATCTCTTGCAATTCTTTAAAATATCACTAATTATCAAGAGAAAAAAATGGAGACAGAATGAACTCTGGCTTTCCTTGAAAAGTCAACTAGAAGGAAAATGATTAATATTGTATTAAATTGCACAATAAATGCCTGAAACTATTTTAGTGAGGACTTTGGTTCAAAGGTGTTAGTTTGGATGTAGGTAGTCCAATGGGCAGGACAAATTGGTAGATTTTAATCTAAAGCAAACATTGTTAGAAAATCAAGTAGATTGTATGGGACTGCTTGGATCCAATTCAAGTTTGCTTAATGTGAATTTCAAGTTGGCTGGATCAATTTTTTTCATCATCGAGGAAAGGATTGACAGAAATGGTCCGGCAAATGTTGATGAAGTCTCTCATTATGGAGGCATGACCTTTTGATATGGGCAACTGGCAAAACAAGACTGACAAAGGAAACAGGAGCAGGTGAGAGATAAAGCTTAATTGATCATATCTATTGTACTGGCATGCATTCTATAATTATTTAATTTGGACTATTTCCTCTGGTAACGACTATCCACCATCTCTGGACATCAAGGAGAGCTATTGTTTCTTATCATTTGACAGGCGCAGGTTATTCAGGCTAAGACATTTTGTGCATCTAACCCTCAGGCTATCAGATGTTTGCTCCCGTGTTGCTACTGACATGGTTGAAATGTTATAAAATATTCACTTGAGACTTGAGAGCAAAGATTTGCTTTGTAATAGCAAGCAATTTATTACACATTTTTCACTTATAATAACTTTGCACTTTAATCAACTTTTCTTTATTTTTAGCTTGCGGTGCACCTATTCTTTGCATGCTTCTAGTTTTTCCTTGTTAAGATATTGTGGTCTCCCGAGATACCTTTTGCCAGGCATGGAGATTGGCAAGCCAAGTAAGCTAATTAAAATCCTGTCCATGAAATTCAGTTTCATGATATTCATGAAGCAGAGGAAAAACTTGCAATCCATGGAAGCTCTCACCATCTCTTTTCCTTTATTATTTCCTTCTTGTTCAATCCATGGAAGCTCTCACCATTTCTTTTTCTTTATTATTTCCTTCCTGTTCTTTGCGTGCTTTAATTGTATCTGTTCTTTTATTGTTTATTTGTTGCAGATCAAAGATGGTTTTGCTGAAGGGAAGGATCTGGTGGTGACTGTCATGTCTGCCATGGGCGAGGAGCAGATCTGTGCTCTAAAAGACATTGGGCCCAAATAAGTTTAATCGGAACACGTTAATTATGGTTCTTAGAACAATGTCAGTTTGGTGACAATGTAAACAAAAACCATTTAGAAATGGGACTTTGTCTAAGATTTTTGTGGGTTTGTGCAAGTAAAGAAGTGTTGATTCTCCCACAGGGACCTTGGAGCCCTTGGTTCCTTGTGGGCTTGATATAGGAATGACGAATTCTGGTGCAAGGTATCCCTATATTCTTTATGTTAAAAACCATTTTTTTTATTTTTTATAAAACTATCAAACATAAGTATGTGCATGGATATCTATTTTAAGTATCTGCTCTGAAAGGTAAATCCCTTGCTTTACTGTGTGTCTGTCTATATCTGGTCGTGCTAGATATACAGAATGCATCATCTTCTGATGACCATGATTCATAGATTTCTGAAGCCAGATATGAGTTTGCTAAGGAAGCAACATTACTGAAAAGCATGGAAACAATTTTTGTATTTCTGAATGATTGGTTAAATGATTCATCTTTGTTATGCTATGTTCATAAATTCTTTCCTAGCTACGTTTTTCAGAATTGTATTCTCGATTCTATTTTTGTTTCTACTATGCTCTATCGTTACTGGTGGGTGCAGTGATGGTGGTAGCGACATATTTCTATTCCCCTAGTTTCTGGCATTTGCAGGTATCATCATACTTGTTTTTCGAGTAATCTTTTTCTTTGCTTTCGAAACTCTTCTTTGCGTTGAACATGCTATTGGCAAACTGAAGCATGTGACCGCCAGCTACTCCAGTCTCGAGCGTAGCACATGCATCTCAAGGTCTTCAAATGATAACCAGGTAAAATTTCAACTCTTCATTGCCGTGAGACACTGGTAAGGGCTGTGTGGCCAGGCTACCTGTTTGGACCGCAGTTATTGTTTGAGGGCCTGATTTTAGGGCGATGTTTAATTTTGATGTGATTGGAAATTGATAGCCGGCCTGAGGGATTTTTATTTATTTATTTATTTATTTATTTTGGAGGATGGATCTTGTTGTTTTGATGTCACAAGTTTGAAAACATCGAAACAATCTTTCTATATGCTTGCCTATTCTTTGGACTATTCAATGTCTTGCAGTTGTATTCTAGGATATTCTTTTTTCTTTTTTTCTTGACTCCTCTTCTGTGAGAAGACCTGAAATTTGCTTGGAAATTTCTTTCCATCTCCCTTGGGGGAGCCAGGCGCCCTGTTTGTTTTTTTTTTCTACTTGCGCCTTTTTTTTTCTTCTTTTTTTGCTATGGGAGGAAGCGGATTCCCTCCTCAAATCCGGAGTAGCGCGGTTCCCTTGCACCGGAATGTTTTTTTCCTCCTCTTCTGTGAGGCTCTTTTTTTTTTTTCTTTCTGCGACATGCTGACTTGGAGCTAGCTTCATTATGGAAGAGGGAAGACTCCCCTCCACCCACTTAGCAGCTCCCACTGGGCCTTCATTCCATCAGGAAATGCTCGATGCGGGTCGCAAGTTTTTGCATGCCCTCTCCAACCTGTGGAAAATTTCACTGGGCCATCCACATGTGAGTACCACACAGAGCTATTCGGACGTGGGGCATGCGGTCTTCTGATTTAATCAACGTCCGCGTGTTTCGAATTCGGAAAACTCGAATGGAATCCAAGCTTTTTTACCACCAAGCTACCACCTTAGTGGTGAGGGAAGATCTCTTTCCTTCTTCCTGGTGGGAGCTAGATACGCCTTGTTTTTTTCTTTTCTTTTTTCTTTTCTGTTTTCTGTTGCATTTTTTTTAATTTTCTGGGATAAGCTCATTCGGAGCGGGCTTTACTATGAGAGAAACAGGGAAGATCTCTTCCCCTTCCCACATCTTGCATTGGCGAGGAGCTAGCTCTGCTATGGCCTATGGGAGGCAGAGTGAAGATATCTTTGGGGCCCAAAGGAAGATAAAGTATAGCAGGAGCGTTGAAGTATTTGGCAAGGAAGGATCACGGCGGAAGGTGAGCGTGCTTTTGGATGAGAGTGGAAAAAGGCTTCTTTTCCTAAGCTGGAAGATGTGTCTCAAGTTAAAAAGTCAAGAGTTTTGGCGTTCTAGATGCAGTTGGGCCGGACACAAGCCTTTCATTGATTCAACTCATTCCTTTTGTCAAACGCTCCTATGATTTAATTTCTGCCTTTTTCCCTTAGTAAAGTTGGGGTCGCACCTGAGTTTTGGATTGTCTAATTCTCGCTAGTGTAAGATGGAACCTTAATAAGAAGGCTTGCTTGATTGAGATGCACCAATGCACCAATTTAGCCATGTATTCTCTTTGAGAACAGTGTCATGACTGCATCGGAACCGGAAGGCTCGAGGCATGAATAATGAGTGAAAAATGGTAATCTATGGTTTTCCTAAATTTGACTTTCCAAGCTCTTAAAAAAAAAAAAAACAATACATGAAAGCATTGACCAAATCATATTCTGTAATCGTTTTGCACGTGCGCAGGGTTTGTTTGTGAACTTTGTGTATTAAATATTATAATTCCTTAGGAAATAATTAGTCAAGAAGAGTAGCAACATAAATTTCATAATAAAACGCTGGAGATGATTAATATTAAGATAAGCCTGACAACCCTTGGTTGTTGGTAGGTGGAATTTTTTTTTTTAAAGCTTTTGACCATTCAATCGGGCTAGAATGCATATGTTTTATTTGAACATGCTCCATGTTATATGTCTGATTAATCTATCAACAGTCTTGATGAGACTAGAACTTGTTCATTAATCCGCTTGCAAGTTTTTTTTTTTGGAGTGAAAATCATTTTTTTCTTTCAATAATTAATAACACAACCCATTTAAGTAATGTCCTCGTTTGATGTGTATGTGAATGGCCGGCAAGATGACACCCTAAAGGCCTGCTCTTTAGGAGATAAAAAATTTATCTAAAAAATTATATTTTTTTAGATAAATATTTTTCAGACAATATTTAGACAAAAATTTAATTTATGTAGGTTCTTTTATGCATTAGAAAGTTTCTTCAAAATTTCTTTTGCATTACTATTTTTTTTGAATAAGTTGCTAAAATTTATCCATATTTTCTATAATATCTTTATTATATAAATATTATTATACATAATGGTAATTATATATTATATTATATCATATTATATCTTTTATAATATATTATAACATATATTTATATTATTTTAGAAAATAAAATAAAAAAATTATTTAATCGATTGATGGGAAAATAATTTATCCATATTTTAGATGGGTAAGGGTTTTTCGTATTCACGAAGAAATTACTTAGCAATCGTAAAGTAGCAGAACAATGTAAGTAAGTTAATCAATAAAAAGTTGACTATTTTTTTATAATATTTATGTATTAAAGGACCAGCCTTAAAAAAAATAATAATAAAGTAAAGTAAAGCGGCGAGAAACGATTGAACTGATCCATCTGGCCCATCTAACAAGTTCTCCATTAAAAGTCCTGAAGAAGGCAGCCGCAGGCGGCGAAGTTGGTTGGTGCATGCACCAGAGAACGAGATCCGGCTTCCTTCGCTGACTTTGCTTCTCCTCCTCCTCCTTCAACTGTTAACGTTCGGCAGAATTTAAAACTAACCGAACAAACAATCACTTCCAACCACAAAGACCAAAAAAAAGTCAACGGAGAGCATGCAAGCTGACCGTCCAAGAATGCGAGCCTCCGCCGGCAGCGGATGCCTCTCGGTTTCGGAGTGGACTTTCAAAGCCCCAAGCAGTTTAAAAGACACCCTTCGGTCCGCAATAGCTTCTACTCCTCCAGGTTTCTTCATTTTCTCTCTCTGGCAATATGGCTTCTTCTCCTAGTACTCCGTCCTTCTCTATGTTTCATCGTTTCCTCTCCTTTGCTTACTGTCTGCTCATCTTCTCTTCTTTCTGCCATTGCCGGCGTCTCCAAGATTCACTGAAAGGACTGACGCTCGACTCGGTGAGAGATTTCCTCACCAGGGAGGAGGACACGATTGTGTTCAGCCTCATAGAGAGGGCCAAATACCCATACAATTCCCCGACTTACGATCCCTCCTATCTCCACGGGAAGCTCTCGCTTATCGAAATCTTTGTCAGGGAGACAGAGGCTGTTCAGGCCAAGGTGCGATCTTTTTTCTCTTCTCTCATTCTCACTTTGTCTTCTTTTGTGCTATGAATTTTGGTTGATCTTTCCGAGTTTTATAGCTGCGACTCCAAATGAAAGTTGTTCTGCTCACTTTTATTTGTTATTTGGTGATTCGGGTGATGTAATCTTTAGCTCCGGTTTGACTTATCTTTGTCAAACGCCAACTGAATTGCTTAATCTTACTAATTTGTGTCAAAAACTAATCTAATTACTGTATGGTATCCGAGTTACATCAGGAGTAGTTCCTACATTTATGAAGTTGGTATTGTATAGGGAATTCTTCCCCGCTTAAGACGTTTGTGGAAAATATTTTCTTCCGATAGGGATTTATTTGGGAGAGTGTACAAATGATGTGCACAGTATGATTGATTATTTCAAAAAAAAAAAAAAAGCATATGAAATATCAACAATATAAGATTATGGTTTGGTATAGCATATATCCTCGAAAATATTTTGATTGTTGGGTGCAGTTGTTGGTATTTTATTGTATCTTCCAAATAAAAGTTGTTCTCGTCTGGCTACTTTAGCATCAGAAAAAAAGGAAAGAAAGCTTTCCACCTCCTCTATCGAGCGAACGGAACCCTAGCCACCCCCCTCTCTTGAGCGCCAACTGTCGACCGCTCTGCCCTCCATCCCTCTCACAAGCATTTATGTCTGTCTAGCTACCTCAATAAAAGAAAAAGCCAGAGAGGCCTATGCGAGCTAGATTGATGTTAGCGATGGTGCCTTTGGGGGAGGAATTGCCAAAGCTCCAGGAGGAGAGGGCAGTGGCCTTGATGAAGGATTGCTTCAGAAAGAGTAGGGTATTGACCTTCAAATATGTGGCCAGCTCCAGCGGTGAGGTGGGAGGAGGGAAAGGTTAGTGCAATGGATGGGAGTGGAAATTAGAGATTGCTCGTTTTTTTTTTCTTTTCCTTGTTTTTTTCTTATAGTTCTCTTCTATATTGATGAGAGGAGGGAGGGATACATAGTAGAAAATAATTATCCCTATGTACCATTGAGCTAGTACACTAGGCGTAGGATATAATTTCGTTATTTTCCTTTTGTATTTTGTGAATCGGGTACCTCACTTATTAGCTCGGGTTTGACTTACTTTTAACATATAAATGGCATCTTGTGCAAAATCTTTTTGACTGTAATGATTGCTCATTCATGCAATGACTTGCGTGTTACTTGCATTGGTTTAATTCCATCTATAGCAAACTAGTAGGTTGTAAAAATTGAGCATCGTTGCATCCAGTACTCAAGGCCAATGACAAAGTTCGACAGAAATATTAGTGTCATGTCTCTTTATTCTCCATATCAACCTTGGGATAGCACTATATCCTTATTTATTGCAGTATTTTTCATTACATGAAGAGTTATATGATCTAACAACATTTTATAGGCTGGACGATATCAAAACCCAGAGGAGATCCCCTTCTTCCCCAGTAATTTACCATTGTCTTTAGCACCTCCTTACAAGTTCCCACAGGTAATTGACTCACTCCAACATTTCGCTCCACATTTTCAGCATTTATACTTCTAATGTTCTCAATTCTATTCCAAGTGCAGGTGTTGTATCCAGCAGCAGCATCTGTTAATGTGACCAAGACCATATGGACTATGTATTTTAATGACTTGTTATCACTGTTCACCACGAGGGGAAATGATGGTAACTATGCACTAACAGCAGCATCAGATCTTGTATGTTTGCAGGTAACGATTGTTAAGTCTGATATCATTGTCCTCATAACTAAATGCTGATTCTGAATAGCATTCTATTTTTCTCAGGCCCTCTCAAGAAGAATCCACTACGGAAGATTTGTAGCAGAAGCGAAGTACAGAGATGCCCCGCAAGACTATAATCCGGCAATTCGTGCTCAGGTATTCCTTCACCCTTACATTTCTCATACTACTCCATTTAGCTTAATGTGCTAACTTCATCACCCTCTATGAACTTTCCCCAAGTTTGATAATTATTATATATCCCTTTTATTCAGGATAAGGATGCTTTGATGAAACTATTGACATCTGAAAGTCAAGAAGAATTGGTGAAGAGAAGAGTGAAGAAGAAGGCCATGGTGTTTGGGCAAGACATAACCTTGGATGAGAATGATACAGGTGACAGTAACAGTAACCGGACCAACTATAAGGTTGATCCCTCAATAGCCTATCATCTTTATGGAGATTGGGTTATACCTCTGACCAAACTTGTTGAAGTTGAATATCTTCTCCACCGTCTTGATTGACAGCATTGGTTGTATCTTATTCTGTGATGGTGGCTTTGGATGGTTGGGATGTCACAAGAGTAGCTTCCCCATTGTCTCCATGCTCCGCGGTACTAGTTCTATTTTTTTCTTTTTTTCCCGAAACTAAGATCTAACAAATAAATATATAGTATATTTAGGATGTTTGATTCGTCCTACTAATCTTCGAAGTTTGACATATTTATTTCTCTCTTCGAATCATGCACAGAGTCGACTAGCAGAGCTTGTTTGCTCCTTATAGCAGCTCGTTTAATAATTAATTGTCCACAAAAGGACTATTTATTAACATGTAGTAGCAGTAGCATTCATCAATATATTGTTTTTTGAGAAGAATTCATCAATATATTATTTCTCCATTATTCTCTAATGTGAGGCTTAATGTCTACCATTTATCTATGTGAAGGTGCGATTTCTTTTAATGTCTACCATCTATAGTGGTTCTCCATGTAAATAATTAAGGTAAGACAATGTAACATAGAGTGGAAAAAGGATAAAAGTAATTACTATTGGGGCTTGAATTAAGTTTAAAATGGATTGATAATGATAACAATGAAAGATAATCAGAAAAGGGGTAGATAAAATCTAGTAGCAAAAGGAATTTGGAGAAGATGCAACACCAAAATTTAAGTTTTCGGTACTAAGCCAGAAACTCATGAAAATCTTTATTTGACACGTGGAAACATAATTTCTTGGAACGAGCCTCTGGTTCCCTTATAACTCTTCCCTATATCCTCCCCAAGCTCCACGAGATTGGGATCTACCTGTTGGAAATTTTTTGCCTAAAAACTGCAATATCTTTATTTTATAAAAAATTTATAAAGGAATAATCTACTAGAATAAAATTAGAAGATTAAAAAGAGCTTGTCTGGATCGAGGTGCATGATATACACTGCCCTAAGAATATGATTCGCTCTCTACGTACAGGTATGTGGCGATCTCATCCCCAAGGTATAACAAACCGGCTTAGCCTGATCTTTTTCTAATGAGCACGATCGCTGTAGAGGTTTGACCCTACCAATTTCCTTAGATGTTTAGAAAATAAAAAAATAGAAAGCAGAAAGTTGAAGGGTAAAAAACTCTCTGTCTATAGAAGAAACTCTAGAAAGACGGAGTACCAGTGAGAAAGGAAGAGATCAGATTATTTTTAGATTAATTCCGGATGAGTCTATTTATAAATTCTATCCAGAAAACTGAAGAGACATGATGGTTTCAGAAACACCATATTTTTTTGGAAACCAGCATTCTCTTTTGAAGAGTCACAACTATTCTAAAAGAGACGTCTCATAAAAAGGTATTTAAAAATATTTAAAACAACTACAGTTTGGAGGATTAATTAGAACTCCAAAAATTCTCCATAAAAGATTTAAATTTTTAAAAATTATAAAGTAGAATATCTGGGCAACTTATGCTGTGTAATTGGTGAAGTGTCCCGTAGACTTAAACTCACTTAGTGTTGATAGTAGTTATGAAAGAAACATTAGTGGATTAAATCTTGAACTAGGTCCTTTGACTCAGACTTTTACTTATCACACACAATGTATGGATCAATTGGGTCTTTATGCGATCAACACCGTTTAAAAGCCTTGCGCTTTGGACCTTGATTTTTTATGAGAATTTTATTAGGGTTAGCCTAAACCCTTAGTCGCGGACTATACGACACTTCTCACATAGGTAAGTCCTCCAAGAGTATTTGTGACTTAATACCCTGTAGATTTTTTATCTTAAACTCATCAAGAGTATAACTCAACATTTTCAATATCTTTTTGTCACTAATAAGAGTACTCATTACAGGGATGGAAGGAGATAACTTCGAAAAATGTGCCATGATGCAAACACTTAATCAACTTCATTTTTACTACATTGAATCTCCTTCATGAAATCTCCAATCACAAAGGTTGGATATCTACTGTCAATGACCAAATAGTAGGCTTAAGCCCCATCCTCCTTGATGAATCTAGGACTCCATTTCTAGATAAACTCTTGGTTAATTCATTTGCCCAAGTTTTTTTCTTATTTAACAAATTTCAAGAAAATGACATTACTCTTTTATAACTAATCCGGATATGTCGATTCATCTTTTATTAGTACTCTTTTGATTCGTTAGGTTATGAGTTATTTCTAGATTTTTGAAAAAAAAAAGCAATAAAGAGTAGTAATATCAATAAAATCAAGTAACCACAATAAGAAATATAAGAAATAATTTAACTTTATAAGTTTGCACATTTTTCAAAGCAGTAGTATGTTTTTTGAGAACAGTTAATAATATGCACAGTTTTTAAAGCAACAATAATTTTTGTTCAGCTTTTAAAAATGTACAAGTTTTTTGCATAAATTTTAAAGATGCAGAAAATTCTTCACAAAAATTAAAGATTCCAGAATATAGATTGCACATAATTTAATATTGTAGGAAATTTACACGGATTTTAAAGATGCAATAATTTTCTATACAAATTTTTAATCTACAGAAAATTTTTGCATGGACTTTAAAGTTGTAGAAAAATTCTGCAAATATTTTTAATTTGCAGAAAAAATTTGTATGATTTTTATAGTTGCAAAAAGTCTATTTGCACAATTTTTTAAAGCAATATAAATTTCTAAAAGGACTAATTTTTATAAAAAAATTACAGCTTTTTAATTTTATATAATTAAAATCAAATTTAGTCCTATGCAATTAAACTAAATTTGATAAATGATCAAATAGCAATTTCTAGTGTAATCAAAATAATGTTCTTAGACTATTGGAAATATTTTTTCCAACAATTGTTATATCTTTATTTTATAAAAGTTTTTTAAAGAAATAATCTATTAGAATTAAATTAGAGGATTGAAAAGAGCTTGCCTAGATTGAGGTGTGTGATATACACTATCTTAAGATCGTGATTTGGCCCCTACGTACAGGTTTATGACGATATCATCTCCAAGGTACGACAACCCGGCTGAGCTCGATCCTCCTCTAACAAGCATGATCCCTATAGAGGCTTAACTCGACCAACTCCTTCAGATGATCAGAGAAAAAAAGATATCAAGGAAAAAGTTAAAGGGTGGAAAAACTCTCTATCTGTAGAAAAAAACTCTCTGAAGACATAGTACTAATGAGAAAAAGAGATTTCGGATTGTTTTTAGAATAATCACGGAGGAGTCTATTTATAGACTCTATCTGGAAGACTAAAAAGATGCGTTGGTTTCGAAGATATCATGTTTCGAAAACACCGTATCTTTTCGAAAACCAGTATTCCTTTTCGAACCGTCACAATTCTTCTAAAGAGACATCTCACAAAAAGATATTTTAAAACATTTAAAGCAACTAAAGTTTAGAAGATATTTTTTTTTTAATTAAAACTCTAACAATTCAGTTGTCTAAATGAAAAAAAAACTTGAATGAGGTTTGGAAGAAGAGAAAAAGAAAGAGGAGAGAATAAATTTCTACTTCATCTTATGAAGCAATGTAGTAACGTGGATTGAGACTGAAAAGCCTATTTATAGACTCTGTTCGATGACCGATATGGTGTTGAAAATCCGATGTCTCCAAAACATTGCATTCCTAAGAAAATCGGAACCAATATTCTTCTGAAGAAAAAGATAAGAGTTTTAAAGTTTTTAAACCATCTAAAATTTAGAAAATAAAACTAGTATATTTATTTTTTAAAATCAATTTTTTTAAGTTAAAAAAAATCTTCGAAAAAGAACATTGGTTTTTGAAAAAATACGGTGTTTCCGAAACATGACGTATTTTCGGAACCATCGCATATCTTCGGCCTTCTGGATAGAGTTTATAAATAGATTCCTCTGAGATTAATCTTATCACGCCCCCGCCTGTGCAGGGCACGTGAGGTACCCAGTGCCCACGTGGGGCCATATGAGGAAGGAATACGGGGCTCTCCTGCCAAATATTGTCCGGTTTCGAGGCACGCGCGCGCGCACACCGCTCAGACCCCTCTCCGGTTTTGTTTGCCATTCAAAATGCGTCTGCAGGATTTGGAAACACCCGCCTCGTATGCTCAAGCTCTGAAACGAGTTTAGCCGATATGACATCTTTCATTCACCCACTCTCGGACTAGAGACGTCCTCAGCTCTGATACAAAATGTCACGCCTCCGCCTGCACGGGGCACGTGAAGCACCCAGTGCCCACGTGGGGGCCACATGAGGGGGGAACACATTGCTCTCCTGCCAGATATTGTCTGATTTCGGGGCCCACACGCCGCTCTGACCCCTTTTTAGTTTTGTTTTCCATCAAAAATGCGTCTGTAGGATTTGGAGACATTTACCTCATATGCCCAGGCTCTGAAACAAGTCTAGCCGATATGGGATCTTTCAAATCTAAAAACAATTTGAACTCTCTCATAATTCATAATATTAATTTAAAATAGAGTTTCTTCTACAGACAGAGAGTTTTTTCATCCTTTAAAATATCTTTTTTAGATAAAAGAGTTTGTCAGGTCAAACCTCCACTGCTCGTTAGAGGAGGATTGGGCTAAGCGGGATTGTTGTACCTTGAAAATGACATCGCCGCAGACATGCATGTAAGAAACAAATTACATTCTTATGACAGTATACATCATATGCCTTGATTCAAACAAACACTTTTCAATCTCTTAATTTTATTCTAATAAATTATTTCTTTATAAATCTTTTATAAAATAAAAATATAGCAAATTTTAGGTAAAATATTTTCAACACCACCTTCCGTCGGGTTTTAGCGCGTAGAAGCGGGTTGAAAAAGTCACATTGCTCTTCCATTCTTGCAACCCTGCCATAGCCATTGTTAGTGCTCTTTCTTTGACCAAAAGGCCGCATAGCTGTTCCGTTCTTTTAGCTCATTTGCCACTGTTGTCTTGCCCTTTTTTTTGTTCCTTCTCTTTTTCTTTTCTTTCTTCTAATACCGCTATTGAACTTTTCTTTACTCTCTCCTCTTTTATCATCTCTTTCTTTTAAATATTTCCAAATCCCTACATTTCCTTGGTTTTCGGTCTTAATAAATTTGATGTGGGAGCATGTCTTCAGTTTCCTTTCATAAAAAAAAAATGACAAATGTCAAATCATGATAAGATGAGACAGGTAGGGATAGCATGAGGTAGGATTTTTTATTTTCTAATATCCGACCTATTCCGGATTTAATAGAATTGATTTAATATAATCCTATAATTTTTTTAAAAAAAATAAAATTTAAAATCAAAACTCTTTGAGATTTGAAAAAAGCTTGAAATTTAATCATTGGCTACCCACTACCTGAACTCGATTATATATAATATATATATATATATATATAAGATAAAATTTTACAAAAGTATGGAAAAAATAGAGGTGCAGAGGGATTATGAACTTAAATTAATATTATGAAGTATGGTTGCTTATTTAAATTTGAATTGGATGTTTGATATATTATTGATTTTTACTTAATATTAGTTACATTCATGTCATTATGCAAAAATCTTTCTCTTTATCCTTTCTCCTCTTTATTTTTTTTTAAAAAATTTAGGTCACGTACTCAACCAACCTAAATAACCCGGTCGAAATAAAGTTTAATCAGACGGGTCAGTATCCAATGAATTTACTATTTTTCATAAGATGGATTTGAAATTTTTTAATGAATTTGTAATCGGATTTGTGATATGTTTGGATTGTAGGATTTTGAACGGTTCAGATGCGAATATGGCAAATTTTGCAAGATACTTTATCCATTATCATTCCTAGAAACAAGCTCACAATCTTTTATCTTCTTTGATTGGTTTTCATTCTCCTGTGATGGACGAATTAAACTTTAACTAATATTTGTTGACTTGCTTCAACAAGGAAAAAAAGAATAAAAAAAATCCTATGATTCATGCTTTTCCATCTCTAGTAGGTTGAACTTATGCTCTAGTTTCCTGCAATTATGATATCAGTGGTAGAGCCGCTAGCATTGTTGGCTTCTGCTGGGCTTTTAACAATTATAGTAGAATATTTTCAGCCTTGGGCATGCATAAAATCTATCTCAAGTTGGCATTTCGTTGTTAATAAAATCCAAAAACTATGTTTCGAGGTCTGGCATATTGCTAACCTTCCAAGAATTTGGCAAAGGCCTTATCTCGATTAGCATTCAGAGTACCATATCTTGCAGTGAGTGAACCAAGAACACATTATCAACTGTCTATTAATTGCAAGAGTACTCAACTGCTATTAGTTAAAACTTGAGTTCAGCAAGCAAGAATTGCTTCTTGGTAGCTACAAAGGATGCAACCAAAGTTCAAAAGCACGGTAAACATAGTTCATGATGTCAAAGAACGATACTAAAAAGATAATAACTAATAAGGAAAATTAATAAAATCGAGTTTCTGACAAGACACAAGGTGTTCATGAAAAGGAAGAGCGGGAACAGATAAGGAGCAAATCTTGCACTTGAGCAAGGAAGAGGTGATTTGATCCAGTCTTTCAAAATAGTAGAAAGGCTTCGAGTTGGATCAAATGTGAGTCCCAGAAGGAGCATGGCCAATTGCAACGAAGCTACGATCTCTATAGATTGATAAGCAACTTGGCTCCGAGTCATATGTGTTGGTTACTAAACTTAGTTTTAATATTTAATAACTTATGGTTTTATTTTCAATAATTATATGGTGAGAAGTTATATGTCTTTTGGGTTTTTGGTCATGTGGGAGTTACATGGAGTTATAAGGAATTTATTTAGAGGGAGTTATTTGAGATTTATTTG
>JAOXJJ010000001.1:6666935-6690868 GCA_025769935.1 Phoenix roebelenii
CGCCGCTCGCTCACCCCCACCGGAGCTCCTCCTCCTCCGCCGAGTGATCGCCCCCGGGTCCCGTTTCCAGCAACACAAACAATCTGCACAATGTAGATGCATGGTGATGGATACTTCTGACAATACAAAATTCTCTTGCTATTCATATTCATTCTGTCGATTTAAGGTGCTTTCGATAATTCACTCATGGGTATGAAGTGCATCTTGTGCAAAAATTGCATGATACTTGCATTGGTTTAATTCAATCTATAGCATGCTAGTAGATTGTAAAAAGTGAGCATCATTTCTTCCTGTTCTCAGGGCCAATGCACAAAGTTCAGCAGAAATAATTAGTGTCTTGTCTCATTATCCCGATATAGATTGGGTTGTTGCTCTATATCCTTATTTATCGTAATATTTTTCATTACATGAAGAATTTTAAGATCTGGTAAACATTTTATAGGCTGGACGATATCGAAACCCAGAGGAGGTTCCCTTCTTCCCCAATAATCTGCCATCGTCTTCAGTTCCCCCTTACAAGTTCCCACAGGTAATTGCCCCAGTCCAACATTTGGCTCCACATTTTCAGCATTTGTTTCTAAGTGTTCTCTATTCTATTCCAAGTGCAGGTGTTGTATCCGGCAGCTGCTTCTGTTAATGTGACCAAGGCCATATGGTATATGTATTTTAATGACTTGCTTCCACTGTTCACCACAAGGGGAAATGATGGTAACTATGGACTAACAGCAGCAACAGATCTTGTATGTTTGCAGGTAACGGTTGTTCAATCTGAATGGTTTATCCTTATAACTAGATGCTGGTTCTGAGCAGCATTTTATTTTTCTCAGGCCCTCTCAAGAAGAATCCACTATGGAAGATATGTAGCAGAAGCGAAGTACAGAGATGCCCCGCAAGACTATGATCCTGCAATCCGTGCTCAGGTCCACCATCACCCTTAAAATTCTAATACTGCTGTTCCATTTAGCTTACTGTGCTGATTTCATCACCCTCTTTACAAACTTTCTGCAAGTTTAATAGTTATTATATATCCCTTTTATACAGGACAAGGATGCTTTGATGAAATTGTTAACATCTGAAAGCCAAGAAGAATTGGTCAAGAGAAGAGTGAAGAAGAAGGCCATGGTGTTTGGACAAGACATAAACTTGGATAAGAAGATTGATACAGGTGACGGTGACAGTAACCGGACCAACTATAAGGTTGATCCCTCAGTTGTTTATTGTCTTTATGGAGATTGGGTTATACCTCTGACCAAGATTGTTGAAGTTGAATATCTTCTCCACCGTCTTGATTGACAACATTGGTTGTATCTTACTCTGTGATGGTGGATTTTGATAGTTGGGAAGTCACAAAAGTAGCTATCCCATGTATCTTCATGCTCTGCCACACAAGTATGTTTCTAATTTTTTTCGAAATAAAGAAATAGATAGTATACTAAGGATGTTTGCTTCGTCTTCCAAGTCTTTGAAGTTTGACATGTTTATTTTCTCTCTTCATATCATGTGCAGAGTCGAATAGCAGAGCCTATTTTTTTCTTGCAGCAGCTTGTTTAATGATCAATTGCCCATAAAAGAAGCTATCTATGAACATGAGGTGGTAGCATTCATCAATATATTGATTTTTAAGAAGAATTCAACATTATATTGTTAGGAAACAGGAGTGTGGCTTCCACATGCAATGAACCGAGTGGAAATCAACAGCACAAGATCCTCCAAATCATTCACAGGGCTATAGTAATTCATGAATTTTTAGTTGGTCAAGATAATACCTTCATATGGTTCACGAATCACCAACCATTGCATTGTTTACCAATCCTGCAAGTCGAAGAATTATTCATGATGTATTAAGTAATCACAAATTTATCATATCCTCAGTGTTACTTGCTGTTGCTGCTTTTACTACAGCTTGTTGTCTTTCCATGCATTTGTATATATTCATAGTTATTAAATTGTTCTCTACTTTTTAAGCTTTTGCTGTTTCTTCTATTTTCTTTGTTCGCCTAATACATGTTCTTGTTAAATAAAACCCAAATGCTAATTCCATTGATGTAAGTTGAATCATGATCTTTTGTCCTTGCTATGTACTAGATGGCATTGCAGATCAATCTATGGAATCATTTCCATCTGAGAATGCTAGAAATTGCTGCAAAATATGAACATGAGAGTGTCTGAAATTAATCATTGTCCTCCAACAAACTAGGAAGTCATTCCTGTCACAGTTAAAACTGCCCGTTCCAAAGCATCTAAATCATGTTTGTTAATCCGTCTGGACATTTGGTTCAGTTGCCTATGAGGCAGTAGGCATAGTAAAACTTCCACAAAACATCTAAAAAGAAAACCCAGAGGAAATCTTTGGAGAATATGATCGAGCATTTGGAAAACAACTAGGGAGTACCGAAAACTAGTTTCTTAATCATATTAACTCTTCATATGTTTTCCTTGTGTTTCACTTTTAACTTTTGTGACCAAACAAGGCAGCACTATTCTCATGCATGCGAATGTTTCTCCATAACCCCCGGTATTCTCCAAGTTACTTTTCGATTCCGCCATTAATCATTGTGAAGGTTGTGATTTCTTAATCAACGCATGAGGAACAAAAAAAAGAATTAGGATAGATCGCTGCCATGCCAATCTCATGTTTCGTTGAACCATGCTTTGGTAGCGTCCAGCAACGAAACTTGACAAAAATCTAGTTACTTAAATATCATGGCTCAGCAACCCCAGCCCTTCCATGGCATGTCGGATTTTCCTCAAATATTCCGTCATAATTTTTATTTTTTGTACAACGGCGACTTACACATAACGAATGTAGATACACTCCATAAGATCAAAAATAATGAGAGAATACAAGAAAGACAGAACCAAGGCATGGTTGTCCTAAATGAAACCCTCGGAATCCTGAGCCATAAAGGATGCCACCTGGTCGACTGCACTATTTGCCTCTTTATAGGCATGAGTAATCCGATGGAAAGTGCACGCATTGAAAAGTCGGTGGTTGTTATGAATCAATCGCATCCTGTCTTGGATCCACTCAATCACCGTGGCAGAATCTCTCTCAAGGACAACACGGTCCGTGCCCAGCACTCACCTCGCATAGGAGACACTCTCCCATAATTTGCTCAAAGATCCATCGACCTCTAGCCGCCATGGATCTAGCCTCCTGATCTCTGATGACAAATCCGGCACCTCCGCTGCATTCTCCCTCACCGACGCCGCCATCGAAGTTCACCTTGAAAAAACTAGAAGATGGAGGGCTCTCAGGATACGAATATAGTCCTGGGTGCTACAAGAGCGGAATGAGAGCTTTAGATTTTCTAACTAATCCAAAAGACGACGATGTGGTAACGCTATGAACCTCCGCGGCATGAACAAGAGCCCGATCCATCATCAGCTTCGGATGCACGTCTATATTTTGAAAGACTCTATTTATATTAGCCAATAATGATAAACTAGGTAAGCTGTACTAATTTTCTGCTCTACATAGGTAAGCCTTCGGAAGGAATCCCGCGGGGAGGTCAGACCGGAAAACGCTGCCGTACATTCTCAAATCTAAACAGCTCGCCGATAACTTAAAAAAATTAGGAATGATAGCCTCCTCCGTCTGCCGACGGGCCAGTACCAAGGGGAATACCTATTCCGCAAGCCAGCACGCCCTTGGCAGGCAGGCATCCCCAGATTCGCGAGCGTTTACTTCTCTCTCGGTCTTCTTGCTCGGCGATATCGGTCTTCTCGCTCTTCCCCGAGCAAGCAAAGAGGGGGGAGAGAGAGAGAGAGAGGAGAAAATCCTCCGCCTAGTGGTTCATCTTCCTCCGAAAACTCCGCCAATTTCGTCCAATTAATCTCGATTTCTAGCTTTCTAATGGCGGAAGCCGCGGCCGTGTCCGCCCTTCTGAGAGTAGTAATTGGGAAGCTGGCCACCGGTTCGTGGAAGGAGCTTGCCCGGCTAAAGAAAGTCCGGAGAGACATCAAAAAGCTCCAGAGCGCTCTCTCCACCATCCAAGACGTCCTCGAAGACGCCGAGGAGCGATCTCCCCGCGAGAAAGCTCTCCACAACTGGCTGCGCAAGCTCAAGGATGCAGCCTACGATGCTGACGACGTGGTCGACAAATTCCACATCGTAGCTCTCCGGCAAAGGCGGCGACACGGAAAAGTAAGCAGACTCTTCTCACTTCCCCTTCCTCTTGCATTTCGCTTTCGGATGACTAGGAAAATCAAGAAGATTACGAAGAGATTGGATGAGATTGCAGCTGAGAGAAGCAAGTTTCATTTGAGAGAGGGGCCTGTCTCGGATAGGCGGGTGGAAATCGGGCATCGGCACACGAGTTCGGCGGTAGTTGAGTCTGAGGTTATTGGAAGAGACGGGGACAGGGAGAAATTGGTTGATTTGTTGGTTGATACCGGTAGCGACAAGGATGTCGTCGTAGTTTCGGTAGTCGGCATGGGGGGTCTCGGCAAGACCACTCTTGTCAAATTAGTTTATAATGATGAAAGGATTAAGAGCGACTTTGAGCTTCGGATTTGGATCTGCGTCTCCGAAGATTTTGACATAAGGAGGCTGACAAGGGCGATGATAGAATGCGTCACTCAAGAGGATTGCCGCCTATGTGAATTGGAACCCATGCAGCTCCGTCTCCGATCGCTGCTCCGAGCGAGGAAATTCTTGCTTGTTCTCGATGATGTTTGGAACGAGAACGCAGAGAAGTGGGATGATTTCAAGTGCTTGCTGAGAGGCAGCGCAGCTGGAAGCAAAGTTATTGTAACCACGCGGAACGAGAGAATTGCGGTGATGATGGGTAGCATTGCTCCCTTCCAATTAAAAGTTTTAGCAGATGATGACTGTTGGACTCTGTTCAAGCATAAGGCTTTTGGAATGGAGAGAGTGAAGGAGACTCCAAGTTTAGAAGCAATTGGAAAGGAGATTGTCCAGAAATGTGGAGGGGTGCCTTTGGCGGTGAAGGCTCTCGGAAGCCTAATGAGCACTAAAAGAGATGAAGCAGAGTGGTTAGCTATCAGAGATAGTGAAATTTGGAGATTATCACAGGAAAGAACTGAGATAATTCCTGCCCTAAGGTTGAGTTATGATCATTTACCATCTCGGTTGAAGCAGTGTTTTGCGTATTGTTCATTGTTCCCGAAAGATTATGAAATTAGGAAACATGTGCTAATTGAGATGTGGGTAGCAGAAGGTTTCATTTCGCCAACTGATGAAGGGATGCCTGAGGAGGATGCCGGTAATGAGTATTTCAACGTGTTGCTTTGGAGTTCCTTTTTCCAAGAAGTCACAGAGTATTTATATGGTAGTGTGATAACATGTAAGATGCATGATCTAGTCCATGACCTTGCTCGATCAATTGCAGGTGAAGAATGCTTGACCATGGAAGTTGGAAGCCAGAAAAATATTCCTGAAAGATGCCACTATTCATCATTAATTTGTAATGAGATGTCATTAACAATTTCAAAGTTCTCTTCTGAGGCCAAAAAGCTGAGGTCATTCCTTGTGCTGCAACCAGGTGACTATTTCTCCCACAGTCGCAGTCCTGTAGAGGTTCCTAAAAATATGCTATCTACTCTAACTCATTTGCGGGTTCTCGATTTGAGTGGGTGTAGAATTATAAAGCTTTCTAATGCAATTGGCAAGCTGGAACATCTGAGGTTTCTTGACCTGTCAAGGACTGAGGTTGAAACTTTACCAAACTCTATCACTCATCTCCATAACCTGCAAACACTGAACCTTCGAGGCTGCAGAGAACTGCGTCAGTTACCTAAAGGAATAAAAAATTTGAGCAACCTTAGGCATCTGGATATAAGTGGATGCAAATTGTTGGAACGAATGCCCTCGGGAATGGGGCAATTACATAATCTTCAGACATTAACAATGTTTACCGTAGGTGAGGATTGTGGGAATACCTTTGCTGAGCTGCAAGGCCTGAACCTAATAAGAGGTTATCTCGAAGTCAATAATCTCCAACATTTGAAGAATCCTGAGGAAGCTGTGGAAGCTGAATTGAAGGCAAAGAGGGGGCTGCGAATGTTGCAATTAAACTGGAAAAGAGAGGCAGATTCAGTGCCAGGCGAAAATGTGGAGAATGTTCTAGAAGGCCTCAAGCCACATAGTAATATGGAGCAGCTGGAGATAAAAGAGTATGGGGGCATCAATTTTCCAGTATGGATGACAGCAATAGAACCATTGTCATCTTATACAAGTCTGGTCCGAATCAATCTATCTAATTTTGAAAGATGCACACGTCTTCCACCACTTGCACAACTTCCATCACTTAAATTTCTAGTTTTAGTCAGTTTTTCTGCTTTAAGGAACATCAGCACAGAGTTCTATGGTGACACAGGCAACTTTCCCTCACTAGAAAGTCTTCAATTCAGGCACATGCCTAATTTGGAGGAATTGCTGCTTGCAATACCTGGAAGAGAGACATTCCCTCGCCTCACTTATTTCAGAGCCGTAGGCTGTCCCAATTTGACAGTGCAACCATCCATTCCATCCTCAATCATGAGTTTGGAAATACAACAATGCAAAATGGAGCTATTGTTAGCTGGTGACAGAATCAATCTGGGTTCATCATCATTTTCACACCTCAAGAAACTGGTCATTTATAATTGTAGAGCACCATCACCATCCTGGTGGAACAGGCTGCAGTACTTCACAGCCCTTGAGGATTTAAGAATTGATGGATGTGAAGATCTAACTTGTTTGCCAGAAGGTATTGTGCAGCACTTCTCTTCACTTCGGATTATGACCATTGGCAATCACCCAAATTTGAGCTCTTTAGGGGAAGGAGGGCCGCAGCAGTGTCTTCTTACTTCACTCCGTCATCTAAAGATTTACAGATGTGCCAGATTGTCTGCTTTACCCGAATGGCTGGGTGGCCTCACATCACTCCGGTGTCTGGAAATTATAAATTGTCGCAATCTAGCAAGCTTGCCTGATGGGATGCGGCTGCTTACGACACTCCAGGATCTCAGCATCAGACATTGTCCTCTTTTGGAGCGTCGATGTGAGAGGGAGATAGGCGAGGATTGGGACAAGATTGCACATATTCCACGCATTGATATAAGGTTAACAAGTGCTTCAACTATGTAAATAGGTGCATCATGATCACCACATATTGTTGTCTTATGACAAGCTCTTCACCTCACATCATTCTTGTCTGCAAAGGTAATCTGTTTCTTGAGTGTTGGACACCTAGCAAGTTCATTGAATGATGGTGGGATAAGATCATAAGAGAACTTCTTGAATGATTCTGCTTTGGGCTTTGTGACCATGGGCATTGAACATCTTTACTTAGGTTCTTGTTGTTGCTATATCAGCTTCATTGAGTTCTTATGTTTTACTAGTTTAATCTTATTTGCAATCAGTTTAATTTGTTGGAGTATCATTGCTTGGTGAAATCCGCCAAACTTAAGATTGAGTTCTATTATCAGAGTAATCTTTCATGCTATTTTTATATGGTTGGATTTATTTTTGAAGTCTGAACTGCATGTCTCAAAATAGTTTCATTTGGTTTATACTCTATGCATGCAGTGATTATACTGTGTAACAAATCAACTGATGGATAGTTCTTTCCTTGAATTATTAAATAGCTTGTATTTTTTTTATTTTTTTTTGGTGTACCGGCATCTCACTACAAACCGTGAGAATGTCCAAAATAATCAGAAAGCAAAACACGCTCTAGTGCTACCAGCACTCGCTCTAACCCCCTCTATAGCACGGCTCTAGAGTGGTGTGCAGCGAATAAAGCGACTCAGTCCGCCGCACTGTTCGCCTCACGAAAAACATGTGTGGAATAGCTTGTATTTACTAAGCTGTAATGTTGTGTCATAGGTAATGTTTGAAACCTATCGACAACTATTTGTTTTTTAACCTATCAGTTTCCAATAACTGTTGATGTTTTTACAGTTTACTGTTATGTGATGGAATAATATATTATATCTGCTTAAATTCATTTTTGTGCTGGCAAAAGAGCCAGTATTAATGCTGCCATACTAGTCCTCCTTGCTTTGGTAAGCACAGCCGGGCTGAAGATCAACTTCCATAAAGGTTCCATTCTTTGTATAAACATGGATGACAGTGAAGCAACCAAAATTGCGACTATGATGTAGTGCAGGAAAGGTAAACTCCTTTTCACATATCTCAGCTTGCCTCTAGGTTACAGGAAGCTATTGGAATAGTACTGGATGCCCCTTCTAGAGAGGATTAGCTCTAGACTTGCTTCATGTAAAGGGAAGCTTCTATCTATGGGAGGAAGAATCACGCTAATCAACATTTTTCTAACAGCCATGTTATCCTACTTCATATCCATTGTCAAGATGGGTCTCCAAAAGAATTGATCGGATGAGATAAGCTTTTTCTTTGGCAAGGAAAGTGTGAATGCCTTCAATTGCTTGATGAATTTGGAGAGCGTATGTTGTGCTGAGGAAGAAGGGTTCCTTGTTCTAAAGAATATCAGAAACTTGAATCAAGCATTGCTATAGCAAAGTGGGCTTGGAAACTCATGAAGGGCATTGGGAACAAGTTGGACATAACAAATCAACCGTGTCTATTAGGGCTCGTTTGGTTCGCGGGAAGCATTTTTCCTTCTAGAAATATGATTTCTAGGAATATGATTTTTAAAAAGCAGATTTCTAAGAAGATGATGCCTAAGAAAGTACTTTTGGCATGTTCGGTTGACCATGGAAAAATGAGAGATTTCCAAAGTGCTTATGTTTGGTTGATCATCCACTTTTATGGAAAAGTCCTTAATAAAAATTAGATCTTTAATGCTTCTTTAATGCTGAAGGGTCTTTTTGGGAAAAAATAAAAATAGAGTGATTTCCACCTCATGAAAAAGTAACTTTCTCATGTTTCTCATGGGAAAGACTTTCCCATGAAATGTGGGAATCATATTTTCATGAAAATACAACTTTTCCATCTCTCTCTTTTGAAAACTCCAACCAAACAAGAGGCATTCCATTACTTTTCTGTTGATCATACTTTTTCCTTTTCTTTTCTCGCAAACCAAACGAGCCCTTAATGCTAATAAAAAGCTTAGATTGCAAACTAAGAGATCCTTGAGAAAAGACTTTTGTTGGCTCTGTTCCAAGCTCCAGTCTCTTCTAAGAGCTTTCTGGCAGAGCGCTAAAAACTAGTATTCAGTAGCTTCTCAGTGGAATTGGCGATCTTCGAAATGGAACATTAAACTTTTATGTCTCCTCTCCTCTTTTTGAATTATGACAATTGGAAAATTCAAACCCATTAGACCTCGATTAGCAGACATGCAGATGTGGAAGCGTACTAAGGATGGTAATATCTATGTCAACTCCTCCTATAAATTCGTCAACAATGGTGGCAATTTCTATCTTTACCATGAAGCCGTCTAGAAGGCAGTTGTGCCGGAGAGAGGCAACATTTTCTTTTGACTTGCTTGAGGAAGAGATTAAATACAAGAGATGTTCTTACTAAAAAAGAGCTTGGAAGGTACTCAGGTTTCCCATTATGTGGCTCATCTGTTGAAACTCGCAACTCATGTCTTCATCAAGGGTCTGTTCACTGGTCGCGTAGGACTCCTTCAAGTCATGCCTTCAAGCTCTTCGGACAAGTTGGAGACGCAAGAAAGGTCAACCAGCATTGAAGAGGGCATTGGATTAACTCCTAATGGCTCTTAGTTGGCGGATGCGGCTCGAACAAAACTCAAGAATCTTTCTCAAGAAAAATTGTTCATCCATTATAGTTCTTGTAGGAATCCGTGTAAGCGTATGTTAGTCTCATATCAGTTATTTGCTAGAAAAATCTTAGATACTTATACCGAACTAAAGAACTCAAATAATATCTTCTGATTAGTCTTTTTGGATGAGATTCTGAGTTGTAATAAATGGTATCAGATTGAAGCCAATCCATGACTTATGTAGACTAGGAAACACTGCAGCCCTAGCCTATTTGGATTATCTATGAGCTAATCGTAGTATTTATAATTGGATTTAAATAGATTTGGACTCTTAGCTTGACAAAAAAGCCATCCCTGTACTGCTGTAGCGGGTTTGGCTTGCTAACTGACAGGGGAGGTGATGAGTGCGGGTCCTGTTCAGGAGAGTTTTGAATGGGGAAGGACATAAAAAAGCAGGATGCCCATAACGGGTGAGTATGTGAAAACCGTGCGGGCATGTATTTAATCTCATATCGGTTATTTGCCAAAAAGATCTTGGGTACTTATACAGAACTAAAAAATTCGGTTTAGTCCCATATCGGTTATTTTTCTTTCTTTCTTTTTTTTTTTTTTTTGTACCGCGGCTAAGGCTGCAAATGGGTCGGGTCGGCCCATGACCCAACCCGACCCGACCCGCATAGACCTGACCCGACCCGTAGTCCTTTTAGATAAAGTCTCCAGAATGATGGTCTATGAATGAAGCTACCTAATCAGCCGGCATTTTTAGCCACATTAATATTTTATTATCGTACTAAGCTTGAACTTTGAACTACTATCAGCATGTGCATTGCCGGCACTACTTCAAACTCGACACAAGCACGTATAGGCTTAGCTGGCCCTATACAATGAAATATTGCATAAAAACTTGCTTAACCTACAGGCATGTAAAATTGGTTGTAGTTAGCATGGACCATTTCCAGCACTTGAGTTGCTGGGCCAGCTTGGATCGGATCCTGAGTGACTTTGATCCGATTCGTTTTTTATTCGGATCTTAATTTTAAATTCAGATTCGATTGGTTGAAGATCGGGTCGGATTAGGTCGGATTTAAGTCAGGTCTGGAATGGATCGGGGTCTGAGCCGGATTTACTTTCTTTGTGCTTTTGAAAAAGTATTTGAGCAAATGTAATTTGGTCATATCTTAATTATGAGGTGCTGGGTGACCCATGACTGGAAAGACTTGCAATTGACCTCCGGTCAGAACAGATGACCCATGGCTCACTACTCAAGTCGGTCTCCAAGCCAAATTTCAAATCACACTATTTTTTATCTATATGACTGATCGGACGGAACTTGGCGTCTCCCAGTTCCCCTCTCACGAGGACAAAAAAAACCCAGACCTTCTTCCAAAATCCAATTCCATTGCAGAAAACTGGCATATGACCCATATTCAGTTCAGTGTTCCCTCACTTTCTCCCTTCAAAAGTTAAAAGAAACAAAAACCAAAAAACAGAAGGAAAAAAAAAAAAAGCCAGCTACCGAGACACCAGAGGTATCAACAGTGTAATAGATCAAGAGAGAATCCTAACGGCCCGAGGTTCCTTTGGATTCTGTGGACCTATGCTTGTTGCTATCCTTGAACCCTACTCTCCCCCGAGCTTTTCTTTTCCTTTTTTTTTTTTTTGGTACAAAGCTTTCCCTTTTTTTAACTAAAAAATAGAGAGAATGAGAAAAAGAGACAAGCCCACCCCTACGTAGCAACTTCCACTGGGCCTCTATCCCACTTGAAGAATGTTCGATACAGGCAGAAATGACCTTGTGTTGGGCACACTGGCCAATTTTACTCATACCCTCCTCACCCGTGGGTCCAACTCGTTACCCTTGTGGGCTCCGGCACGGTTACCCTCCTTGCAAGTACGTCACACCTAGCACCACTGAGGCTTCCCATGGACCAATAAGTTCTTCCAGACCACGTGTCCAAGCAGAAAGCATTCCGTCTCTATAATTTAATCGATGCCCGCGTGTTTCGAATTCGAAACAATTTGGTTGGAAGTAAGGCCCAGTTCCACTAAGCTACCACCTCAATGGCTAAAGCTTTTCCGCCTCATTGGCTTTTCCATCCCTTAGGAGTAAGCTAACAAGCTCCTAAGAAACCCATATCTCCTTCCAGACTGCCTTGAAAACCCATCATAAATTCACTTAAAAGCAACCAATAGTACCATGACCCACACAAAAAAGAGACGTCACCGCAACGAGACCCTCACCGTCCGTCGCGCGAACCGCACCTGGGACTCGTCCGCTGTCCATGCCGTCAGGGACGAGTCCACCGCCTCCGACTTCGGCCACGTCGTCCTCGCTCCGCCGTCTACCTTGAAACGGGTCCACAGACAACCCACGATGTTCGACAACTGCCGGGCTCTGTCGTCGCGGTTCCGCGCTGGTGGACCCTCGTGTCGTAGGCGCCCTTCGTCGAGATTGGCCTCCAGTCGGCGGTGGGGTCGCAGGAGACTGTATCGGCCTTCGTGAGGGTGGCTCTAGGGTCGTCGTCTCGTCGATCGTCTCCCGCCGACGCCGCCATGGCTGGGCTTACTGAAGAAGGCATCCGTTGCCGTACGACTACTTAATCACCCAGTATAGTAAGTGCCGGCCGAACAAGGACGGGAAGGTCGATCGAGGGCGTACCTGAGTTGATGGGCAGGGATGAATACATACAGTGTGCATCCAACTTCTCCAAAGCTTACTTTGCCCGATGCAGAACAGAATACGGCTTCATTACCTTCGAGTTTCCTCGTCCTTCAGCACCTTCATGTGCTCGGAGGATAGAGTGTAAGAATATAATTGATCCGACCACTTCTTTAAAGGTTATTTGGGCAATGGGTTCCCAGTGGACAGAAAACCAATTTAGCGAGAGGGCCGTGCATTCAATTATGAATGGAAGGCCTGTCCCTGTCCCTGTTCTGCCGATGCAAGGATCAGCAGAGGCTGAGCAGGGTTTGCCCTCAGTTTTAGCTGTTCATGGGTTCATGATGCTTGTTGCTTGTGGTATCCTTTTTCCCAGCGGATTACTGGCTGCAAGGTACTTAAAGCATGTGAAAAGGGGCGAATGGTTCCAGCTGCATGTTTTCCCTGCAGCACTCTGGATTAGCTATCATGTTGTTTGGCATTCCTTTTGCAGCTGCTGAGCTACAATGGTTTTTAATCAGCTCGATACCTGTTAAACTTGGTGCACGGTTGATATATAAATGCCTATCTAACATCTATGACCTAAAAGACTGGGCAATGGGGAGGCTGCTTCTTCGAAGAGGGTAATCTCGGAAAACATTCACTTAGAATGGTTGGGCTTTGATGTCATGGGTTCCGGTTGGTGCATCTTTACTCCTCTGCTTGGAGTACTTGGAAGTGGAGCAAAAGAAAGGATCTTTACTCCTTCAAAGGCAGTTGGGTGTTGTGGGAAAGCAGTGAGGAAGATGAATCTATTAATATATTGCATCCGAATGGAACAGGTACTAAACCAGATTCCCATCCATCTGGAAGGAGCTTGCACATCTGAGCGCATTGAGTAAATACATTCATTTACAATGGAAACAATGGTTGGCTTGCAAGATTTTGCTTAAACCGGGAAATCGGAAGCTTCGATGATACCGATGGCATGAAGTAGACCTGCAAGGGAAGAACATACAAGTATGCAGATACGGGATGACTAATTTCTGGTTCACTGTTGCAGGATCTCTGGCACGGGTGCATTGCTTATTTACATAGCTTTCGAGCAACAAGATTTTTAGCATAATTACCAGTTTTATACACTCATCTCGGTCATATGTGACCTTAGGGTAAGGTTCTCTTTTTGAAGCTAGAAAAACAATCTGCTTGTACTATTTTTACCAAGATGACTTCAGATTTTCCATGTCCTTTGATCTATTCAGAAAAATTACTCTGGCATTTAAGAGCATTTTTGACAAATATATATTTTCTGGATCGTATCCCTTTGCATATCATGCTTCTATACACATGCTTCCAAGCAGTTCCTGTCCAAGTTTGAGAAAAGTAAGTTGTTTTTATTCTATTTCATGACTATTTCTTTACTTTTCATCCCCACTTAGTGATGCTCTTAGACATGCATTCTCTCTTAAATAACTGTAACAAAACAGTATTACTTGGTCGATAGGAAAACATGGTAATTTCTTGTCTGGTATTCTATGTACAAGTATAAGTTTTAGTATTCAAGCTCTCAATCTGCATTTGATGACAGAAATAAGTTTTTTATATTTTGTCTGCTTTGCTTCACTGAAACTGTGTTCGATTTTCATAAGTTATACATGCTTTGGGGCCTCTGTTTTAGCTTATCTTATGCATGCTAGGATTTTATTTTGATAACTGCTCTCGCATATCTTGTGGTTGAAAGTGCAATCTCAATCTATCCCTTCAGTTAGCTATCCCTTCAATTATACCGTCGAATCCTTTTAAATTCAATATCATGTTCTATTTCGTTAATGTGTCAGTAGTCTCAGGTATGTATGAGTTTAAGTGTAGTTTATTTTTGCGTGAACCCCTATTAGAGAAAACTTGATTACGGAAAGCCAGGTGATAGAATGTCTGCCTCTTGAGTATGTATGCCATGGTATGTTAATCTCATCTGAATAACAATTATCTCTATATGTCTTTGTGCAACAGCCAATGCAACTTTATTAAAAAAAAGAAAGAAGAATAATAGATCCAGCATGATCATCTGTTATTTGGTATCTACCAACAACATAAAGATCTTAACCCTATTTGAATGCCAGAGGCTAATATGTTCGCAAAATGGTCACCGCAATGAGCCAAGTCTGAGGATGATGTGTTTATTGCTCCTATGCATAAAAGGAAAGATTTTTGGGCTCATCTTGTGAAGTGATCTATAATGCAGTGACTAAGAAGAGCCACTTTAGTTTGTTAGGGCTAAAGTTGATGTGGTCTGTTTTTTATCTCATAAAATAAACTTTTCATTTGAGATGAGCTGATATAATCCTATGGCTTCCACAGCATTAAAAGATTTCTTCCATTCATTCTTCGATGTTGGTTCGATCTCTCTTTTTTCTTTTTTCTTTTTTCTTTTTCAGCTGACAATATTGAATCAGAGTTGCTATGTTTAGTAACCAAGAGAGGGAAGTGGGACTAAATTCCAAAAAAAGGATATGTGAAATTTTAATATGATAGTTCAATAAGTTAGTTCTAAAAAGATCTCCTTTTTTTCCTTAAGGAAAATAATCATCTTTACTCGAGGTTTTTTTTTTTTTTTCGTCTTGTTGCTTCCTGCTGCAATGAAGATCTCTTTGATGCAAAAGCTAGGGTCTATTTACAGGCCTTCTTTTTTTTTTTTTGCATCCTGCCTTGAGATTGAACTGCATGCATGAAACCTTGCTAAACCTTTCAGACTTGAGGCCAAGCTACTAGGCGAGCATCAAACGTCACAGTTTATCAGTGAAAAATACCTCAGGATCTCCTGCCAGAGTATCAGATGGTGCAATAATACGATGGTTTTGTACATTAGTACATGCCAGAACTGATAATGTTCTTGTGGCATTAATGCCTTTCTCTATATTTTATTGATTAGACAGGCTTGTGTAACATGAACTGTGAACAAAAGTGAATGTTTCACTTGAAGATACCGCAAATTACCACATTTCCATAATGATAAGCGTGGCTTGGACTTGAAAGAATTATGTCCAACCATTTGTACGTCTTTTTAGACAAATCTGCCCTTTTGAATATTAATAACGAGAATTGCTATTCATATATGCTTGTTTACCTTTTGATGTATTAGTGCCACTGTGCTCCTATGCGCTTATACCACTTTGTATTAAATCAATGTTTTCCAAACACCCTCAAAGGACGAGCATTGGAGCAAAGCAAAAGTGATCAAGTGTGAATGATGGTATGGATAACACTATTGTGCATAATAACCTATATGAGCTCGTCATGGTCTTACATTGAAATTATTGCATGCACTACCACGTTGGTGCATGCCACCAATCATCGAGATGCATTAGTATGAATTCCATTCATCCCGTACTTATCTCGATGATCGGCCTACAACAATCGGCTATTGGGGCGTGCACAGCCATGCTGGTGCATACAGTATATGCTATAATTTTTTTCTCTCATATCGAAGCATAACCAAAGTTAAATTGAATAACGCTAAACTGACAACTCTTCCCCAGTAGCATCCAAGTGTTCTGCCTGTAGGGTGGCCCTCCATCCAAGCACCCTTCCCTCACCCTTAAGGATGATTACTTGGGTGCTCAAATTCTGAAGGTGTTGCAATGTGATCTTTGTCTCTTGTATTAATTCTTTTCAACCGTAATATTAAGGCGTCGTGAATTACCATAGTTAATTGGGTTTGACCACAATCTGAGTTCGGTACGCTTCTCTAAATGGATTATATGCGAAGGGGGAGGTCGTTAAGGATTTAATTCGTGATAATTTTGGCGTTTTCAAAGTCTTAAGGTCATCCCCGCTCTTACGCCAAAATAAAGCAGGAGGACAGAAACGCCGAGACGATTTGAAAACGGGTCCCTGTGTACTATACGGAGGTCAAACCCAGAAGACAAACGGCCGTCCCTGCCATCACCAAATCCGTCAACCCAGCCAAGGCGCCACCGCCCCCTTTATCCCCTCTAAAGTCTCCTCTCCCACCAACGGAAAACAAACCGCCGTCAAAGCCTCCATTATATCCCCGGCCCCCCAAATCCACCTGGTCAACACCAGTCCAAAGATCACATGCCCTGCCCCCCTCGCCTTCTCTCTGTCTCTCTCTCCTCCAACCCTCTTCTCAAACGCACGAAACCCACTCTATATTCTTGAACTCATCCCGCTTCGCTTCGGGGCTCCGAGTCGCCGGAGAATCGGAAACCGGCTCCCTTTCCCCGGAGGCTTCGGGGAGCTCCCATGGCGGAGGAGCCAGGCTCTGGAGCTCCGGAGCACGACAAGGCCGATCGAGAGGGGTCTCCGGAGAGCTCTTCTTGTCCTCCTCTTGAGGCCGAGGGGGGTGATTCCAAAACCCTCGGCTCACCCGATTCATCCTCCCAACCCGGCGGAGATGGAGGAAGCGCCGGCGACCGTCGCTCCTTCTCGCAGCTCCTCGCGGGGGCCATGGCACCGGTGTCGCCGGGGAGCACCGGTGTCGCCCCGTTCCTCACCGTGCCTGTTGTCACCATCCCCTGCTACATCGCCCCCGCCGCGGGGCTCACGGTCTGTGTCTCCGATTGTTCTTCCAAGTCTTCCATTTTTCTTTTTTTTGCCTAATTCTTTAGTTTCAAACTTTTACCTTTTCTCGATAATATCTTTCTAATTTTAGAACAGCAGCTGGTTGGTTTTTTTTAAAAAAAAAAAGAAAAAGAAAAAATAATTGCATGAAACCTTGTGCTGATATGCGCTTGTTATTGGAATTGGAGATTATTAATATATGAAATAGTTGACCAAAACGAACAAGAAAGTTCTGCTAAGAAAAGCTGACAAGTTCAGCCCCCAAAAGCGGCATTCAATAGAATAAGTTATACCAATGCACGAGAACCCTTCTTTTTGCTGGAGTCATCTCGAAACAGTTGTTGACTTGTTCTCTTGCTTGTCCTTGTGCTGGTTCTGCTGATTCTTCGTGCTGTTCCATTTTATTTATATGATAAATATGTTTGTCTGTCGCATAGCAATCTTATCCATTAATGACAAGGAAGAAGATATTAGCTTGTTAGGTCATTGAATCTGTTATGGATTCTGACCTATCGGATTATGCAACAGCATGTTACACTTACTAAATCCCAATAATGTCCGGCCATGCTAACCATTTGAAAGTCTCTGAGATGTGCAGAGTAAGGATTAGAGCATCGCATGTTGTGTTTGTGCCTGCAAAAAGATGGCCTGCCAATATGCATCATTAGCATGGAAGGATACACGTCTTCCTGAAAACATGCAAATAACATGCCAGAATAGCTATAGTACTAAAGCAGCTTTTAACTTAAACTGAATTTGATATTGCTGAACTAGTATTTGGATGTCTCTCGAGTGAGAAACATTGTTTTTTGACTAGTTATGCAAATCTAGCATCATATTCTTCCTCCATATACGTAGCAATAGGCACCATCTCATGTACTTAAATTGAGATGGACATGACTGACCACCATCAGCATAGGTATGCTGCATTTAAATAGAAGGGCAGATGAGTCAAGGTAGATTTTGCATGCATCTGCTAGACATGAGGGTGCACGTGCATATATAATTTCGAAATTGAATTATAGATACATAAGATGATAAACGATATGGGAAATAATAATTAAATAACTTTTCTGAAAAATTTATAAATATGAAAACAGGAATGTAATGAGCTCCAATCAACTTATGATTACTATCATCGACCAGCTCATCCCTATCTAGTTCATTTGGAGGACCTCCTTCCTTGCTTCCATGCCCTTGATACTTATCTTGAAGGATCTAGCCTTAAGGTAACTTCTATGTTGTAATTTCATCTATTTCCGCAGCTTCATTCAAATGTAAAGCATAAAAAAATATCAATTAATTAATTTTCGGACCACAATAAAGTGAAAAAGGATTTTTGCATGAATACACTCCAAAATGTAAAAATTGCATAACCATTCATGTGATTAGATAACATCCTCCAAACAAGAAGTAATTTTACCATATTATCTTACCATTTGGTCCCTTCCAGGACTTTTGCATATATACTGTTCTCAAAGTGCTTAATTACTTTTTTTTACAAGCGAGAAAGTAAAATATGCATATAAAATATTTGCACAAAATTTCAAATATTTGTCTTAAAATATTTGAAAAATTATGTATAATGGGGGGGAAATAGTTAACAGACTAGTCAAGTTAACTTTTAGCCTAACTAAAATAAGGTTAGAATGTTAAAAAAAAAAAAGCAGGATGGTGGGAAGGATCTAGTTGCAAATTTTTTAGACTTTTGCAGAGGCACTTATCAATGATATACTTTTCAAAGAATAAATATTCAAATAAGAAAAAATCCAGTAAGGGCTTAGCTTTCAATATTCTCCTTTATTTATTACTAATGTGGCTTCTCATATAGGCTGATATTGAAGGAACTTGTTTGATGGAACTTGTTTAACTTGATTTTTAAAAAGTTCTTGGGCAAAACTCAGGTTTTTGATTGTAGGGCTGAAGAATTCCTGTTTTTTTGGACTATTTTTTTTGGCAAGTGCTTTTTGTCCAATTATGTTTTATGTAGAAAAAAAAATTGAATTATGTAAACGTTGCAGTCCCTGGTTGGATGAATTTAGAAAGATTTTCTGGACCCAGGATTTATTTGCTCATGCGGAACGTAAGTTGCAAAAATTGAGAAGTATTTATCAAAGTTTATTGATATTCAGCAATTATAGGTGATGTAGATCCTCTTATTTAAAGTAAAATGCTATCCAATGCCCCAGAAATATGTAAATACTTTTCTTTTATTTACCCTACATATGATTTCAGTAAACAAACATGGACTCTTAATCATAGGTTCAGATCACCATGTATTTCATGTCACTATTCAATTCCCTGTTTGTCACTTTCATGAAATTCTGCATGTTGTTGGTTATCAATGTAGTGGCAAGTCAAGTTGATGAGCGGGCCAGTTTGCCACTTCCCTCTGAACAGTGTTCCTTAGTTCTTGTTGTTTGAAATACTTAAATTGTCAACATTTTGTATAATGGGATGTCCATAACTGCAATATTTTCATTTTTGTCTTTTTTCCAGGGGCAGTTTGCAATGACGCATCAAGCAGTCTTGGCATCTGTCATGGCTCAGGCACTGATGCAATTGCAAAAAGCATATCCCTCTTCCTCATCAGAGTTCTTAAGAAACTCTGTAACACAACCTCAAATATCCAACATTACTCTGTTGCCATTGCAACAAGACCCATTGCCTGTGGCAAGGAACAGTGCCTGTGCACCACAGATGGAGCAGCCACCTTCATCTCACCAGAAACCTCAGTCTGCTTCTATTGTTGTAAAGACAAGCTCTGACGATGAAAAGACAAGCTCAGATGATGATTACAACTGGCGGAAATACGGTCAGAAACAGGTGAAGAACAGCGAGAATATCAGAAGCTATTATAGATGTGCATATGCTAACTGTTCTGTTAAGAAGAAGGTCGAACGCTGTCAAGATGGCCATGTCACTGACATAGTTTACAGCGGCTGTCACAATCATGAACCACCCCTGAGAGTTAGAAGCTCTAGAGAGAGAAAGGCAAAACGTAGTGCCCCATCTGTGGTAAATAAAAAATTAGATCTTCCAGGAGCAGAAAATAATGCAACAGTTTCTTCTGCATCTAAACTACCGCACAGTTCTGGTAATGAAACCCTCGAACAACATTTACCCTGTTCAGATGGCCATGAAGGAGATTCTGCGGTGAAGACTGAAGAAGATCTTGGTGATAAACCAGATCCAAAGAGAAGGCAAGTAGTTAAGATATATTAGTATTTTGATTCTTTAGTTCTAATGCTACAATTGTGCTTAAAAGTTTCTCTTCTTTGTAAAGCAGAAGCACTGAAAACACCATTCTTGATCTAGCTCCTGTACTCAAAACTATTAGAGAGACTAAAGTTATATTGCAGACAGCATGTGATGTGGGCCTAACAAGTGATGGCTACAGGTGGAGGAAGTATGGACGGAAATTTGTGAAAGGAAATCCGAATCCCAGGTTTTGCCACTTATTCATATTTATTATTTGGACGATTTCTAATTTTTTGCATATCCATCAAAAAGGAATATGTAGAATTTGGTTAGATATGAAATTATTACATGGTCTAATCAGTTAGTTTTGAACTACCAAATTGGAAAAATGTGCTATGGTGATTCTAATTGCTATCTTAGACCAAATATTTTCCTTAGAACAATCATAATTTGTTATAACTAACAATCTAACATTATGATTATTACTATAAGAATAAGTTTGTACGAATTGTTCATGTGGAAGGCGTCTAAATCATGTGTGCAGTTTACTCTAACCTCATGAACAGTGAAATAGTTCTATATAGTGCCTAAGACCTGGACTTTAACGTGCTATTGAGGTACAGTGCTCTCATTTATTGCTTTCAATCCATCTGCTTGACAATGACCTTAAAAATTGTTTACTAGAACATAATATGGTGTGCATATGCCCAAGTAGATACATGATTGGCATTTTTCTCTCTATGCATCACATAATTTTGGTTGCAGGAGTGTAAATGGGTTGAGTACAATTATGAATAACTTAGAGTTGAATACTTCCTTTGTGTTTGTTTGTCTGGGACATTTGATTCAGGCTTGGCTGGTCTTGGAATGCTGTTTGATTTCTTCCCAGATCAATTTGAGGGCCTCCTTTTTCAAAAGAAAGAAAAATCAAGGACCTTTGCATGAGCATGTATAGAATATTTTCTTGTCTTTGTGGTAATACATTAGTAATAATTGCAGTCTAATTGAAGCAACTTATTGAGGAAGTAAAGTTCAAGCACAAAAGATGTTTCAGTTCCTTTGAGTTCTATTCATGATAGTATTCAGAAGAAAGAAAAGAAGGAAAAATAGAAATGATTAAGTTGAAAGAACAAAGAACTATTTTCCCCCAAGTAACTTAACAGTGGTATAATAGAACTAGATATCTTGCTAGGGTCTTATAGAGGTGTCTCTATGAGGAGAAACCCCAAAAGGAGTTAATTTTAAGTTAGGGGTCTAATGGTAGTTTAGGTATTTCTTTTTCTTAGGGTTTTCTCTTTGGTTGGATCAGTCATGTGACTAATTTAGTTAATTTTCTGAATTTTAAGTGGTCGGACTCATATGAGTTTACCATTTCATCATGTTGCCTGTCAGTGAGGACCAACAAAACTTAGGTGTTGATGCAAACAAGGGTTTCACAACAAAATTCAAGTCAAAACCAGAAAATCCTTATAAAGCCTAGATATTAGAGAAGGGAGATTAGAGCATGAAACCTACATGTATTGAATCTTTCATATTTTGTATTTAAAAGGTAGCAAAAGAAGTGATTGGAAAATATGAAGGCAAATGCTTTGAAATAATGAAGACACTTACTTTACCAAAGAATTGTAGGGTACAGATTCCAAAGCATTTAGTTGGATTAACTTCTCCCTAAGAGGAATAATGTGAATATGAATAATATTATGACGAGAAGAGGAAGGTCATTCCCAATCATCAGCTCAGTAAGAAGGCTGAGCTGGTACACATGCATGCACGCAAATATGTATCATTTCTGATTCTGGACTATTCAGTTGAGCTAGTACCGTTCCAGTAGGATTGAAGTCTCAATTCTACCATCAGAAGATGAATAATGGGCCTTTAAAATTGAGGATTCATATGAATCATTTCATAAGTTGTTTAATTGCAAAACTGATTTGATCTGTATTACGAGTATAGGGTTCTTTAGAAATTGGACCAAGGTCAGGCTTGTTTAAATTAAAGATCAGATTTTGGATTCATTACTGGCCTGTACTTAGGAGGTCATAAGTTGTTACTTGTGAGAACATCTTGACATTGTTAGTTCTTTTTTTGGAAAAATTGAAGAAGATAATTTGTTGAACTGTTAGATTTATTGAAGAAGTCTCTTTCAGAAGAGTTATTGGGCTATTGGGTCCTAACCAGCCTCATGAGAAATGAGAGGTATTACAATTTTTTTTCCCAATCAGGTTGCATTTAATGACCAAATTTATTGAAAACCTACATACTTGAGCATTAGCGCAACTCATGCACCTAGGCAAACTTGTCCCTCTGAAATGTTCATTAGTTCAAACTGGTTGCCAAAAAAGTATTGGTAGAATACCATTAGTAAAACAGGAATAAGGTTTGTGTTATTGTGAATGAAAAGATAAATTTAAAATTTTGTATTTATCACTTTGTTAAATACTTAACAAATTTTAGATTATTCAGGATTTATTTGCAGAGGTCTCAGTGAAAAAATTGTGCATACACGGAAAATTTTGATTGCAAGTTGGTCTTCCTGCCCATTTCATTGCAATTACGTTGTGCTGGTATATGAATAAAAGTAGAAGTTATCTGAGAAGTGCTGCAGATTTGTTGCCCCCTGTCACCATTTCTGTGCCCCCCAAAAGGGAAAAAAAAAAGATCATGGATTTTTTTTGTTATTGCAAATGTATTGCCACTTTTTTGTTGTTCTTAATTATTTAATCTCATGAGTGATGGTAGAGTACTAAGAAACAACGAGTCTCAACATACAGTAAATAAATAGATAGGTAACAAAAAAATTCCACATGCAAAAGGTTGCTGGGGAAAAGCCTCCTTGTTGCATTCGAGGTTTCTAAGATCTTGCTTCAGAACAGAGTAAGCCTTTGGTTGGCCATTAAAAAGAAAAAATCTTTGGTTCAGAAGTTGTATAGAAGAATATCTTTTGTTTCTTCAGTTTTTACCTGTTTGTGAAGATTTCTTTGGTCATCCTGCATCAAGAACTTGGCTATATTAGATGCCTGGTAGTTTACAAACTATGTCTTGAGGTCAAATTAGAATGCTTTAATGCTCAAGTCTAATTGTAAAATCATTATATGCATGCTGCTGGTGCCTGCTAATTTATTCCAATTTGTTTAAGCGATATAATCTTTCCCTTGAACCTAATCCTTCTCATTAATGTGTTGTAGAAGCTACTATAGGTGCACCCATATTGGATGTCCTGTACGTAAACATGTAGAGAGGTCTTCTGAGGATGCAAAATCTTTGCTCATAACATATGAAGGCAAGCATAACCATGAGTTGCCACCCCTAAAAGATGGCAGCAATCCACCTGATAGCGCTCTTCTTACCGCTGCTGCTGCGACTGCTATGACTACCAATGATCAAACACCAAAAAATGACCCGTTGTTATATGAAACACCCACAACCAAATGGTTGTCGGATGTGGATGGGAAGGTATCTAATGAGCAGGTTCAAGAGCTTGGAGGTGAGAAAGCAATAGAATCTGCCCAGACTCTTCTTACTATGGGACTAAGTGCAACTTCAGAAAACGCTGGCAGTAAAAATTCAGGAGGTATTCAGCAGCCTCGTTTAAATGGGAACTGCGCAGTAGTTCCGATCGAAAACTCGTGAATTGATAGGTCCATTTAGTTTGTTATATCATTCTGCTGTATTTTCTTTATTTTCACTCCTATTGGATGCCTATGTTATATAAATACTTTCCTTCAGTGCAGTTGTTGAGCTGCTTCTAATTTCCCAATATCATACTACAAAGACATTTTTTTCAAATGTGTTGGTTCCAAAGGAGTTTTTTTTTTTTTTTTTTTTTTGGGGGGGGGGGGGGGGGGGGGGTTTTTTTTTTT